>CM068374.1:119878638-120303638 GCA_034769895.1 Magicicada septendecula | reverse complement strand
TGCAAAATATCACCAATCATGTTGGGAGAAAGAACAAACGTATTGAAATAAACTCCTTGGCATTCGCAGATGACTTTGCTATACTTTCTGAACATCTGATATCTGCAGTAACACAAGTTAATTTTTTAGAGTACATAGCCTGTAGAACAGGCTTAAGAATTCCTGCAGAAAAAACAAATTTCTCACAAACATTAAAAACGCGCCAAAATTCCTGGTAACATATTGGTCGAATAGAGAGAGTTCGAAAATTTAAGTATCTAGGAGAGATAATTCAAGAGAATGGCTTAGAAAAATAGGCTATAGAAGAAAGGACTCATAAGATGGAAAGGGCATATGGTATAACTAAAGATATTAACAATAAAAATTGCATATCTAGAAATGCGAAAATAAGGCATTACAGAACATTAGTGAAGCCAGAATGCCTATATGCAAGTGAATGTCTAGCATTGAATTATAATTTAAACAAACTAGAAATATTGGAAAGACGAATTATAAGGAAAATTTTAGACCCACTAAAAACTTCAGAGAGTTGGAAATTAGGAAGTAATGATGAAATATATCAAATTATATAAAATATAACAGGAACAATGAGAAAAAGAAGATTATTATTATTTGGACATTTATATGGAATGGACGACAATAGGTTGACAAAGCAAATCTTAAAATATATTTGGGGGAAGAAGTCAACATCATGTTGGATAAAAGAAGTCCAAAAGGACTTAGAAAAAAATAACATACACGCAGAAGAAGCAATTGAAAGGGATGTTTTTCGGGCAAAAGTGTTAAAAATGGAGGGAGTCCATGGTAGGAGAGAGAACTACGCAGGTTCAAAGTGGACTGAAGACAGAAAGAAGATACACAGTGAGAATATGAAAGAATATTGGAAAAAAGAAAAGAACAAAGAGTAAAGAATGGAAATTGGCATGTGGTCCTTGGATGGCCGATACGGAAAAATGAAATATAATAATGGTGCTCTGAGGAGACACAGACCACACATGGGTACATGAGGTCTGCACGCGCTGTGATCGACAGAATTACGAATGCTGGATGTTTTTCAGATGTGGCTTACTGACGTTGTTGAATTATTCAACAGACGTGTACGCTAGCTCCTGAGTTGGAAAAAGACACCAAGGAGACGATGTTTCAAAGAAGCGAACTGACTTTGATTCAGTAATACGTAAGAACAGAAAAAATGTGGTCGTGCTTGCAGTAAAATAAAAATGTGTAAATAGAATTTACAATAAAGGTTGCTGGTGAACTAGGAAGGCAGTCTCTAATAAAGGAAAGGGTTGTGCGAATAACAATGATGTACAAGCGAATTAAAAACATTTCTAGATTCAAATCGAAATGTGTGATTAAAAACACATTGGAGGGTTGTCTGACTTAAAGTATATCTGTGTTAGTTAATAACATGTTTACCTAAAAGGTAATGCTGCTAATGGCTTTAGGCGTAGCGGTGTGGGTGAAAGGCATATATTTCTACCGTTATTTACATTTCTAAAGAAAAAATAATTTATCCGTCTAAAGATTACGTATTACAAGTGATGTCAGTTAATTAGTTTTATAAAATGGTCGTTTTAAATTAAATAATCTTATACTTTTAACTTGGTGACAAATTTGAAGTGTTTAACTACTTAAACAACTTTTAATTATTGTACAAAATGTGACAGGTTTGTCTCTGTAACATGATAATATAACGTCCTCTCCACTGTAGTATCTATAACAAGAAAAGAAAGTTACGTTACGTCAGAATCACCTGACCATAAGAATCCTATATGTAAAACTTGGCTACCATAGTGTACTGAGATAGCGACACAGTAAATAACATGTCTACATAAAGTGGATTGGTACCTTGAATTCTTCATTTGGCAAACTGCATAAACAGACAACGTCAATGTTTCACACTGCCTAATATAACCGGCCACTTTAGAAAGGACACAGAGTAATTAAGAAAGAGTCCAATAGATTTTCGTCTATTAAGTAACTGTATACGTTTTTGGAACAATTGTAAATAAACATTTGGAAGAAAACTTAGTAAGTGAAATTATAAAAATTAGTGCTTGTAGTATTTATTTAGTGTTTGTAGTTATAATTACGCTTATAAATGTTGTTATAATGAATGTATTATTGTTATTAATAACACATATATGCCAATAAACAAATTCCTTTATTAAGTGTTTAGTGGATATCCATAAAAAAATAGAAAAATATTGTAACACGAGTCTCGTTTTATTATTGAGATGTTGACAGAATTTATCAGGTTTTCTACTTCGATACTTGACGGTAATTCTACCTTTCTAAGTAGAAAAACTAAAAAAAAATAAGAGAAAATTATTCTAATATGCTGTTAGACCTGTTTAATGCTATAGTTATATTCACAATTATCATTAAAAGTACATTCCTGTAGCAGTGGTAGAGCAAAAACAAGGCAGCTACTGATGAATTAATGGTCGTAATTTGAAGGAGACGTAAAATTGATAAATCCATCCATATATTCTTCTTTCGTTTATCAAAAATATATCATCGAATTTTTATTTCTACTCCTTTATCAGTTAAAGAGCAAGCATAGACATAAACATCTAGGAAATTAAGCTAAATCAAATGTGAAGTGACCCACCTTAAAAAGAGCGTGTATCAAACAAAAAGAAATAGAATGACCACTATTCAACGAAGAACATATGAGTAAAATATAATAGTAATGGGTATAGGTATGGGTACAATATGCGTATGGATATAATACAATTGTAGTGTCATCGCAGCTTAGTGAAACACCAATACTTTGAGAAATAAAATTCTTAATTAAAATTACTTATCTCACGTGTAAATTTCAGTACGTATTTAGGATAAAATATGCCCTAATTAAAACAACCTCCTGTGACAAAATTTGTGTCACAAAGGTTTAGTAAAGCAAAGTAGATAGAGAACTGGCGTCTGTTAAGCATAAATATTTCTACAGTCCGGCGCCACGCAATGTTATGAACACGTATTTAAAACACTGGCAAGTGTAATGTAGGTTTGGACAAAACGTTATAAGTACTTTACAGCCAGTTAAAGTAGAATGTTGATGAAACAAAATGCGTTTCTGAAGTTAAATGCATGTTGTCGAAGTCACATTTGATTATTCGACGGTATTACTCTCCACCCATTGCTTCAAAAATTTGTTTTATTTGGTATTTAAATTATTATTTTCAAAACTACGTGGTTAAATTGTGGGATGAAAGTAAAATTATATACATGTGTCCTTAGTTCTTAATGACAATTCTTTTTCACATAAAGTCTCGTCATCGGCTTGTGTAATCCAGTTCTTGTAATCAGGGTGACAACCTTTAAATGTATTGTTCTAAACAAAGTACTACAACTCTAGGAAGGAGGAAATCAGTTGTTTACGATACGTAGTTATCGTGATAAATATGATAGTGCGTACACTGTTTTAAGATTTTTTATTTTAAAATGTAGAAAATTTACTATTTACGGAAAACATTTACTAAATATCATACTAATGCTTGTTTTAAATACTGTAATTATGGATTCAGAAAGTTTAGGATTCCTAAGAGTGCTTTGTAATTGTCTTTGTTCATAAAAACTGAACTATATTAAAATTACTTACAACCACCTTATTGTACGAAATAATTAATACATTTCCTACTCAATTAACTTGTTAAATTTAAAATTGAGATAATTCATAATTAATTCAATATTACGTATGTAATTTAATATAGAAACTGCAATTAAATTACTTAGTAGAATAACTAGTGGCTATAAACGTTTCACCACAGTTAGGTTACGGGGCACAGTTGAGACATTCAGTTTACACATTATTCTCTCAAATATGTGTTACTTTACACGTTATTTTTTTTGGCCTTCATTAATATTTTGGTTGCACGACCTAACATTTTGGAACCTAGAATTTTTTAAAAATAGTAGATACCAAATTTTTGATGAAAACTCTTCCAGCATGTCTTTAACTTACTATTTTATTTTCTTTAAGTTGACACTTAAAGCAAGTATATCAAATAAAAACGAACGTAACTTAAAATATCTCTCAAACACAATATTCCACCATATGCTTCTTGAACATTTATGTACTTATTTTTACGAATAGCGGACAAAGAATAAACGTATAGACACATGCACTGTCTGTATTTAAGCTTTACTAGGACGATATACAAACAAGAATTCCATCACTAACCTAACACTGCAATGCGTCTTGCTACCAAAGATATTAATCGCTACACGTCAACTCCAACTCAGTTAAGGTCTATAAAGCTTACGCCACACTCAGATTGTATCGAATAAAATATTATTTTTACTGCAGACTACCAGATTTTACCTACTCTTTAATATATCTTGGAAACATTGAACTTTACTATAAACAGAAGATAGTTTGTAAGGAAATATCAGGAAATAATTTGTGTAGCAATCTGATTCGTACAGTCTGTAATTTCTATTCCATGAACATTGATATTTATATGAATATCTGTAAATCTGAGTGTTTACTTTTTCTTTGAAATCACGTAAATTTCACTGACTGACAATAATATTTGCATCACTCAATACAAATTAATTATTTATTAATTTTCGTGAATATAACCCACTAACTACTAACTACTAATGATATAAAGAATATTTTATTATCATTTACACTATTCTTATTATCTGTGCACCAGAGGAATAAGGCAGCATGTCACATACACAGTACTTTACAGAACAGCTAAAAACCATTTGGTTTGCTCCAAGAAGCAATGTGAGATAGTGTTATTTTAAACTTGAGTATTGGCTGAATAAAAGTAAACTGTATAAAAAGCTCTATTTTATAAAAAATGTAGATGGTGTCTTACGTCTCTGGGGCACAGTTATTATTAGTATAGTAATAATACTAATATATTAATAGTATGAAAGTCTCTACAGGCTGCCGTACGGCAATGTTGGGTCGTGGCGGAGAGCAAACAAAATCCTTCCTCTACTTCTCCTTGCATCGGCATGGACGCGGTATAGACAAGAGGGATGGGAGGCGAACCTTCCAGGCAGCGTCGATTATGGACAGACATCGCTTATGGACTTTAAGCTTACAGCCGATCACCGCTCGGGGGCGATGGGGAATATGGAGAAGTGCTCGGGGGCCTTAATGTCTTCTAGGAGGTGGGCAAAGACAGCGGAGATGAGGATAGTTGGAAGTCGAGGCACGAGAGAAACGTTTAAAGTTGAAAGAGCGTACAAATTCATCAATAGAAGGGACCATCATTCCTGACAAACCAGGGAGAGTTGGAGATGTATCAGAGAGTTACGGATTTTAATGCTTTCATGCGGGCTAAAACCTAGGGTTAAAGCAGGGACCAGAATATCATCGCAGGGATCGTATGTCAGAATAGCTCTATAACGAGCAGAAAGATCGTGAGTTTCGTGTGCGCAGGCTGAGGGAGAAGGAAATGACTTGGCTATAACGCCACTGGTGCGCTGGAGACAAGGAGACACGTGGTATCTGACACAATCCCTTTCCATACTATCGGACACGCGTTTAGGGAGAGGATCTGGCATCGGGAAGTGAGTTGGCGGACAAAGTGATCGCTTCAGATTTCTCCGTACAGATCGCCACACGCCATTTCCTTAGACAGTTTTAACTGACGTTGCACCACTCCAGCAGCAGTACCGAATGGCTATACTGACAGACCGTTCGTGTAAACAAGGTACATAACGGGACCCAGGACACAATCTTGAGGAACACCTGCGGCGTCGGTCGAACGGATAAATACGACGCATCGACGCATACCCTAAAGAAGCAATAACAAATCTATGGCAGCAGAAGATGAACAAAAGTGGTGGGGAGATGGGAAAAGACAAGATTGTAGAGACAGATTTCATACTTGAAGGCGTCACTCACGTCGAGCAATACTGCGATAGTGGACTCGGCATCCGTCAGTTGGGTAATTACGAGTACACTGACAAATGAAGGGTCGTCGAGTGCTCTCTGCAAAAGCCGAACTGCTCCTGCCGAATGAAATTATTCAGCAGGCGGGGGGGATCCCACCATGCAGAAAAAGCTCGAACAGCTACGATATTATTGGCAGAAGAGAAATAGAGCAATGATTGTCGGCAAGCATACACAGCTTACGAGGTTTAGAGATCCTAACTATCTTTGCACATTTCCACAGGCTAGAGAAGTAATGGAACCGGTGACACCCGTTGAGACATCCGTAGATCGAAGGGGATGATGGGTCCTTCCTTCGACAGTAAGTCGACTCGTAGATTGGCAGACAGCCTGACGGAGTTCCAGAGTATCACGATATTAGTCCCATAAACGTTAAGAAATAGGTTTTGCCTTGATTATTTAGTGTGGGGTCTTTGCACCCGTGGCTTGATGGCAGCGTCCGGGACGTGCCCGATGAGTGCAACATGAAAGCAGCATACAAAGTGTGAATGCATGACATGCTGGTCTTTCTGACATAATACCTAGAAATGGAAAAGGCACGCCAACACGGTTATCCGCTGAATGGCGCCATAATTTTGTACATGATTAATTTGATGCTCTTGTAGCACTGTACCTGGTGGTGATTCGGACGTGAGATGGAACGTCCACGAGGCAGAAAAACTCCGTGCCGGTAGCAAAACAAAATATAAGATGGCTAAGCAGTGTGCTAGAGACATGTTCGGGGAAGGATTTCCCTGAGGAGTGTAGGTTAAACAGAGTGGAAAAGAAGTTACTTGGGGTTATTCAAAAATAGTATGCGAGGCGGACTTTACGGGTGGTCATCAAGAATCGCTCGAGGGTGATTGACCCCGATTGGTGTTGGTAGTGGTGGAGACAAACTAATGGTTTTGAGTTAGGGGAAGGAAGATGACGCTGCTAAAGTAATTCAGAAATATGAGTTTTTGGCTCTCAATAACTACAGGACACCAGCATTGAAACATGGTGAAAGAAGCGAGCCAGTCACTAAAGGAGAACGATACGATTATAAAAAAAAAAAATGACCTTCCAACACCTTAAAAATAGTGTATAAAAGTAACTGCTTCAACAGGTTTGCTGGTGTTGTGATTTGTGTTCCCACACCTCTGAATATGTCCGTCACCGGCATGGACGAAACGTCTGGATATGAACATGACCACCTACACCACGGCCTAAAAACCAGGAAAAATTTGATAATTTTGTGCTTTTCCATGTCGGTTTGGATATTTTGTTTCGTATTCTTGCCAGTTTAAGTAAAATAGTCAGGTGATTACGTACCTGATTGGTTTTAACTAGTCTCAGTTGTACAATGTAGGAAAGTATTTTAGAATTTCTGTTACACCCGTAAAATATATATTTAAAATATATTTTACACCTGATTACAATTTCTGTTACAAATGCACTACCTTGTTCACTGATTTGTAAAGGAAAATGTCATGTTATACAATTACCGCGTTTATGGATTACGACGTCACTTATTGTTTATGCCGATGTATGATAAAATATATCGTTTTGTATGTACTTGGTTAACAGACCTTATAATTTGCTTTCTAGACATGTATGAGTTTTATAAATGAGACATACATATGGCTTGAGAAAATTAATTTTAGCGATACGTAAAACTGGCAAGTACGTTATTAACCATTTTGGTAATTTATGTTTTCAACTACAGTTATGAGATGTTTTACAAATTTTAAAAGAGATATTTATTGTATAAAGTTAATTAACACATACTTCGTACTTTTCCTGTTTTGTAGTTTTACATTATGTATTTTTTTTTCACAAACAGCTGTCAGTTTGAAAAATACAAGAACTATTATGTTAACTTGTTGAGACTAATGCTGATTTAACTAAAGTTGTTTTCACCCGATATCAAATATTCTTTCCCAGTTTCAATGCTGTGTGTACTAGAAACTCAAACGCAACTTTTGTTGGCTTGTGTGTCATTAAAAATTACCTAGCTCTATTTTCAGGTCGTAGAAAGATCTAGATGAATTGTGTTGTATCTGTTAGAGTTTTTACTGTGACCGCAAACATTCCATGTAACATTTATTGTTTTACATGTACACGTATATTGTCTTCATGAATAAATAAGTTTATACATTTTAGAGAAACTATATTTTTGTTTGCGAACGCGCATTAATGGAATTATTAATTATAAAATCCATAAATGATTTGTATACTTTATACCATCTTACGTTGTTCAATTTATGAAACTGTTAAATGTAACATCAATCCATTTCAAAAGCCTTACCCTTTAGAGAGTTTGTATCGGTTCCTGTTGTCGACAACTCAATACCCATAATGTATGTCATGTGTAATGTACATTTCTCTGTGTCTGTCGCTGTTGTCTGACAATACAATAAATTGCCTCCGCTTTTGACAGTTGCAGGTTACATGATCTACAGCGTTCACTTCCGTGTTATCGCTAACGAATATCATATTTCAATTCAATTCGGTATATAGAGTTGACTAAAGTTGATCGCTATATATACGTTTTCCACAGCTGCTTCCGTTTCATTTTGTATTGTGTGTACTGGTTCAACCAACAATACATTACACGTTTCTCTCAATTGGTGCACCATGGTTGTGTCCGTATATTGCGAGTTTGCTTACCTAACTATTACTTGGGTTAAACGGTCTACAACGACTATATTTATTTAATATACACAACTATACTCTCCTTAAGTTACTAACGTTGGTTTATTTTAGTAAAATACAATAAATTCCAAATTTACAAGGACAAAAGCAGTAATATTAAACTATAATTAAAAGTAACAAAACAGTTGATTGTAGGAACATTTTCAAACGTTTGTTGGAATGCCAATCAGGATAGTTGGAAAGTTAGTAAAACAAATTTCACAGAGTACTATTAAATTGTCAGAATTAATTTCAAATATATTTTTTAAATATTTTACATAAAGAATAGTACCAGTCCTATCTACAGGATTTGACCTTTAAGAAATGAATTAGCTGATGTTAATTGTAAATTTATATGATTATTCGTTAATAATTTATAAGATAAATTTATTAATATTATATAAAAGACACTGTCATAAAATACTAATTATATTGACTTTTAAATTTAAGAAAATGTTTGTATTAAACATTTGTTTAACTTTTCTGAATAAATATTTAAAGTTTGCAACAAAAATTATATTAGAATTGTAGCACTTTATTCATTTTATTGAAATGTACAGACGTTTTAATATGGTGAAGGGTATATACTTACAGACAACTACATGTATAACCATAGGTTTTCAACAATAAAGTACTTATATTTCTCATAGCTTTTCTACGATTTTTATATACAATAATGAATGACGGATATGCTATGTGCTTTTCAGGGAATATAATACTCAATATTTTAAATTTATAGTTCTTACTGTTTTTCATTATACTGTGAGTTTTACTTACCTTAATGATTTACTTGTTGAATCTTTTGTTTGTTAGATAAAAAAAAAGTAGTTTTAAAAAACGGACTTGTATTCATAAAATAATGTGCAGTAAAGGTAACAATTGTTTCTATTAATCTGCTAATCTGATAAAGTGAATAGTCGTGGTTCGAAATATAACCATTTACATCATATCTGACTTCATTATAGTCTTCACATGTTCTCTGACGAGTTGTTGTGTTAGGTTAGGTAAGACATAAAAGTTGCTAGGAGATAATCTTTGAGGGGATAGTGGGTTTGGGAGCAATTCAAACTTCAACTGTTTGATTTTAACTGGTAAGTTGTCTTGATGATACACCACTTTCTTTTCTGCAAATATAGCTATTTTTCTTGACGTCGTCATTTCAATGCTGCCTTAATTTGCACATTACTTACTAGTAATTGTTTTTACTTTTTCAATGTTAATTAACAAAGTATTTCACGTGCATCCAAGAAAACATTTTTGTAACTTTACTAGTACAAGTTTTACATCTTTGTAGTAGTTTCCCCTTTTGTCGGTCTCTTATTAACATTGAAAATGTTTATAAGGACGTGTCGCACATTTGAAAACGACCGCTGGTGCGTGATCGAACATGGGAACCGGTGAGTTTCCATAGAAACTACTTCTTTGTTGTCAATAACGTAGTACACATATAAAACTTCGCTTATGAATGCGACTACATTTAACTTATAACCTGTACATTGGTAAATGAAGAATGAATTCATTGATTGGTGAGTGAACATAAATATATTAATTTTTTAGATTTATTGAAGCATTTTCAATGCCCTTCTCTGTGCATTGCATTTGTGCAATGCGTGTAAATTTTTTGATTGCTGTTTAGTCTCAGATGATCTTGACCCTGGTAAATTCGATGTAGAGCAACGATCAATGCATATCAAATAAACTCAACATTTTCACTGACATCGTGTATAGAGTGCTAAAAACCGGTTGGATAACCCTTTTGGCACAGTTTTTGGTATGGTGTGAGCAAACGCAGCACCCACCTAGCGCATAGCTTTGTCATACCCAAACGTTGGTGTAAGACACTGCTCATATTTTTTTTGTTATGCTTACAGTGTCTGATCTTTCACTATACAGTCTGCCAAAATGCTTCTAAATGTTTTATTTTATTGTTTCCGGAGAAGTCATGTCATTGAGACATCCATTATCAGCTCCGTCATTCGTACTCTCCCAACAAATTTAAAATTTGGAAATACAACGTTTAACTGTTCAAGTAAAAAACCTTCAATATCGAATCGAGACATTTTCTTTGCACGTTGTAGTTAGTCATTAATCAAAAAGTATCACCACACAATGAATTTCTAACCAATACATTTTTAACAACTTGTTTGAGGCACATTTCTGCTATTATTTGTGATAATAACAGTATACAACTCATTGACTTGAATCAGAAAACTTTAGTCTACAAATGATGAAATCGTACAATGCAACGTAAATAGTGAGCATTAAGTAACTATCGGTAAGTGAGATCCGTGACTCTTCACCCTGTCCAAGTACATGGTTATGCAGATACTTATTAAAAAATACAGATTGCATAATAAATTCCTTGTTAAAAAATTTTCGAATAAATTAAGTTTCAAATTACGCGTATACATATGGTGATATTACGTAAGGGTTAGAAACGTTGGCAGGCTGACGGTGATTACCATCAAATCGTGAGTATACCTTCACGATTGCTGAACTACATATAATATTGTTTATATTTTTAAAAACCGCATAATAATATTAAGCACACATGTAATTTATGCGTAGTGTTACACGTTTTTTGTGTCTTCAGGAACTTTATTCCAAGGATTATCCAAATTATTTAATAACGATATTTTAGAGGGAATTTTCGTTGTCTCATAACGATTTTATTGTTTACTGCTTATATATTATATATTCAAGGAAAGAATAATATCAAAGAAGTTTGTCATTTCAACTTTACTTATTGAATTTACAACTTCTCATAAACTTGTTGTTTCAGAATTAAATTTTAAGTTAAATAATACAAGTATGTAAGACACTGTTGAAATACTTTATTATATTTAATAATACTTCGATGTCAGACCGTCGAGTCTTATTCTTCAATAATTGATGAAGACAAATTTCGGCTCGATTTCTTTAGATCGCTTTGGTTTTTGCTCTTTGCATAGAATTGTCAGTATTATGCGCTACTACTTTTACTATACTGAAACAACTAATGAATCTTACATACGTACTATTTAATTAACAAGATTTACTTAATCCTTTTTTACTTGTAAAATCAAAATCTTACAGAAAGAAAACATTCGGGTGGTTTTAAAAAAATAGCAAGGGCTATACAGGGAATCTTTCAAAACTCCATAAATAAATTGATTAGGCAAGCAAAAATGTGTAACGCTCACCGATTCACTGAAAACGAGTTAAACTTACATTCATATAGGGCCTACTTTATATCAATTTGCTACTTTAGTGTTAAAGTTGGTGATCTGTTGAAGACGTTTGTCGTTTGTCAAGTAATTATTTAATGTTTAAGTACCCAAAAGTATGTAATTTTATGAATAATCAAGAAAACATATTGTTTATGCAACACTCATACAATACGCTCATACATACAGCACTCATACAATGCGGTCAAAAATAAATTGACTCATTGAAACACGCAATAATTAAAAACTTTTGTTTAGTGCTTACACTATTTCATAATTTTCTTTGTTTTATAACATATATAATACACACATTTCAATATTTTTTAAAGTTAATAAGTTTAATAACTTAAACATTTTAAGAAAAAATAACTTTTTACAGAAAATAACGTTACTGGATTTTAGTAATTTAGAATAAATGAATTTTATTAACGACAAAACATATGACTATAATCTGAATCTTAATCGGTCTATATAATATTGTTCATTCACTTCAGTGTTTGACGGAAATGTCATACCATATAGGTAAGTTGCTTTTCTATTCTACAACGTTATTATTGCAATTCATAGAAAGGTATACAACCCTTAACGACGTAGCAAAACGTACAGCGCAGGGGAAAATCTCAAACGTAAATGGCTAATGTAGTTCTAAATTTCATACAGGCCTAAACTAAGATGGGTTCGAGAAAACTATACTTACCTTGTCTCTTTTATATAACCGTTAATTTTAGTTTTTCTCTGCAAACTATTTTTTACTCTGTTTTTGTTTATATTTTTAAATTCAAGTAAATTCAAATAAGCTGGTTACTTTAAACTGATACATTTTTAGGCAATCGATATTTGCAAATAATATAGTTACCTTGAACAAGTAACAAACATATAAAATGTAATATTGGTAAATATAATACTAGGAAAATTTAGTGCAAAGTTGGGTTCCTTTGCCTGCGTGAGTTGTCAACGTATCTCTGATATATTTGCGTATCCAACCAGGCTAAGGTGTCTGAGTTTATTTGAGTGATGTGCGGATTCTACATCACACTTAACGATAAGTGTGACAGAGAAGAGAAAGTCATGAAATGAGATAATTACAATAAATTTTTAAACGTATGTAAAATTTGTAATACGATTGCTAAAAATTTAACAACATAAGTTTCTTCTCATAAATTTCCAACTATATCATATAGGCAGATAAAAGTCATCATATTAAAAAGATAAAAATATAGTTACAAACCTCGAGTTAATATCTAATGAAAACAAATTGCTTTACATTGGGTAACTGACAAACATTAATAACTCAAATAAGTTTAAAATTCTAAAAATTGGTCACTTTAAAATAAAAATCATCCTAAAAGAAACACAATGCAGGCAAAGAATTATAAAATATTTAGCGGACTTTACGCTTAATTAAATCATCGTATAAAATTTCTCAACTTCTATTCTCTTTCTAAACTTGTATTACCTGTGGTATTTATATTTATGACGTACTAATTAAAGATTTGCATTTTTTAAAATTCTTTCTTCAGCTGTTGCCATTCACTTTTATTGTCTTTTCGTTTTATCGGCGTCTGATTTTAACGATCACTCTTTCATGGTGTGCTAGTCCTTCTAAAGGCTACGCGTGCCTAAGAGTGTCTAGTCCAGCTTCGTCAGACGTCTCGACAACTTGAATTACCGACCTGAGAAACACGCAACATTCACACGCTGACAACGTAATCGCATCAAAGAGAATGGTCTACAGATTCTGCGTTCTATTGCTGTCAACGACTGATAAAACAATTTGCATTCAGTCCTGGATTCTCAGAACACGCTTGGTGCCGCTTTTCTAAATAAGGAAAGTATTTTCTTATCTAGACCATTTTCATTGTTTCCAGAACACTCATGTAATATCCAATACAAGGACTCAATTCAAAACATTTTGTGCTAAATCAATATGATTTATTATTTTTAATTATTCAATTAACATATTGATAAACAAGTAATGACTCTGTCAGTTCCTGCGTACGCGACTGTACGGTCGCGTACCGTGAGTCTACGGTCACATAACAATGTGCATTAGCCGTTGATACAATTCGTTTCCAAATCGCAGTATCCAGTTTCGCAAATGTCGCGAAAACGTATGGTTTTAGTAAGCGAGAAAATCGTAAGAGTACCGGTTTTATGCACACAAATGATTAAACATAAATTTGTACTATACATGTGGCTTTACATAAGTGAACAAGTCTCCTCGAGACTCAGTTTAAACTTTTCAAGCTGTGTAATGACTTTTTTTACTCTTAGTTGTTATAGATTTACATATTTGTTTAAGCACATTATCCATTAAATTTGTATTGTAGAACAGATAGATTGGTTTTACATCTATATCTGTAATCACTTTGAACTCTTCAACAAGCTTAGTGCAATACGTCCTGCAATAGTGGTAAGTGGTATAAGTGAGATGAATGAATTGTGGTAATTGGACAAGAAGACTGAACGTTGTAAGTCACTAAGGGTTTAAGGAAATTTCCCGACTGTCATTTGTAACGGACGTAAATAATGTGTGGCTTTAAATTCCATAAGAGACGCAGCCATTACACGTTAATTATCAAACTGTCGTAACGTAAGCCAGTCATGTGTAATCTGCCCTAAGCTAGACATGTGTAATCTGCCCTAAGCCAGACATGTGTAATCTGCCCTGCTGCGTAAACGTGTTCATGTATACCAGATTTTCATGTAATATTTGAAACATGAAACTTATGGCACTTCCTTTACGCATGCACTGTAAACGATTTACATTGTCTTGAGGACATTATTAATACTATTAAGATATATATAATTAACTTTTTTAATAACATTGATATTTATATCCCTATAATAGAAACCTGTAAAAATACTTTAGTGAATATTTTTGTGTTGAGTAAAGCATTCATATTCTTGAATTAATATATTTTAAGCCTTAAAATTTAAAGAATATAGTATTGAATTATTACTTACAACGTTAGCAGTGTAATATTATAAAAAAAAAACGCTAAGGAGTGATATAATTTTGTGGACTTTTTGAATGTACTAATTTCGCTGCAGATGAGACATACTGAGAACAATAATCTGAACGTAGGAAGAGGTATACGAGTTTTAAAGTTACTTGCACGACACTTGTATAACTTTTATCAGCTTTACATGTTAGTTGTAATAGATGTCTATGTGTACAGTAGCCTATGTTGTCAGAAAATAAAATACGTGAGACACACAACTTTATGGGACGTCAGCATTTAGGACAATTTACAAGACGCCAGTGAACATTTGTGTTAGCAAGTGCATTGAATGTTTACAATTCGTGACGCGAAGAATTACTAAGGAAACCGAAACTTAATCCGTACAACTTTGATCTTATTCCTGATGAAACCAGGAGTCGAAGGTAATCAAAAGGTGTCATTGGGTAGTGTTTTGAGTTTTCCCATCAATATGGAATTCTATGTTTCCACCAATTTGCGAAACTATGTAAGGAAAACTAATATAGTACATAATAAAATATATTTGTTCCATCTTTTGGAACTTAAAGCAAGAAGAAATTGATATTGTCTAAGAAGGCCAGAACTGTGAACTGCTTCAGAAGCAGGAGAAGGAGTATTAAGCACAATCATTGTTTTATCAAAATATTCTTGCAATTTTCAAAAGCAAACATTAAAAAATATGAATTTTATCAAATAATTTCGTAAATGTGGCCTTTGAACTATACTTTAAAACATTTGTGAAACATTTATTAGTAACCTTTTGAAACAAAATCTGATTTATTTGGTTTAGGCTGCTGACACACGGGCCACTCTGTGGCGCCACTCAGTCGCGCCAAGTACCAGTGGCTCGTGTGCAAGGGTTCCCTTCAGAGACGCGCCACTCTCCATTTGCTCAGTGATAAAAGATGTTTCATTTAGTATTTACATCAGTTTCATCATGGACTCTGACGAGGAAGTTCTTCTTCTTTCCGAATTCTTTTGTACACAAGAAGGATCAGTACCATGGCAAGACAGAATGATATATTGTCCTTTTTCAGAGAAACCTTGTCTGTTACTGTTTCACTATCAAACCATAGTCATAATAAACTATTTTAATAACTTATTTTGTGTCTTTATTCAAAATGTGTTTTCCCTAAAATATATCTCTTAGTAGAAATATTTATTTAAAAATAAAAATGGTTTCTATTTATATGAATACTGTTCGTTTGTCGCATCTAATTTGTTTCAAAGATTTTGATAGATTATGTTAAGAACGTTACAACCACGTACATTCTCTTTACCTTCCTCCTCCCTCATAACATCCCTCTCTCTGTCACACGCACGCACGCGCGCGCGCACACACGCGCACACACGCGCACACACATACACACACACATGCAATAATCATATTTCAGTAGACGAAATATTAACCAGTTTGGTGTTGAGTAATCGATTAAAACTATTGGTTTCCTGTAAGCCAGACCTAAACTTGTTTGCAACTGTAAACTGTGTGCATTGTTCGCAACATTGTTTTGGCTCATAAGTATGTGCTCAAGTAGTGTTTGCATAAAACATTGTTGAGACGTCCCGCATGAATTCGCTAATATGCTATGTAATTTAGAAGTCATTACTGTTTTTCTTCTATTGTAATTATGATACTCAACAGTAAAGTATGGCTAGAGACTGATCTTTCAGGGAGAATATTGTTATATAATTATTTGTCACTTGTAGGAGTCATATGGGCTAGACGCAAATGTATACGATTGTTGCAGAGAATGATGTTAAATTCTTTATGGTGCAATTCCATACAATACAATAGTTATTAAAGAAAATATTACATTCATAATTACTCAATTATTATTGTATTATTTTTATATTATTATTATTAATAATAAAAAACTTTTCGTACAAGAATATATTTTTTATTATTTTTTCAATATAACACTGTTTAAATACTGTTAATTGAAATCATTTTCAATTTATATATCTGATTATGTTTGTTAAATACTGTTGAAATAGTGTTATATTAAAAAAAATAATTAAAAATATATTCTTGTACGAAAAGTTTTATTATTATTAATAATAGAGAAAATAAATAAATATATATATATATATATTGTAACGATACAGTAAAGCCAAATCCCGTACCAGTGATAAAAAAGATAATTCTTGATATAAAATTACTTCATATGAAATAAAATGTTTAAAAAATGATTAAAATGTAAATACTTTGACAAGACGTACAACAATATTACCCAACCCAAGTGATTGAGCCAACAACCTAAATATAAAGAAGGGAACCACGTAACATACTTAAGAAAGAATATGATAGACAAAACAATGATGAACACAGAACTAAAGAAGAACCAGAAGAAGAGAACAGATCCCTACAATTAACCAGAATTTAAACCAGAAGAGAAGAAGAGGAGAACCGAACCAAGATGAAGACTATTGAAGATGAAGAAGAGGAAGAATGAAGAGGAGACAGGTTAAACCCAAGGGGAAACTAACACACATATATAAAAGGGAAAGATTGTATGCTTAGAGATAGAATACGGCCAATAAACCTTGAATAATTATGTATTAATGAAACCAATGTTATTATTATTATTAACTTAACCTTTGTACCCATTTTAAAGACAATACAATTGTAAAATATAATGATATAGAAAAAGTACACTAACCCAGTCAGAAAGGTTAGATTTAACAAAACACAACTAACCTAATGTTGTTAATAGTAAATGTCATACTAAAACAAAATAGTGAGAAATGGTAGGAGAAAGTATAGGGATTACCCATTAAATAACACTAAATACAAAACAGTGAACCAAAGTGAAGTGCTTTAGTGAAGTGTAAATGCCCTAAAAAATAGTGAAAGTGTATGTGAAACATTCAAAATAGAATGATAAGTAAGCAGACACTCTGTGAAATCTTGATAAACAACCAATGATTGGAGTGAGATTATAATTAGTAATATATCTAGAAGTAATTAGAAATAGTATTCCAAATTAATATTAAGGAAGCTTGTAATATTATTCAGGGAGAAAGCCCAGAAAAATAACTTGTGTTAACATGGCATGATAGAACAGAATTAAAGTTTTGTTATTAAAATTAAGATTGCAAAGAATACTACACCCCATGTTGAAAGGGGAATCAACTTTCATAATTTCGTGAAAGGTGACAAGGTTTATCACTTTAGTTTGTAACTCAAGAAAGAAATGAATGTTAGTACTAGTAATAACTAATGACTTGTAAAGAATAATTGGTTCAATGTTAAAGGAGGAATATGGCTGAAAGGAACCTACAGTCCATAAACCTAATGATGATATTTTAAATGAAGAGTAATGAAAATGTATGTTGAATAGTAGTTAAAACACAAACAAATAAGTGAAGCCCATCAGGCTGAATTCAGAATGTAATTTAAAAAGTAAATACACCAAAAAACAATCATGGCTGGTTTTGGCTATGAAGACATTTAACTGCCAAAGACATTCAAATGTAAATTGTATCAATTTCACAAGAAATCTTACTAATCTAAGACTAGTGAATGGACAGTAATTATATATCAGTTATTTTAACACAGAAATATTATTGTAATAGTTTAATTTAAGAAAGATATGTTATTTATTAAATGTCAAAATAATTAGACTATAGTTAATGTATAACAAAATATGACCTTATGAGGTATCATTGTAAACTTTGAAAGGAAAGAAAAATAATAGTGATGTCATTTATTATCCCAAAGGAATTATAAAGGAATAAAACCATTAGGAAAATACTTAATAAATTTGAATAAAAATTCAAATATTTTAACAATGTCTTAAAGGAGCAATTAACCAATCATCGAATTATGGTTACTATGACAACGAGACGTTTGAGGGCTTATGTTCCGTTAAATTATATAGACTCTGAAAAACGAAGCGTGGGTAAGCGACGCGCAAAATTGGCAAGATTAAAATTTTAATTTAAACAGTTATAAAAAGTCGAATCAGTGAACCAAGATGACCCAATATGAAGAGACGTCGATATATAAAGAATACATGATGTCCAGGAACCAGATTAACTAAATTAATTAAAGAAAAAACCCAAGACCAAATAAAGGAGATGTTAGAAGTTTTAAACCAGCCCAAATTCGAAGAATATACGCCTATCCTGATGATGACATTTCAACGTGAGACGAATTGATAAGTACCGAATAACTTCCTTATTCCCAAAACCCTAAATTACTTAAATTATTTTCAAATGATAAAATTTCTCACTATTTAAAAAGTAGTATTTTCTTTCAAAGGTAAAGGCATAATTTACTTACATAAAAAACATTTTATTAGACTATATAGATAACCTTATTTGTGAACACAACTACTGTAACAGAAATACGACACTACCGAACAAATTGTACAAACACATTATAAATCCTAAGTACGTATAAGGTATGGTAGTGTACTTTTTTGATGTAACCAACGTTTATGTCTATTTTCATGATCAAAAGAACTCCAGATTTTAAAAACATAGTAATTTATTAAAAGTGACTGAACGATAATGTTTTGAAATCAATTTTGCCAACTCTGAGATATTTTGTGTTTCAAGCTCTAAGCCGGAGCATAGTATTATAAAATTATTTATGATTCATTTGTCATATTTATTGATAATTAAATTTGTATTAAAAAACGCAGTACAGAACATTACTATCTTGTTATTTCATAGGATTTTTGTAGAATATATGTGTGTTAGCGAAGTTTTAAGCAACAGCCAACTAGCGCTCATCACGAGTGGACGAGTTGACAACCTGACTAGCAGCGGGAACAATTCGAACGCCACAGCTGTCCATGCTAATATCACGTATTATCTTAGAAATTAAATATTTTAATTGTTTTAACAAAAACAATTTGGCGCCACCCGGGAAGAACATTCCCTATGAATTAACAGGTAGGTTGTACTGGTAACATTGACAACGCTACGGACTCCAGTAGTGACGTCGATTTATGTAACGACCAGTGTGAGGCAAACACACTACATTCACACGAATACACAATACAAATAAGTGTGATACATTTTAATAGGTACGACCACAATTTATTGTTACAATATATATAGAAAAACTTGTTCAAAGCGGAATTGCATGGGACCGAAGGTTTTTTCGGATTGCATAATTTCTGGCATTATAGGGCCTACAAACTTAGACATTAGTCAAATACTGCACTTCGTAAACCTTGTAGCCTATATGTATTTTGTTTCTATTCTATTACATACATCTACATTTCTGTCATAATATAATTACACAATTTAATGTCTACCAACTTTAGGCATTTATGACTTTAGTTGTTTTATGAAGTTTACACTTTAGTTTAGTGCAGTAGGCCTACTTTATTATTATTACTGCTATTATAATTTTTATTACATACTTTACTACAGTACTGATTAGAAACATACCTGATTTATTTTTAATCAGGGTGTCCATTTCACTGAAGCCTGATACAAAAATATAACAGAGCTGTTCCCATGCTCTCTCTTTTGCCATTTTGTTTGTATATTCGTTGCATCTCGGGTCCTAAATTGCCGGGCTCTGTTCCACTTCAATTATAAATCGATCAGAATCAAAATCCGACATGATAGTTAAAGTTTTTAAATAGTTTGTAGAAACAAGATAGTCTTATAAAGTTTAAAAACAAATGGTAAGAAAGCTCCAAAATTTTTATAGAAATTACAGAGTTAGTATACGCTTCACAACACTCCTTTGAACACTGCTGTGGCGCGACTGAAAGTGGCCCGTGTGTAAGCTCCAACGCCACAAATCGTCTCCATTCGTGGCGGGGACTGGCTTCTGCCTGCCACAGTCGCGTGTCACAGTCGCTCGTGTGCAAGGGTACAATTTGAAACCATGCAAAACAACCGGGCGCGACTGAGTGGCGCCACAGAGTGGCCCGTGTGTCAGCAGCCTTATAGAGTGTACTTACATTTTTTAACGTATGTGGGTTTTGCTTAACGTGTTGGATATCTAAATGTCTAGTTACATATCTAAATGATCAACCAAATATAATTAAAAAACCTTTTACATATGCTTTAAATATTAGACATGACTTATTAACAAATTTAGAAACCTATGTTTATTCACGTTCTCATGAAAAAATAAATAAGTATGTAAGCCTAATCAGTAACCGAAATATGAAAAAGGTATTGTATTTTATGCGCCCTATGTAGTGCAATAGGTATCGTGTACCACGTATACACGGGCATGCAAATGTAAATGTGAATGTGTGTATATGTGTGTGTGTCTATACAATAATACTTATTTTGTTTACATACGTCCACTTATGAATTGCATATTTTGTATATACATAAACAATACGCAGGACGTTTACTATTTACTTGTGACTTATAAGTTCGTTTTCGTCATAGTCTTATACTACAAATATAAGATAATCTATATAAAAAGTGTAAAGTTATATAATGATGTTTAGAAACATAATGACTGGACACAAAAGCAAGACCTCGCTGGCGTAAATATGCACAATTTACATATAATTCACATCAATTATAAACGCTACAATTAAGGTAAAATGGGTTCGAAATTTTACGATAGCACTCCGTTAGAACGTACGTCATTGTCGGGTATTTACTAAATAAATAATCGTTCTGCCATATACATGTCCGGAGAAAAAAACGTATACCTTCCATAAACACTGTACATCTGAAAAATGTACCATACGTTATGATACCCAAAACAAGGTTACAAAACACAGGTATTTTATAATTTAAAGCATGGCATATGGAATTAATTACGCAGAATGATAAACAGAAAGTGTTTACAAAAAGTAATGTACATGTTACTTCGTGTTACTACCACTTATATACGTGTTACTGCCAAATATATAGTATGCTAATAAATTTGATTTGGTGTATGTGTGAGTGGGCATATGCAGCCTGTTGCATGCTGTTTTATTTAGCGAAGGAAGGAAATAAATCTCGCGTGATGTACCTACATATATATTGATAGAGTCAGGAATACTGTGCACATTTGCACAACGTTTATAAAAAATAGTTTGAAATGAGAAAATTGCATGTCAAATACAAACAAACTTACTCTAAGGAAAGGTAAATAAAATGAAACAAACAAGTAGAAAATAACATGTAAGAAGTAAGGTAAGGCCACTGACATTGTGTCCTTCAACTCACGGGTTGTTACGCATTTTCTGCTTTGTGAAGTAACAGCACTGGAATACTAGTGGGCTTCGATTTCATTTTCAAATATAATGTTGTTTAGTCAGAATTTATTTTTATGTATAACCTTTTTGGTGAATGTGTTCCCAAGGTAATCTAAGAGTGTTAAATCTAGCATTCAAGCGTCTCTTAGGTAAGCTTTTTTATTTACTTACCGTTCACTTCTAATTTACGGAACTATTTATCGCCGTAAATTCAGTATGTTTAAATGAAGTAGGCCTATGTTATTTACTAAAAGACTGTTAGCTAGTAAATTCCGCCGATAATACAAATAATTACAATAATTACAAACTATATACGACATTATTGATACCCCTATCACATAGGGCTACATCGTGTTCTAACAGCGGTAAAATAAATCATTAAACACAATGAAAATCGGTAGTCACCACTTTTACTAATCGTTTTATGAAAAAAAGTGGTCACATTAAAAATTTTCTTCTAATAATACACTAATCAAAGATAAACTTTTAAAATAGTAATGAAAATCGCCTGTTTAAATAATTACTGTTATTCACAGCATAAGGAAAACCTAACATTAACCACTTGCTTTAATAAAGGTACAGTAATGACATTAAATAAATATCCAGTTTGCATAAACTAAATTCACATTCAAACCGTTCACGTCAAACTCTAAATTTCCCCGGCATCTGCTGTTATCATCACAAATATTTGTGGTTAGCCAAGCTCGCCGGTATGGCATTATACTTACGAAAATGTTTTGCGGTGTTCTAACTTAGGCGGGCAGTGTAATGAATCTGCAAACACAACCTAGACTTTTTTAAAACATCTTACCGATTATCTGAATTCAGGCATTCATATCCATCCTGGAACAACTTAGCGTATTATTTCAGGATGGAGCTTATTACAGATTTTATCGGACTCCTTTTAAATTGTACTTCTTATCTTCTACTGCCCGTTCGGCGAAAATTCGACCTGCCTTTTCTTTTCTAGTGGGACCTACTGAATAAATTCATAAATACGGTTCCATTCCTTCTTGTCTCGAAGCATAATCTCAACTATGCCCTCGAGCGTGAAGTTTCCAAACTCCGTCTTCTGTGGGATCCTGTCTCTTATGAATCTGCACCATTTGAAATAGGTGTGCAATGCATCTTCATGGGGAGTTCAAGTAGTCACCGTTTTGACATGCTGGGCTTTGCACCTTTCCCATTCTGTTTAGGTAGGCATTATAGTCGCCACGGCCACTGAGAAACTGTGTCAGTAACCTCACAGTTTTGGCGGTTAATCCATTCCTTCAAGTTCGGTAGGAGCCTCGGGGTCCATCTTCCTGTGTCCTCCCTATTCTTTCGATCTTGCCAATATCGGAGAGTGAGTTCCCTGATTTCATGCTTTGCCGCACATCTTTTCTTTAACGGAAGATTTTGCTCTAGAGCCAAAAGGTCTCTCTGGGAACCATTCCCGCTATCACCAAGACTACTGGCACTAGCACTGTTCGAGAACAGGATGCTACTATGAAACCTCTTCTTCTCTGCAACGATGAAATATGTTTTCTGTAATTCTACGTCTTAAGTGCATCGGCCCAGATTTTGCAACCATACAGAAGGATATATTTCGTGACCACCATCAACAATCGCCTCTTACTTCCAATTGGACCTCCTACATTTGCAATGAGCGTGAGATGATTTGTTGTGATGTAACCTGCTTTATCAGCCCCATAATTTTTACTCCTAAGATGAAACCTTTAAGTGTAGCCTCACCCCTATATATTTAACTGCCGTCTTTAAAATTTATAGCCTCAGCTCCCACAAACACTGGTATGATTGTGGGGATCCGTCGACGAGTGAGAAGTACTATCTTAGTCTTTTCGGTGGCTAGATCCAGGCCGTGTTCTTCAAGCCAGGAGCCCGCTCGTCTCATTACCAACTTTAGGCTTTTTTAGGTGCATAGTCGGGTCTTTCGTGCTACAATCACTGCCACAATATTATCTGCGTAACCTACCAGGAAAGTGTCTGGCGGCATCTCTATCATTAAAATTCTATCGTAGGATACACTCCAGAAGTCAGGGCCCCGGATTGACCCAGGCCCAAAATTGAGCCCTGGGTAGCCCCAACGGTGCTTTTTTCCCTACGAAGGCTATCTGCCGTATCTTATATTAGTACCCTGTCACTCAGGCAGCATTCTATCATCAGGAGAATATACTGTGTAATCCGGATGAAATGTTCCAGTGCCCTAAGCATGTCGCTCCAACTGGCAGAATTAAAAGCGTTCTTAATATCCAACAAGTTATTCTCCTTGAATACGTAATGCTTCACCTATTCGGTTGCTTGGAAATGTCTGACTACTTCCTCCACTACCCCAAAAGATGATCGGCGCTTCCTAAACCTGTATATACGTTGAACAGGTTTCTGTACTTTGAATGGCTGCTAACGTGGCTTTAGTAATTTTTGCAGACACTTTCCAGTCGTACCCAGTATGCATAAAGATATGTAGCCTGATGGCGTTCACGGATCACCCTTACCTTTGCTGAAAAACACCAACCTCTACACCTTCCACTGTTTGAGGTTGAGTCCTTCCCTCAAGCAGCTGTTATACATATTAAGGTCAGGTATCCAAGGTTAGGAATGAGCAACCACCTTCAGAACTTCTGAAGGAACACCGTCCGGTCCTGGGGATTTGCAATTCTTCATCAAGCCTGCGGCTTTCTTCAGTTTTTCATCACTATATATCGACAAATCGTTTGCTGAAAAGAACTCAGCTCATGTGTATTTACTTAATGGGTAGGAAAGTGCGCATCCACAATGGCACCCACATAGGGCGCATCCATGATAGGGCTGAATCACTATCCTCCAAGCTTGCTCCTGTCGACCCTGTACCAAGTCGCCAGGGATCAGTGTTCAACTCAGCCTTTAGTTCCTTCCACATTCGTCGTTTGCAGTTGTTAATACCCTGCTTAAGATCTTCCAATGCTGCTTTGTATTCCACTGTTTTCGTTCTGCTGTGTCGTAATTCGTTTTCCTTCTCTTAGTAACAGTCCTTTTAAGACACGTTCTGTGAGGTGGACACGTTCACCTCAGAGCAGCGATCTCCTCAGTCTACCAGTAGACCGAGTTTCTTCTCCTAGATAACTGTCTTTGCCAAGGCGTCGAAACGTCGAAGGTCTACTGTATCAGCTTAATTGTGACGTCGACTACAGACACTGAGGGACTGGATCTCTCAAGCACTTATTCGTTTAGCCTCTCTATTTGTGATACAAAGTTTCTACGTTTAGCTTGCGAACATTGCATTTATATCACCTTCAAACATCTTCTCCCCCGTCTTCTTTCTACCTAAAGTGTAAAGACTATTTACTTATCACTACGAGTACATTCTTTGCTGACTTTTCAGCCAAAATGTTTTAAAGTTAGAGACTCTGACGGAAGCGTAATATCTGGAATGGCCCCTGCATAACCGGATCTACTAATTGTCGAAACGTCTTCAACGTTGATCACGCTAGGTGACAAAGTTCGGCCAACTTAAGCACTTGTCTTTTTCTTGAGTCCATGTTCGGCCTACCCCACTCTACCGCCCTGACGTTGAAGTCTCTAGGAATAATGATGGACCATTCCCGCGGAGTGTCCTCTAGTCTATCCAGTTTCTCCGGAAACTCGGGTTATTTTTAACTCTGAAATAATTAATCGCATGTGTATTTAAAATAAAAAATAAACCATGCGACACCCTCTTAGCGTTAACCTCTATAAAACCTGAAAATATTTCACAGGAATTGCTTTAATGTGTAGCCCAGACTTCTAGACAGTTAGTATTGACACTGATTATCGGAAGTTTCATTAAAGAATTATTGAAACAAATGTAGCCAAATTCAATTTTTCTCATACTTTGTTTTTAGACAGATAAGAAACAGCTCTAATTAAAATCATTTTTTGTTCTGACATTAAACAAACTACAATACATTAAAGACTTCCGACGATGTGATGGGAAGTGGAGAAGTGTAGCTTGCAAGAAGTCAACCTCCTTCTTCCTTCCCCTGGGTGTCATCGTTTTCTGCCGATGAGACCTATAATCAATGAACTTGATAACTCGTCAAGAGTTTTGAATAGTAGTTCCCGGTTAGCTAAGTAAATACTGCATAACTTATCCGTCTCAAAATTTCTCTGACCTCATAATTATGCCTGCTGATGTCACTTCTGATACACCGTCAACCATTGCATTATATCATACATGAAAAGTTGAAATATTCACTGTTATACAATAATAAAAATATACAAAAAACCAACCACAACTGACATGGTTATACACAACACATCAAAGCACCCAACACAACATAAACATGCGGCCTTCAACCATATGCTCCATAGACTAACTAAAATACCCTTAAATAAACAAGATTACACTGACGAACTCAACACAATAAAATACATAGCAATCAAAAACGGTTACAACCCTAATTTAATAAACACACTACACAAACGCAACAAAAACAAAAACAACAAAACACAAAATACCATCAACACACAGCACAATAAATACATCACACTCACATACCACAACTCCTACACACACAAAATCGCCAACACATTCAGAAAACACAAATACAAAATAGCATACAGAACAACCAATACCATCAAAAAACACATCAATAATACAAACACAGACATAGACAAATATAACAAAACAGGTGTTTACAAATTAAATTGTAATGACTGCAATAATTTCTACATAGGCCAGACGGGAAGATATTTTTCATCCCGTTATTCTGAACACTTAAAAGCTTTAACCAACAACAATATACACTCCGCATTTGCCACACACATACACACAGAAAACCACAGTTACACCAACATAGACACTAATCTTGAAATTTTACATTACTTACCCAAAGGTCGAAAACTCAACACAACTGAACAATACGAAATATATAAACACCACACAACACAACCAAACAACATACTTAACGATCAATTACAATATAAATCACATACACATTTTGATACAATTATACAAAAAACAAACATTAAGTTGAATCCCCGCGCCAATCCCCTTCCTCCACGTACCACCCCCACTACACCTTCCACACAACAACCGTTACTAAATGATGGCAGTCTGTCTCTAAGCTGAAGAAGGCGAATACGTACGCCGAAACGCGTTCGACGAGAAGAGAATAAACAGTAAGTTCACAGGAAAAAGTTTCATTTTTAGATAAAAATAACGTATAGAGAACAGGTTGGTTTACCATAAGCGGCCCATATTTAATAACTCGTCAAGCCGATTCACCGAAAATAATTTGCTTTTAATTTGTTTGCCAAAGAATTGATCAAAAGTTAACTTCTGCTTTATACAGACAAGACACTTTTTGGTCTCACAAAGTAACGCTACGATAACTTATTGAGTCACCAGTGGATACTAGCCTGACCATGAGGTCACAGAATCAAATACCTCTGTAGCATATTTATACATATAACCACATTCTGTAAAAACCATAGCGTGAACTTTCAATAGCCCTGAGGAACAGATGTGTTCTGTTGCTAAAAACGCTTTAGCGTGTTTTGGTGGTGTTCTGCCGAGCTATCACATGTGCGTACTGCATCGTGCGTTGACTCTGCGTAAATTGACCAGCCCCGATAAATAATGAGAGGTTGGTTTTCCTTTAAAGGCCAAGATCACACAGTGTCCAATAATATTGAAATGATTAATGTGTCATAAGATATAAGTAAGCGCTGACTCTGCGTAAATTGACCAGCCCCGATATATAATGACAGATCGGTTTTCCTTTAAAGGCCAAGATCACACATTGTCCAATAATATTGAAATTTTTAATGTCTTATTAGATATAAGTAATATTATATTCCTACTTATACAAGGCCTGGTCCGCACTACAAGCAAGCCTGGTAATTCCCCTTAGTGACATATTTTGGTAAATTTTAAAACAAATAGTTTCTACTGCATATTGTTTATTGGTTAACTGTGCTCCTAATTCGCATTCTTAAAGAATTATTAAGAACGTCAACTAAAAGTGTTTTAAGTGCTTTAGTTTTTTAGCTTTATGTATTTATTTTCTACTAGAGCTTGTTTAGACGCTTTTCTTCTTTATCACCGTAATTGAAATGTTTTCACAAATTTTGCATACAAAATAGGTTTAAAAAATTATTCATAAAAGTATGTTTGCCTCATTTTATTTGTATTTATTTTAGCATAACTTTCTAATTAGTTTTAAGTTATCCTTAATGTTGGCCACCTATCCCTGTACTCTATGGTCATCTCTCCCTGATGTGAGGGTTCTATATAACATGTTTCTATTTTTTTCAAACAGTTTGTTTTTTCCGCACATGAAAGACATGTCAGTAGGGCATAAAGAAAATAATAAACAATATTCTTTTCAGATTGTTAGTAATAAAACCAGCTATGAATTTGGCCACAGAAGAAACTATGACCATCTATCCCGGGCTTACCGTATATTTTGTATGTTTTTCCAATTAATTTTAACATAATTCGCTTGCAAGTGCAACGGCAAGGACCTCTGAACTCTGCATATACAAATAGTTTCGTTGATCATAAAAGGTTAATAAGAAACCTGATTAGTAAAGGTTCTCTAAGAAAGGGTGGAAAATGAAGCTCAATGATCTTGCCATAAATGATGAGAGATTACAATCGCTCCATACGTAGCAAATTTGTCATAAACGGATCGCTTACATGTCTGCTAGCGAATATCGACCAAATTGAAATGCTGAAATCGCATGAATACACATCAAAGGCATCACGACCTCTCTTGTATTGATGCAGGTCTCATTATCCGCCATACGTGTGATTGGCAAACTCCAATAGTACGTTCAAAGCTCACAAGGGAACCTACTACGTCAATGCCTTTAGTTCAACGGCAGTGTTTGGTGATGACATTACAAATACGTATATACTAGTATTTTCTTTTGTACTCTACATCTGTTTAGAAACAGCATTAAATAGCATTGTGCTTATTCCTTCTAAGTAACATTTACTGTTTTTCACTTTACCTTCCCTATTAAAAAGAAGAGATAAATTAACAAAATATACGCTGAAGTTAATAAGTAAATGATTTACACTAAAAAACGTCTTGAAAGGTACACAGACGACGTAATTTATCATAAGAAAAAAATTAATCCGTTAATATGTCTTGTCAGGTACAATACAATCTACTTTTGCATGAGTCACACTAACGTATCTGTGATAAAAAATTACACAATAAAATTCAAATAAATTGTAGACTACGAAATTTATTGAGATTCAGAAGACGAAAACTTTTCTAATTACTACAAGTTTAATTGTTTTCTTAACCTGCCTATAAAGCCTCTGTATTTTGTTTGGTTAACATTACGTGCTTCGAAAATGAATAGACTTCCATTCTCTCTACATAGAGGCACCGTGGATTTCTATATTTAGTTAGTGCAGATTATAACGGGATCGTGTTCAATCATTGCGAATAAGTTTATTCATACTTGATTTTTTTTTAATTGCAGTCGTGCATTTTATCCTCTCACCTAATGATTTACTTTATTATATTGTTTATTAAATGAAATAATTTAATCAAACATATATTAAAACATTTTATAAATAACTGTTTATGTACACTGTTATTTCTACAGGAGAAATTACAACTAGACAAGTGACATGAGGTACATTTCTTTACCGTTTTGTCTGCAAACATGTATAAAGTCATACTTTGTTTAAAAGGAAAGTTTTTTTATATTTCTTTATATTTCATAGCATATTAACTACAATTTTCCTGTCAAATATTAATTTCGTAAATCTTTCCTAAACGTTAATTTTTTAGTAGCTTTATTTACCCTATTTAACCCTGAAAAGACAACTCATAGCCATGTGAAAATGATTATGTAACAGAAATAATAGAACCAGTAAGAATCATTAAATTTTTTAATTTTGTCAAAGTATAAAATGGTCAAGTTGGCGAATATACATTGCGCAATGTAATACTGTCCCCGTTAAATAAGCAAATTTTGTTTGCAGTTCTTTTTCCATTATTATTCTTCAGCATAACTTTCATTACTAATAAAATTACATAATGGAAAAATTTGACGTCCTACTTAAAATATTGCATATTATTGAAAAAATATTATGAATACTTTGACAATAATAAGCGTAGAGAAAACGTTAAAACATGAAGTTTTATTAAAACATAATTTCATAAATATGAAAGTGTTTGTTATTTTTAAGTATTACATACCCAATTCCTAATGTACTGAAACGAATATTTTAAAAATAAAGTTTTACCAGAAAACTATTAAAAAATATCTGTTACAATAGTATGTAATTGATGGTGTAAAACAGTAATGAAATATTTTACAATATAGATAGTGGTAATGCAAAATTAAAATTGCATTTATTTGAGTAGAATGTTTATCATTGTAGGATATTATTCTATTTTATGTCTTAGTTATTTTGTTCAAAGTAAAGCTGGCTAATGATTATTTTAGCGTATGTTTTGGTAAAAGATTTGGACGAAACCTTTCGTTTTAAGTACGTACGCAGACAGTGTGTGAAGATTAAAATGAAAGTATGTCTTCTCAGGCAAACTGTATAATTTTTTAAGTCAGTAATTCCTGTACATACTACATATGTGTCTATTTTATAAACGTGTTTGCTGTAAACGCGCTTGTTGAGGGGTTTTAAATATGTAACGCATTCTAAATAAGACACAAACACAAAAACATGTGCTTTCTTACAGCAGTGTTTCAGCAACCGCTTCCAATATAGACGTGATTCAATATGACTTAATTATATTAACAGCTTTTCCTGCTGTTTTCTTTACTGTATTTCGTAGACAGTTACCTTTGCTGTACCAAGTTATTCTGCGAATCCCGCTCGCTTTCTATGCATTTAAAAATAAAAGCTCTTTTGATTAAAACACTAATAACATTGTGTAACTTTAAATTTTTGTGCATTGTTTTAAATTAAAATTGAGATATCATATTAGATAGATTCTCTTAAAAACACATTTAAAACTTTTTTAATAATTGTAATCTTTAATGATGTCATCTATGACAATAGTAAAATGTGTAATATTTGTAATAGTTTTTAAAATACATGAAAAATTGAGGTGAATGATTCTATCTGTTCAAGCATGTCAATTTAAAACAATGTTACATACTTTCTTGCTTGTCAGCCACAAAAACGCAGCTGATAGCTTTATTATATTAATTATGTCATTTAAATTTTGTAAAACATCATAGTAATTAATGTATATTGTACTTGACTAATTGCTGAGAACATGAAACCTACTTTACTATATGTTAAAGAATTAGTTGTAAAACGGAATTCATAATTTGTTCTGTAAATAGTAAAAAGTAAAAAGCCTTATTCAGTTTATTGCTATGGCTTAACTATGTTAGTTAAGTAACGTCAAATCTTCTGTAGTATTACACACTGTTATTTCAGCAATATGTAAATAATGCCTGATTGTTAAGAATGTATTGGCATATTTTGTATTTATCTTGAATAAAACAGCTCCTGTTGAGTAAATTACTAATGCGTTCTAGTGCACTATTTAGTGATCGCGTATTTAACAATTTTCAAAGTCTGAAACATGTTGTGTAAGTATTCCTTCAATTAACATTCATACTTCAAAAGCGTGTCGTTAAGCGGGAAATACAAGGCTAGCAGTGCGAATATTTTTTTTAATAAGCAGAAGGTACTGACATTTAATTTAATCTGTACAATAACTGCTGCTTGTACAATTTGCTAGTCTTATTTCTATAAATTGTAATTTGTTTAAACATAGAGAACTAAATAAGGTTTCAATGATATTCACGAAACGTTTCACAGTATGCCTTTATTAAACGTACTGCCAATTATATTTGATTCCGAAACATATTCCGCAGTCAATGTGCAAGAGAAAAGTATTACTCTTGAGCACGATAGATGTATGAACATATTAGATGTTTTACTTTAGTCTCAGGTCTGTTACGTAACGTGTCTCTTTGATCTGTACTCGTACCTGTAATCTCATTTAACAAACTGCTGACAGCTGACACATTAGTTACTTTTACCGCACCGTTATTCTGAAGTCCGTTGTGGATTGAAATATTGAAGTATTTCTTGAAAGATTTAAAAAATACCATATGGCTTTCAATATCATTTCTTATTCCTTTGTGTTCTTATTTATCTACACTTATTCAACAAAATATAGTACAAAATATTTGTTATAGGACAAAATATATTACAGGTGAATGAAATTTGCTCTTTGCCTGTATCTGTCAAAGACGAGTACATTTTTTAATAATTTTGAGACAGTAATCAACAAAATATTTCAAACGTTGTAAAGGAAGTAGAAAATTTATTATTTGAATATTTACGTACGACAATCTATTATTGTGTTAGGCCTATAATCCAGAGATGTGCTTACACGTATTACTCAATATGTGCATACACATGTTGTCACGTTTTTATTCAAATTTTATGAACTACAGATACGTTGTATCTAAAAATTTTATACATATTGTGTTGTGGTCTCCAAGTTGCATACAACTAACTACATTTAATATTACCTTGTGTATCCGGGTACACTGGTGCTCTTCCTTGCAACTTCAATGTTTTTTAAAAAACTTCGCGTTTCGGGACTCATGGTCCCATCATCAGGTTGGTAAAAAAACAAGAATCACTCACATGGAGTACGTCAACTTAATAAGATATAAATAAAAAGTTTCACTCGCACATACCGCGTGTATACAATTACACAACTACACGATGCGCATCGTATTGGAACTTGCAAGCGACTAACCGTTACGCGTCGCACTATCTCTACCTTTATCAATGTATTGTTCCAACACGCGTATGGCCGTGTCATACAGTCCGTTAGACTTAAATGAAAGCATGTCATTCAAGAGCTGATTACCTTGGGTTTCTGAGGCCATATAAATTTCAAATTCTTCCAGCGCCCTTTACAGAAATTAGCCTGCCTTTTTTACAGAAATGCAACGGCTTGAAGCTACTTTGAAAACTCGAGTAATTATGGTTCTGGTTGACTATATGCAAGGCAAAGTTTGATTTTATCTTCTGGGTATCACCTCTAGGGAGATGTTCTCTGTATCTATCCAGAAAGTTCCTGCCCGTTTGTCCAACATAAATATGGTTGCAGTCCTCGCATTCTATTTTATAAATACCAGAATAGTTTTCTACTAGTCTGTTGGTCACTGGTCTCAAAGCGTTCAAAATAAAATTATTCGTTTTGAAAGAAACTGCGAAACCGTGTTTTTTAAAAACGTTCTTAATAGTATTAGGCAAAAGATTTGTAAATTCCGTTGGTATATATTTAATGTCACTGTTGTGTGTTTTGTTTATGCTTCTATTTTTATATATGTTCCTCCTCTGCCTCGCTACTATTTTGTCTATAACTGTACTACTGTAACCGTTGGTCACCGCGATATACGTTATCGTATTAAGCTCATCGATGTAGTCTTTCGCCTCTAACGGAATTTTTAGTAATCTGTTAACCAACGAGTTGAATGATGCCATTTTTTGTGCAAACAGATGAAATGAAGAAGCGTGAATAGTAATATCTGTGGCGGTTGGCTTCCTATAGATGTTCAACCTAAACAAATTATTTATTTTCCGCACAGTTATGTCCAGAAAATTTAGGCTACTCTTATTTTCCACCTCTAACGTGAACTTTATTTTTGGGTGTATACTATTTATGTATTTACTCAAGGTTTCTATTTGTCTATGAGTGCCATTAATAACAAGGAATGTGTCATCCACATACCGAGTGTATGAGATGATATTTTTGTAAAGCTTGTTTTTATGCGATAATATGTGTTCATTTTCAAAATAGTTAAGATATAGATCGGCCAAGAAACCACTAAGTGGCGATCCCATTGATGATGATGATTAACTGATGATGGACCATGAGTCCCGAAACGCGTAGTTTTTTAAAAAAACATTGAAGTTGCAAGGAGGAGCACCAGTGTACCCGGATACACAAGGTAATATTAAATATAGTTAAAAATTTTGTATACGGTTGACATGAAATACAGTTAATACTTTAAGGTAATATTAAATAATGCACTAAAATGATATTTTTAAGGTATCTTCAATTTTGTATATAGCCTACAAAACTTTCTCAGTTTATAATTACACTTTTCATTTAGGAGTGTTGAGAGATTTCGTGTGGTTCATTTTGTTTCATGGAACTACAGAGTATACAGAAAAATAAATAAACAATTAAAATAAGAAGTAACAAAGAAGTGGATAAAAAATCATCTCTACAGAAGGAAACAATGAGGTGGATGTTTATAAGGCCAGCGTCAAATGCAATTAGTTTAACTTGATACACCCAATAGGAGAGACACTAAAGAGACATTGGTCTAGAAGGTAGCAGAAAGAGGCTTAAAATCATAAAAGAATTGAAATCTTGAAACATAAAGTAATCAGCATACATACCTGGCAATATCTAAGTCACAACTGTCTGCCAATGTCCGGTTAAAGAGTCAATGTGTTTGTACGTATATACGTGCGGACGCGTACGATCCAGTAAACTCTACTTGCAATGTTGCATATAATTTTTGAGTGTTTCAAACGAGAATAAGAAAGTGGTTTTATTAGCATTTGTATTAGGGTTTTTGTGACTATGACGGATATAACAATTTTTTCCATAGTGATACTGCGCTATGAAACACAGTGGATCAAAAAGAAACATGTATCGGCAGTTTTAATGATTAATATGTCAATGACCAGTAATTTTAATAATTATATTGTAATAATGTTTCCCAATACGTTTTCAGTTATTAATACTTTTTTTACTATGTCTTCAGATATGGAAATGAATGTTAAAAAACTGTTTGCTTCTATCGTAGCAAATTCATATGAGTACTGCTCCATGAAACACAGTGGATCAAAATGAAACACGTACAAGCAGTTTTAATAAATAATATGTCAGTGGCCATAATTTTAATAACTATTTTGAGTCAGTGTTTTCAAATATGTTTTTAGCTATAAATAATTTTCTCTATATAACTTTAGAAACGAATGTTGAAAAACTATTTGTCTAATGTCATTGTACATTCATTTCTTAGACACTGTATGAAGGCCGCAGAAACGTTTCAATAATTTTCATAAAACATCTCCCAAATTTCTATAGAAACCACGCCTATATATTAGTTCTGTAATTAGATGTGAGAACATTTATTAAGAGTTTCTTGCACGCTTAGATTTTTATTATTTCAATTGGTATATTAGTCAAATAAACAAATCTCTAGACGCAAGCAGATTTTTGTATCTCTCCGTTCTTCATTTTCGTCGTGTATTAGTTAAGTAATTTTATCAACATTATCTATCAAAGACTTTCTCAACGTTAAGTGGTTGACAAAAGGTAGTCATGTTTTTATTGGTTTTGTTTTTGGAAACGTCAGTTATGAAATATATAGTATAATATAAAAAATTGGAAAATAAAATGTACGGTACTAGGACTTATTAACAGCGTAATGTTGATTAAAAAATTAAAATGCAATGTGATGTATAAAACAAAATGTATAATGTATGTAATATATTTTGTAATATCTCTGCATGGAAATATGACAAAGAAAAATACTTTGCATCTTTAAGAAAATATTTTTAATAACTAGACAGAAGAAACAATAGACTTTGTATATTAGAATAACAATTTTTAATTTATTAAGAGAATAATGAAATGAAACATAACGGACCATAGTGGTAAAGTTTTCTTGTTTATGAAATATAGCACGATGTACATGAATAATTAAATATCACCAGACTAGGAAGAACAAAATGAAAACAGGCGAGTTTAAAGAGATAATCAGATTTAAACTGTTGACTTGTTAGTTTAACAGAACGGCGGAAAAGGAAGTACAAGATTTCTGAAAAGAAAATTAAGAGGGTAAAATGTATAAAATTAACGTTGTGTAAAATTATGTATAAGAGGCATTAAAGTTACTCTGAGAAATTACTGTATAGTATGATTTAAGTAAACTACACTCACAAATGAATAATTTTTTCTCAACTGCCTAATAAATTCGGATTTATTACTTACTATATTTATATCTACCAAATGATGTACGTTTACTGTAGCTAAATACAAATTTAAAGATATTTAAACTGTATACAAAAATACAAATTTTAATAAATAACAATTAATAAATTAAAATTACTGTTTACCAACAATCAAATAACTTTTAAAACAGTATATTTTGATATCTCATATAACTAAAATATTAAAAATGTTAAATAAGTGTTGGTTGTTGTGTCCGAAAATACTATCTATGCGAGGACATTGAAAAAATACGAAATTATTAATTGAGGTGTTTAATAATTTATTTTGTATTGAATACTGCGGGATATTTGTTTTTAGTCTTGTTTATTCACATTTTATAAATATAATTACATTAAATATTTTGTGTTTAATCCAGGAAGTTACTTGTACTGCCTTTGTTGTAGCGTACTGCTGAAATATTTTATATCTAAAATGGAGGTACCTCTGTTGAAACTGCTGATTAATAGTTTCCTTTTTGTAACCTGTATATAGTGTTAGTTTTTTACTCTAGTCGCTGGGTTTTGTCAAGTGTGTAGGCGTTTCTAGAAATATCCATAACAATATGTGTAAACACATTAATATCTTTACAATCTACTTTAACAATTTAGCAATGACAATTTATATACAACCCTTGAAAATTGTTTCTTGATTCAGTAATAATATAATGACCAGCGTAGATAGGTTCCCACTAATGATTCGTGTTTTAAACGAAATATGAATTATTGTCTTTTTATTACAATAAACACCTTTTAAATTTCCGATAGCTCGTTAACATTATCTAAAGGTTTATGTCGGAATATAACCATCGTGAAAATTTGCCACAAAACGTTTCGACTTCAACGTATAGAGTTTCACCTTATGTACACATAAAATAATAGTGTTGTAAAGAACTGTCTTATACTGCCTTATGGTTCGTTCAAGGAAAACAGTTGTATGACCGATGTATGAGTTACATAAAGTTTTGTGGTAGATAAATGACGTGATTTTGCAGTGTCTTATTAAGAAATAATATAAAACAATTTAAGTCATTAACCCTAAAGTTTCGTAGTAAATTCTCTACAGTTCCAAACCGAAAATGGGAAGTAACCCAAAACGGATGTATTCACTGACAGAAGTTGATACGAGCAAAAAATATAGGCCTGTATCTTTAAAGATTATCTAAATATGACTGGAGATACTGTGTCATTGAAGTTCTCGTTACCAGCTATCTCTACTGGGATGTGGTATTCTGTAATACCCAATGTTCCAAAACATTTATGGTGTTAGTCAGAATACAACGGAGTATAGACCATACAAATCATCATTTCGTTGATGCTGTCACAGGTTCGAAATCATTGTGGCAGCTGGACATTGCTTTCCAACAGAAGTGGAAACGCACACAACTTCCGATTACGTAGAACCATATCTTGGTTAACGACACACAATCATGACATAAACAATAATTTATTGAAATGTGATCAAATTGGACAGTACAATCATTTCAACTTGACCCTACAGTCCATACGAAACGAAACCATATTATTTTACTATCCACTACTACATGCGTTGACTAATGTGACCTACGTCTGTACGAATTCCTTCAGTTACGTTAGAACCTAGTTCTTTTAAGCTGTACAGGACGATAGGTTATTAAACAAACTTTCCTTTAAAGTCTAAGAGTGAAAGACAAACTTTTTATGATTCTATTACCGTGGCATGGGAAATTAAATATTGTTACGACGGTCTACTCGATCGTCGTAGGTACAGTGGAAACAGAATAAGTACAAGACACCAATTAAGTCACTAATAACGAGGTTTAATTTTTACAGTAAAACAGTTCGTAATTAACAACACAGTTTCTACAACAAATCAAATAAAAATTGTTCACACGCAATAAAATGTCACTAATATTATAACTCAATTGTATTACAATTATAACGTCCGATTATAAAACGGAACACTTTACTAATAACTACTTGAACGTACACAGTAATAACTCGAACCGCTCTGTAAATATATCGCAGCTGTACTATCGCACCGCACTATCCAATATCTCGCATTGAACTGAAAACTAAGGCCGCTATCGCTATGTATTTATAGTCCGCTCAAACATCAGAAGCTTCCAAACTGCGTCTTATCTCTCGTGTGAACTACGTAATTAACTGCGGCTTTGACACAGGCCGAGCGCCCGAGTGAAGCACGGCACAGTCGAGAAGATTCTCGCAAAACGTCTAGTAGCACGTACGCCACACACTTATATTCTGGATCTCTCTGGAACGTTCGATAAGCACGTAGATTGTTCTGTGACGTCGTAACACTGTCTCCTCCTTAAGCCTGTTCGTCCCGAACTGGCAAACCGTCTCTAAAGTTGTACCTAGCCAGGCGATCTAGGTGGGCGACCTTGAACTTTCGCTGTCCTTCCTGTTGAATCCGATAAACAACATCGTTAATTCTTTTTTTCACAGTGTAGGGTCCTTCCCAGTTAGTACTAAAGCTGAGGTGAGCGACCACGACGGCGCTTTGGATTGAACAACCAGACCTAATCTCCTTCTTGGAAACCCACACTATTGCTGCGAATGTCATACCCAGTTTTCATTTTATCACTGGCAATCTTCAGCCGTCCTCTTACCAAGCGATTCATTTCTCGCAGTTGGTTTTCTAATTGCGAGGAATAGTTCTGCCGCTCTTGCGACTGAGTCTAAGGTGATCCCAACCTTAAGTCCCCAGGAAGACGAATCTCCAGCCCAAACACCAATTTTGCTGGAGTCATGCCGGTTGTGTCGTGTACTGATGATCTAAACACCATTGGCTGATCCAAGTTTGCTTGGTTCTCGTCAACAACCTCTTGCGTAACCTCATTTTCAGCCACCTTGCCCTCGGGTGCTTCTATCAGCTCAGGAACAAGCAAGAGTTATGTCTCGACACCCATGGTTGGTTTTCCAATCACTTCTTTTGTCGTTACACTTATTTGTATTTCCTCTGGTAGTTCTTCCTCCATTTCCGCTTGCAATAGAGAGGGTTCCTCTTGACCAGACCTGTTGACTTTTTCTTCGACTAATGCCACTCGCTTAATCGTATGGTTGGTAGACCCTGTCATTTTAGCCATGCAAAGCTTTATCTTCTCTTGGTCAACCTTCAGGACATTCACTCTTAAGTCCACAACGAATCCGTAGGCATTCATAATGTCCGTGCCAAGAATCACTTCATCGACAATGTCTGCAACGAGCATTTTGTGGCTAAACTCGAGAAGACCCAGGCGTACACGAACGTCTACCTTTCCTAGCACCTTGACGGGGCTTCCAGTCACAGTCTGTATTACACAAGAGCTAATTAGAGGCTGGCGGTTGCTGACTAAGTCAGGGCGCGCAATAGACACTGTTGCACCCGTGTTAACTGTAAATGATGTTGGTTTACCTACCGCAAATCCATTAACGATCAAGTTTCCATTGGTCTTATTTAGCGTGGAAACTGTGTGCTGTTCTGGGGCTTTACTTCTCCAATTGGTATGATCACTCCCTTCTCTCGGTATTTTCTTCTCCCAACAGTCTACCTGTAGATGACCACGTATCCCACAGTTGTAACACTTCGGTCTTCTGTCTTTGTCCTTTGGTTCGAAAGATCGTTGTGGTGCTGCTGACTTCTTAAACTGTTGTTTCTGAATCATCTCTTTATGCCATCCGCTTTGACGATACTGTGGTATTGGATCCGTTTGGCTACAACGTGATGGCATACTTTGATTAATGTAGGTCGCCGACTTGGCAGCTTCAAAACGAAGAGCATGAAAGGAGCGTCTGATTTATCATCACGCCGTGCCATTCTCAACACTTCTTGTAACTGACTGTCTCTGATACCGTCAATAAACATAATGAGAGAAATCCACTTCCGGAAGTCCTCCGATTTTTCGAGATAAGCCAATCTCGTCAGTCGGTCGACATTCGATTCAAACTCTTGAAGGCTCTCCCCTGAACGCTGTCGCCTCGCTTTAAGTTGTTCACGGTACACTTCGCACAAATGCTGGTCACCGTACCGTAATTCCAGAGCTTTAGTTAATTCGGCATAGACGTTCTGACTGTCAGATGACACTTGTGTATTACTTCTGCGGCAGGTCCTTTTAACGCAAGAATGAGTGAAAGGCGTTTCTCTTCTTCCGTCCAGTTATTTAAGCGAGCGGCAGCTTCAAATTGGCGATGATAAGTTGCCCAGTGGGTGCTTCCATTAAACGATGGGGCCTTTGCAAAATCTGAACTTACTTCAGTTAATAGCGTTCTTTGATTTCTCTGATATTTTGAATCTCCTAAGCTTGACATACTTGTTTTCATAGTTGACACAGATTATTCTATTTCAGATATTCTGTCAACTTGTTTGTTCAGATCACCTTGTAACAGGACGAATTTTGCAGTACTATTTTCTTACATCTGTTTCTGTTCCTGTATTAATGCTTTGATGTCTTCTGCTTCCTGCTTACGTTTTTCATCCTATCGTTTTTCCGTCTGCAACAGCAGCGCCTGTAAATTTTCCATCATCTGACTGGCATCCATTGTTTATCGATTAATTACGAATTACCTCTTCTTGTACATACTGTCCACTGTTTCCACTGTTAACCGTTCTATCCCAGTTCTGACACCACTGTTACGACGGTCTACTCGATCGTCGTAGGTACAGTGGAAACAAAATAAGTACAAGACACCAATTATGTCACTAATAACGAGGTTTAATTTTTACAGTAAAACAGTTCGTAATTAACAACACAGTCTCTACAACAATAAATATTGTTCACAAGCAGTAAAATGTCACTAATATTGAAACTCAAAAATATTACAACTATACCGTCCGATTATAAAACGCAACACTTCACTAATAACTACTTGAACGTAAACAGTAATAACTCGAACCGGTCTGTAAATATATCGCAGCTGTACTCTCGAACCGCACTATCCAATATCTCGCATTGAAGTGAAAACTAAGGCCACTACCGCCATGAATTTATAGTCCCGCTCACACACCAGAAGCTTCCAAACTGCGTCTTATCTCTCGTGTGAACTACGTAATTAACTGCGGCCTTGACACAGGCCGAGCGCCCGAGCGAAGCACGGCACAGTCGAGAAGATTTTCGCAAAATGCGTCTAGTAGCACGTACGCCACACGCTTACATTCTGGATCTCTCTGGAACGTTCGATAAACACGTAGATTGTTCTGTGACGTCGAAACAATATTGTTTACTAACAGATGCAAACTTACATTTAGTTATTACATAATTACTTACATAATAGTAAACTTGGATATAACTGACGTTTCAAAATCAGTAAGATAGTAGGGGAGACCTGGGCACGTGGGACCAGTTTTTTTTGTTTTATTTTTAGAAAAAAAAGTTTTTTTTTTTACCGTGGTAATAATTTTTAACAATTTCCAATATCTTGTATTACAAACAAAAAATTCTTTGTTTGTTAAATTTCCACAACTGAAGGCTCTATTAATATAACTTTTGGGCTTTGTCATGTGCCCAGCTAGTGGGGCATGATGGCCCACCTAGCACTTTACCTGTTTGTTGTTGTTTTAGGACCTAAATAAAAGTCAATTTGCTGAAGAAACTCTTATATATATAATTTTTAAAACAAAAACTCTTTACATAGAAGAAAATAAGATTATGTTTGGCTTAATGCATAAAGTTTTAATCACCGTCTTCCATTACTAAAGGGTCACTGAAATGAATGCATTCAAAAAACACCCCTTTTATTTCTCCTTTGACACGCTGCACATTTGCCCACAGGCGTACTTTTATTGAACGCCTTCAAGCAACTTAAGCACAAATTATCCTATCTTCATCATCCTCATCGTCGTCTTCTACTTTTGTTGCTTTTTTAGTAGTCTTTTTTCGGCGCTTCTGACCACTACCACCAGGCTGTTCCGGGTGGTGACAAAATAAATTCTTCGCAACAGATAGCTTTTCTTTGTTATTTTTTTTCTCTTCCTTGATGATTTTTTCTTCTCATTTTTCTTTTGTAGGCCTATTCCTTTTTCAGTTTTGATCTTATTTCTTTCTTTTGCTGCTCTTTGTTCAAGCTGTAATGCTTCTTTTACAGGAGTGTCTGTCAGTATGGAAGATGTTCTTTCCCTTTTATTTGCATTCTTTCCTTTCCTGGGTTCTGCCTTCTGAAATGGTCTTACTTCCTCTGGTGATGGGAAGGTTACTTCCTTCGGTAACTACAGACTCTTCAGCAAGTGTAGGCGTACCTTCAAATTTATCACAGTATCTTCCTAATGTTTTTCTAGGCATTCCGAATTCTTCACTTACACTCCTCACGGACCTTTTATACTGCTTCACTTCAATAACAGCCAACATCATAGTTTCTTTTGAAACAAGCCCCCTTTCAGTTTTTCTTTTATAGTTGCGAACCATGGTAACTGAAAAAAAATAAATACATGTTGTAACAGATTAGAATGGGTGTGAATATGAGTGAGTACGTCCTTCTTCAAGCCCCGCGATGGAAGCCAATTTGTAACAGAAAGAAATGTAATGGGTGTTGTTTAAATGTCTGTGTTGTAAAATGTCGGGCGTTACCTCCGCGCACTTTTGTTACTTACTCTGTTGATTGGATCCTCTGCAGTGATGTAGTCCTGTAACACAACTTAATACTATGCTTTTTGTGGGCGCCACTTGGAAACGTTTGTTCCAAGAAAAAAATGTGATTGATAAAATTTTTAAATCTACGAAAAAAAATTTAAACAAGTCAGTTTAGCTTGGAAAAATCAGTTAAGTTTAATGGTTCTTTAAAAACAAACAAATCGTCTGAAGGACTAACATTCATAGAAAAAAATTATAAAATTGCAGAGAAAAAAATTTTACAAGTTATTATTATTGACAATTTTTTATATATCCAATCAAGTATCGGCTAGTATATTTCAGATTTTTGACTCAGTTGAAGAGCATGATTTTAATATGTGAAAAATCTTTACTCTCAGGACGTGACTCCTTTGAACTACCAAGACATATCAATTAGATGCCTTACAAGAAAAAACTAAGTGATTTGAAGGTGTATGTGTGGCGTGTAAAGTACAACTGCGTGATAAAATGTAACCAGGTAACAAATGACTTTAATTTTGGTAACTCACGTTCCAATGGTTATTTATTCTCGCACTGGACACTCCTTTCGGGTAGTTTCTCAATCTCGCCTCTTCGGGTGTACACTGAATCTATTTAAGGTCAAATTTTGCGATCGTTTACTTTTTCCGCACTTTTGTAAAAACGTTTGGCAGTAGAATCTCGTTCAAACGCCGCCGTTACGAATCATCTGTTTAGCGTTGATTCAGAAATCGGCCACCGCAGCGCTGATTCCCATGCAGTGTTGAGGAAGGCTTTGTGTATTGTAGGTTTACGTTAGGGGGAATTATTTGTCAAGTTAGTCAGTCAATGCGAACACAGCAGAATTCGTTCTCTATGTAAATTTTGGTCCCTCCTGGGCCGCTGGACGTTCTGGCTGCGTGATTTCTATTAAAATTTGCCGTATCGCTGCTCTATTTCAGCGATACTTTTTGGCGTAGATTCTCGTTGAGGTTAAGTCAGTCGGTATGTCTATGTACGGGAAAAGCCTTCCTGCCGTGTCTTGTCGATTTCTCGCCTCTCGGTTTCGCCTTAGCTGCGTTGATCAGTGTTGTGTGAGATGCATCAGTTCTAGAGTTCAAGTTTCAAGTGTTTTTTGGGTCGAATTTGGTCTCGCTTTTATACCAATTCAGGATGACTGTTTTCATCGACTTCCGGTATATTTGTCTAAAAATTCTTTCTAGAATGTTCGAGAATAAACGAAATGGAATGTCATAGAACAATTTTCACTTCCGTAGAAGCTTTTAGAATGAATTTCTTATTCTTCATACAAAGGATATTTCAAAAATTACTCTGGTATTTATCAAACAGTTTTACATTAGTACTCACAATTTGTATGCCATTAATACATTTAGATTCCCTGTTTTTAACTGAATCTAGCGATACTAAATATGATTGTTTTCTAATTAACTTAAGTCTAATAAACAATACAATATACAACCCTCACCTTGAGTTGTTGTCATTGAAAACTCAATTTTTATAACAAAAATTGTTGTGGAGTTACAAAGTTCCTTCCACAAGCTGAACATCTAATACTACTACTTTCCTACAACAAAATAAACAAATTTTAACATAAATAAAACACAAATAAATACAATTTTATATGGCCTCTGCTCATGGCCTAGATTCTTGTCAGTTTTCTAATACAATGATTAGTCTTTTCCTTTAATATATGTATTATTTCACTACTGTACACACAGAGTTTATTATTTTGTCTATCTTTTGTGATACTTGGTTACTCTGTACATATATTATATTTATCACAAGATGACATAGCATCATTGATTGGTCTTGAGATGTCCTTTTTTATGGCGTGACAAATCTCACTCTAATTAGTTAAATTCTTTTAGAATTGACTTTACTTTCAACTGAGTTTGTTTCTTATTAAGGTATACTGATGTATTGTACCTTTCTATCTTATTTTTGTTAGTATTATGTAAGTATTTAGCCAGATATGATTATTTTTGTACTGGATGACTGGTTTCAGCCATACATGGTATAAGTAAATATTTTGCTAACTTGACTATTACAATGTTAACGTTGGTCAGGTATATTAGTATAGTTGCTTTATATCATATTACAGCTTTCTAATACAGTTTGGTTGCATTTTGGCAACATTAAATTCATGAATTATACAATATTAGATGCCTATTACATGTTTTTAGTTAACACAGTTTTTGGCTATTTTGACTGCTTTTTATTCATTTGACAGCTTCCTTTATTTAAGATAAATTGTTCACTATTGTCTGCTTGACAATTACATATAGTTTTTATTTACATCTGATAATAATTAATTTTTTCATGAAATCTTGGTGTATGGTCTCAAATCCAACACATTAATATTTTTTGTCATAACAGATATATCATTTTTATTCTAACTTAAACTCTTTCTAATAATGTATTTAAATCATTTAATACATCTATTTTATTTACATGACATAATATAATAATGGATCATGCCCATTCATTCACAAAAAATAGTTTTTAATACTCTATTCACAGTTATAAAACTTAATAATTATTGACTACGTTTTGGTTATTTCTCACTCTTATAGTGTCTTATGGTTTTTTCACTCTTATTCACTTTAATAATATATATGGGGTTTTGTCTTAGTCATAGTTTGGTCGTTTTTTCAAGTTGATAGAAATAATTATTATACAAAATTACACAATTTTTTGGGACTACTTGGGTTTGATACAGTTCACCTCACTTTCCTCTTATGCTAACTTACTATATAAATGATTTCTTTTTATGGAACGTTCTGTGACGTTACATATGCCTCTCCGTTAAAGTTGATAATTTTGGAAAAACATATCTTTGGTTTTGATGAAATTATCATCTCTATAATAACCCTTTATTAGCTTCTTTATATCTCATTCTTTTATCTTATAATTAAATTCCTGTACTACTCCTTTAATATATTAATCCAACTCAATATTCCTAGTTCGTTCTTTGTCGTATCACCTATTCCTTTCCTTTTTACCTTGATGTTTTATAATTAGTCTTTGATATAATTCCCTATCAATTCCCTAACTTACATAGAGGTTTGGGAGTCAGAGTGGCTCGCTATGGCATACATTCTCTGTCCCTTCCTGTCTATAACTACTGAAATCAGAGGCAACACATCCCTGTTCAGAAAATAATAATTGCACCTTCGCAACAAATAATAATAATAATAAAAAAAAAATACAATATTCAAAGATCATAGGCTCCTACACATAAATTCCCTTTCTTAAACTCTTCTGATTAATTCACAATTATATTAATATATCGTTCTCCGCAGGTAAAATTATCGTTTAAAATCATTCAATGTTAATAGCTATATTCATATTCATCATTACCTCCTTATGTAACACACTGTTTTCCTTTTTTTTTTTTCATTTATCATTCCCATTTAGTATCAAATATATGACAGCATTTCTCCTTCTTTTCTCCTTTACTAAGTGTCCATCTTGTAATATTTATTTATAATAATCTCTCTCCTTCTCTAATTACGGTTAAGCTGGAAAATATACGTTGCTCGTAATATTTATTAATAATAATCTCTCTCCTTCTCTAAGTACGGGTAAGCTGGTAAATATACGTTGACATGGCTATTGGAAATAAATCTATATTTTATATATATCGTTATGCCTTTGGTGTAAGGTGTCCTTCTCGTATTATTTATTAATAACAATCTCTCTCCTTCTCTAAGTACGGGTAAGCTGGTAAATATACGTTGACATGGCTATTGGAAATAAATCTATATTTTATATATATCTTTATGCCTTTGGTGTAAGGTGTCCTTCTCGTAATATTTATTTATAATAATCTCTCTCCTTCTCTAAGTACGGGTAAGCTGGTAAATATACGTTGACATGGCTATTGGAAATAACTCTATATTTTATATATATCTTTATGCCTTTGGTGTAAAGTGTCCTTCTCGTAATATTTATTTATTAATAATAATCTTTATACAATATTATTTATATTTATTTAAAAATCTCTACCTCCTTTCTAATTATGGCTAAGTTAAAAATTCACGTTAACATGTTTAGTCAAGGTACCTTCTCTATGATGCTGTATTTGACTTCGGTTTTTGGTCATGGTACTTGGTCACTGATTGAGTATTCGACTTGCGATTTTTTTTTAATCATGGTACTTTTTTAATGAAGTCTGGTTATACGTACCTTTTACCTTGTTCCTAATTGTGTCAGTTACCTCGTAGGTATTGTTTTCATGTTTGATAATATTTGGGTTTATATTTGTCAGTTTGGGTTAATTACCTTGATTTTTTCAACCCCTTTTGGTTGTGTTCCTTATATTATGTCATTATTTATCATTCCCATTCCTTTTTAATTCCTTCTCTTTTCAATATTCCACCTTCGATGTTTAGCACCTCTACTCCTTCAAATGCCTGGTCTATGACATTTATTCTGGATGACTAATCCACGGCATTACCATCTCATCACATGTTTGGGCCACAATTTTTCTGCATAGCGGAATTCCTCCTCTCTCTCACTTTCATTTTGGGGATCATTATCTGGTTCTCGGCCAGTTTCTGCCAATACATGGTTTACATAAAATACTCGGGGTTTTTCGTCATTATTTGCCTGATTATGCTGTAATGAAAAACCCGGATTTTCGTGAACTGTTACCCGATTCTCATTATTATTTTGATTAGCGTTTGGCTCTTGTTGGTTGTTACTTTCGTTTCGGGGTGGTTCGTTACTCCTACCCTCTGATAACTGCTGCCGGTTATTCGCCGTATCACCCTGGCTACCTGGCGCCTGTTGAGTCATATACCCGTAACTAGGTAAATTGGGTGGATATGGTCGTCGATTATCGGCCATCATATAATTTACCTGGGGCCTATATTCATTTTGGTTTCTCCTATCGCCTCCTCCTTGGTTTCCCCCGTTGCGATAACCAATACGTTGACCATAATTACTTCCTCTATAATTATTCCCGCGATAACCGTTTCCCTGGTGGAAGTTCCTACCGTAGTTATTCCCGGTGTAATTACCTCTGTTTGGTCCCGGATAGTTGCGGTTAATTGGGCCCTGAGTGTTATCATTTCGGCCGTTTGGTGGGATATTATTATTCTGATTATTGGTGTTTAGATTATTACCGTTCCCACCTCCATTCCGGTTTGGTCCGTTATTATTGTTGTTGTACTCTACCTTACGATTGGGGGGTTGGTAATCCTGGAACCTTCCTGTGGATTCGCAATTTTCCAATAATTTGGCCAGATCGGCTATTTTGCTAATCTGTTGGTATAATTGGGCATCCTTGATCCCATAGCTGTAATGTCCAGCTAACTGCCTTACCAAACATTCTTCTGGGATCGGCGGTATCAACTTCCGTGCTAAACATACCTTTCCCAGGAAATAAGACGTCGGGGACTGTCCATAGGACGCGTCGTATTTGCCATAGAAAATGTCCATTCTTACCCTGTTTTGTGCGGTCTCTGACCAATACTTTTCCTTAAACTGGCGTTTAAACTCTGCTAAATTCGTTATTTCGGGTCGTACCGCTATCCACCAGTTATCCTTAGTATTTTTAAACGTCTCGTCAAGCATCTCTCTTATCCTGTCCCACCTTGTTTCTCTATTTCTCCCAATAAACTCCTCCATTCTTTCCAAAAATTCCATTGGGTTTCGTCGATAGTCCTGGAAGCTGATTACTTCCCTGTTTTCACCATGACATGTATGAGTGTTTAGTATTGGTGTGTCTCTCAGCGCCTCTAATCTTTCCTGCAGGTTTTTCTCTCTCTGGTCTATTTCCATAATACTATTTTTGTTAGTTTTTATCTGTTCGTCCAGCCTGCTAGCGATGTGCTGGACTTCTCCCACCTCCTGCATGATGGCGTCTTGGTTCTGCCTTAACTTGTTTTCAAGATTTCTAACATCTTGTTTGGTCTCTACTGCTTGTTCCTCTAGATTTTCGAAACGTGTATTGTTTCCCTCCCGTAACCTTTCGAACTGTTTCTTCATATTCTCGACCTTCCTGTCACTATCAATTTTATTATCATCGATCTTTTTGGTTACTGTTTCGTATTTTATGCTAATTTCCTTTTTCAGGGACTCTATGCTTTTTTTGTTCTCCTCCTGAAATATCTCCAGTTTTTTCCCATTATCATTTATTTTCTTGGTTATATCCTCCCTTAAGGATTCTATGTTTTTGTCTAATTTCCCCATATTTTTATTATTCTCCTCCTTATCTTCCTGTCTATTTTTATTTATATCCTCTTTCAGGGATTCTGTATTTTTGTTCATTTCTTCCATTTTTTGGAACATTTGCTCATTACTTTTTTTATTCTCCTCCTTGTCTTCCTGTCTATTTTTATTCAGGGATTCTATATTTTTGTTTGTTTCATCCATTTTTTGGAGCATCATCATTAATATATTCATGTCAACATTCCCTGTTATTTTTTCTGGTTCGGGTTTCTCTGTCTGTTCTACCATTTGACTGGTTCTTCTCCCGTTTGTTCTTCTAATTCCTCTGCCGTTTGTACCGGTCTTCCCATTTCTTGTGTGGGCGGTTCTAATTCCGTTTCCTCCATTTGTACTGCCTCTCCGTCTTCCACACTTAACTCGGGTTCCACAGTCTTCTTCACCTTTTTTCCTTTAGGTTGCGGCATTTTAATACGTTGGTAGTTGCCGGGCTTGTTCCGTCTTTTTCAAGCCCCACGTTGGGCGCCAATTTGTAACAGATTAGAATGGGTGTGAATATGAGTGAGTACGTCCTTCTTCAAGCCCCGCGATGGAAGCCAATTTGTAACAGAAAGAAATGTAATGGGTGTTGTTTAAATGTCTGTGTTGTAAAATGTCGGGCGTTACCTCCGCGCACTTTTGTTACTTACTCTGTTGATTGGATCCTCTGCAGTGATGTAGTCCTGTAACACAACTTAATACTATGCTTTTTGTGGGCGCCACTTGGAAACGTTTGTTCCAAGAAAAAAATGTGATTGATAAAATTTTTAAATCTACGAAAAAAAATTTAAACAAGTCAGTTTAGCTTGGAAAAATCAGTTAAGTTTAATGGTTCTTTAAAAACAAACAAATCGTCTGAAGGACTAACATTCATAGAAAAAAATTATAAAATTGCAGAGAAAAAAATTTTACAAGTTATTATTATTGACAATTTTTTATTATATCCAATCAAGTATCGGCTAGTATATTTCAGATTTTTGACTCAGTTGAAGAGCATGATTTTAATACGTGAAAAATCTTTACTCTCAGGACGTGACTCCTTTGAACTACCAAGACATATCAATTAGATGCCTTACAAGAAAAAACTAAGTGATTTGAAGGTGTATGTGTGGCGTGTAAGGTACAACTGCGTGATAAAATGTAACCAGGTAACAAATGACTTTAATTTTGGTAACTCACGTTCCAATGGTTATTTATTCTCGCACTGGACACTCCTTTCGGGTAGTTTCTCAATCTCGCCTCTTCGGGTGTACACTGAATCTATTTAAAGTCAAATTTTGCGATCGTTTACTTTTTCCGCACTTTTGTAAAAACGTTTGGCAGTAGAATCTCGTTCAAACGCCGCCGTTACGAATCATCTGTTTAGCGTTGATTCAGAAATCGGCCACCGCAGCGCTGATTCCCATGCAGTGTTGAGGAAGGCTTTGTGTATTGTAGGTTTACGTTAGGGGGAATTATTTGTCAAGTTAGTCAGTCAATGCGAACACAGCAGAATTCGTTCTCTATTTAAATTTTGGTCCCTCCTGGGCCGCTGGACGTTCTGGCTGCGTGATTTCTATTAAAATTTGCCGTATCGCTGCTCTATTTCAGCGATACTTTTTGGCGTAGATTCTCGTTGAGGTTAAGTCAGTCGGTATGTCTATGTACGGGAAAAGCCTTCCTGCCGTGTCTTGTCGATTTCTCGCCTCTCGGTTTCGCCTTAGCTGCGTTGATCAGTGTTGTGTGAGATGCATCAGTTCTGGAGTTCAAGTTTCAAGTGTTTTTTGGGTCGAATTTGGTCTCGCTTTTATACCAATTCAGGATGACTGTTTTCATCGACTTCCGGTATATTTGTCTAAAAATTCTTTCTAGAATGTTCGAGAATAAACGAAATGGAATGTCATAGAACAATTTTCACTTCCGTAGAAGCTTTTAGAATGAATTTCTTATTCTTCATACAAAGGATATTTCAAAAATTACTCTGGTATTTATCAAACAGTTTTACATTAGTACTCACAATTTGTATGCCATTAATACATTTAGATTCCCTGTTTTTAACTGAATCTAGCGATACTAAATATGATTGTTTTCTAATTAACTTAAGTCTAATAAACAATACAATATACAACCCTCACCTTGAGTTGTTGTCATTGAAAACTCAATTTTTATAACAAAAATTGTTGTGGAGTTACAAAGTTCCTTCCACAAGCTGAACATCTAATACTACTGCTTTCCTACAACAAAATAAACAAATTTTAACATAAATAAAACACAAATAAATACAATTTTATATGGCCTCTGCTCATGGCCTAGATTCTTGTCAGTTTTCTAATACAATGATTAGTCTTTTTCTTTAACATATGTATTATTTCACTACTGTACACACAGAGTTTATTATTTTGTCTATCTTTTGTGATACCTGGTTACTCTGTACATATATTATATTTATCACAAGATGACATAGCATCATTGATTGGTCTTGAGATGTCCTTTTTTATGGCGTGACAAATCTCACTATAATTAGTTAAATTCTTTTAGAATTGACTTTACTTTCAACTGAGTTTGTTTCTTATTAAGGTATACTGATGTATTGTACCTTCCTATCTTATTTTTGTTAGTATTATGTAAGTATTTAGCGAGATATGATTATTTCTGTACTGGATGACTGGTTTCAGCCATACATGGTATAAGTAAATATTTTGCTAACTTGACTATTACAATGTTAACGTTGGTCAGGTATATTAGTATAGTTGCTTTATATCATATTACAGCTTTCTAATACAGTTTGGTTGCATTTTGACAACATTAAATTCATGAATTATACAATATTAGATGCCTATTACATGTTTTTAGTTAACACAGTTTTTGGCTATTTTGACTGCTTTTTATTCATTTGATAGCTTCCTTTATTTAAAATAAATTGTTCACTATTGTCTGCTTGACAATTACATATAGTTTTTATTTACATCTGATAATAATTAATTTTTTCATGAAATCTTGGTGTATGGTTTCAAATCCAACACATTAATATTTTTTGTCATAACAGATATATCATTTTTATTCTAACTTAAACTCTTTCTAATAATGTATTTAAATCATTTAATACATCTATTTTATTTACATGACATAATATAATAATGGATCATGCCCATTCATTCACAAAAAATAGTTTTTAATACTCTATTCACAGTTATAAAACTTAATAATTATTGACTACGTTTTGGTTATTTCTCACTCTTATAGTGTCTTATGGTTTTTTCACTCTTATTCACTTTAATAATATATATGGGGTTTTGTCTTAGTCATAGTTTGGTCGTTTTTTCAAGTTGATAGAAATAATTATTATACAAAATTACACAATTTTTTGGGACTACTTGGGTTTGATACAGTTCACCTCACTTTCCTCTTATGCTAACTTACTATATAAATGATTTCATTTTATGGAACGTTCTGTGACGTTACAATGTAGACAAAGATATAAGTTAGTTGTCGTTTCCTATATTTAAACATCAATCCTGATATTTGCAATTTAAATATAAATTAAATGTGTTTCAAAACGCACTAGCATTAAAGAGTGCTATTATCAAAATAACTAATTTTGTAACAAAAAGCACCGGGGCACGATGGCCCGCCAGGCCAACGTACCCCGATGCTTGTGGGCCGACCTGCCCCATTGCCATTTTTGAAATAGTTTTACAGTTTTAGAAAAACCTGCACAACATTCAGTTCAGTTGTTACACTAAAAGTATCCTTACTTAATGAGCTTTCAATACACTACTTACCTATTTCCTTGATCAGTGTTTGGAGAGAAATATAACAATTTAATCCAACTCAAGAAAAATTACTAGAAATACAACAAAATCGAATAACTGGTACCACTCCTGACAGATCACAGTAAACGAACTGGCAGTCGCGGAGGAGGGGGGCGACAGGTCAGGCAACGTTCAGTATGATTCGCGGAGCATTCTGATGGCTGCTAGGGGAATTAAAGCCGTTGGGCCAACGTGCCCCGGTCTCCCCTATTTGCGGATAATACGTTTCTCGAGCTGTTATGCAGTAAATATTTATCTCACACACGTACCTAAAAATATATAAAAACAGTAGTCAAATAAACATTATCTAATTTTACTCTCTAGCATCTTACATGATGTAGTAAAAAATATTAATTTATAATCAGCAAATTGTAAAGTCATAATTAAATCCATTTTTAATAAATTTAAAACACTTAACAAATTAATAAAACTATTGCTTTTGATTCCCATACATTACTAAGAGAGCGCAAAAATATACGTCTTTCGGAAATCCAAATGTATAACCCAATATTACTGCAGCATATATTTTTCAATATTTATATAAACATATGATTTTTGTAGAAGTCTCCTTTTTAATCCAGACTTTAGTAATAGCAACTTCTGTTACAGTCACTTCTGTTCTGCAGTCATTAGGGTAGTTATGCAAAGCACCCCCCCACACAAATACACAACGAGCGTAAAATCGTATCCTCATATTTATACGAGTGTCACAATAATTGTTTTCAATATTTGTGTGCAAAGTGTTCCAGTAATCACTCTAATACATTCGTAAGTTTATCGATGTACCGATTATCGGAACACATTTATAACCTACGTTCAGTCAGTAAATATAGTTGTGTAGTGTTTACATTCATAAAAGCTTATATTCTTCGTAAAGTAATAGAAACATTATATTTTTATAGACATTATTTGGACACCGGACCAAAAAATGTACGTAAATTAGGAAAAAACCTAAACCTCTATGCTGGGTTGAAATTAAATAGAAATTTAACTACAATCAGAATATCGTATTCAGGTTTGGATACTTCAAAATTGAGACCAACAGCCAAAAAGATATAAAAACTTTCCAAAATTGTAACAATCTATGCTAGGTGTCCAGATAAAACTGAATTTTATGCCATGCCGAATGTAGGGTTTACACTGTAACGTTTTTAAAGATTTAATGGCACTACGGTGAAAAACGGAAAACGAAAACTGAAATTTCAAAGAAACGTAAAAATCTATGTATGGTGACCAGGAAAAAGTCAAAATCGTCGTGTTTAAGCGCGCGCGCGTGTGTATGTGTGTTAACAATACAAAAACTGATTAAATTACGTCATCTGAAGTTCCACTAACCAGTCGTTTTAAATATATTTCATAATTTTCATCAAAAGTGTGAACATATTTGAAGGAACTGGAACATATGATACTCACAGTGCTAATGAATTTAATGAAAAGAATTTGTTTTGATTTTTTGGGAAGTTTCAATAATGGATTACTAAGTAGATACCTTTGTTTTAACATAAATTATTTTGAATAAAACAACATTTATAAAAACGTTTTTAATAAATTTATAAATTAAAAATGCATGAAAACTTTACTAAGTGACAAACATATTAAATAAAATCATAGTGCGTAGTAAAATAAAGTACTAATATTCACTTTGATATTATTACATACTTTAGTATAATTTATTTCAAAATAATTATAACATTAATATTATAATAATATTCACAACACATGAATTATTGTTGTCTACATTTTTAAAACATGTGTCACGTACACGCTAGGTTTTCGAGAAATGTACATTCAAAGCTGTCAAAATACTTAAAATAATTAAAAATATTTTTCGGTAGTTTGGAATTTTATGATTTCGTTTTCAGCAAAATTTCGAATATAAAGTATGTTTCGTAACAAATTAAGCAAAAATGGTATGCTGATAATATTTTGTATAAATTAATATTAAGTTAAATAATTTAATGACTTTCCATTTTTACAATTTAATTAGCAAGCGGTTAGATCTCCATATTTGCTTTAAGGACACGTATGCTGTAAACAGGGGTGCCCGCGATTTATATGTTTACAGATAAAATGTATGACGCATTGAATCTATCAAAGACAAATAATTAATGTAATCCGATTAGTGATCTACAAATGATACCAGACCAAACAGGAAAAGAATCTTAAACACAACAGATGTTACTGTTTATTAGAGAAACGAGTACCCGGACTTTTAATGTGAGACTTGTTAATTTTACAAATTACACCGCCAGGTATTTTTGTTATTCTGCCAAAGCAATAAATTCCTTTAATACATACTTTAGTACTTGTACTTTATTGTTTAAATGTTTGATTAAAGTTTTCTTTTTGTAACAACCCCCTCTTGAAATTGCGGATACCTTTTATACGTTAGTAGTTAGTTAAGTGTTATGAACGCACTTGGTCATTTTGCTCTTCCAACCCTTAGCTCCACGTAGAATTTTTATTTTACGTTTTCCATTGCTTCTGATTTCAGTGTTTTATTTTAATTTGATAATAACTATATATTAATCTTCAGTATTTCTTATGATTTACTTAAGAATGTGTATATTTTAGTTTTAACAAACGTTAGTTAAATGCATAGGAATTGAAGATTTTTAGAAATTTATAGTATCGGAAACGATATTCTCATTAAAAGTCTATGAATCTAACGTCCGACTAGATACTACAACTACGATAATATAAAATATAAAACCGGTGTAAAGACCGTAAATAAGTGTAGATACCGTAACTTTTTGCATTATCAAATTAAAATAATATATAGTAAAATATTTTATTTGTTGTCAGCACAATGCGCACGCGTGTGTTGAGGGATGCGTTCATTTTTTCATAAATTTTGTATGTCTGTTTTTATATACATTAATTAATTTTATTATATTAAACATATAAGTATACTTGTATTTTATCTGTGACTGGATCATTCAATTTTAGTTTAAATGGATTAACTTAAATTAACCCTATGAACTATTACAACATAAGATGAAACCAGGATATAATATACAATAAATAAACCAAATTCATGTTTTAATATCTATGCACTACAAGTAACAGACATTTGTTTTTCGTTTTGTAATAAGTACACACCATAGGCACACAGCATAGTCCTAACACCCTGATAATAGAAATAGTGCTGCACATGTACAGCAAAGTGTGTGATTATGATAAAATTGGATTTGTACTTTAAGAACTACAGAGTTATTAAGGAACATTGTCGAGTTAAGCATATTTCTTAACGAAAGAATCTCAGCTTCACAAAGGTATGTAGTAATTTGTAAACTCAATTAAACGGAATCTCTGTGAAAATAGATATAATGAAAGAAAGGGTAATACCAATTACTTACAGAACTGTTGTAATATACGTAAATATTCTTTTACTACGTTTTTCCTTGTTATCGCTACTGTAATGTTAAGCGAAATTTTAGTACTTTATGATGAAAAGGAGTGTTTCAGAAACTGTTAAGTACACTATTACTTGTTGAATCTAGAAAGCTTCTCTGACAAGTAGCTTCTTTAATAGGTACTTCCTGACGCTAACAAATCTAAACGTTCTCTTTTATATATTTGTCTGTAATGTAACCGAGGCACTGGAGCTAAATTAAAAATTTGTATGTTATATACTTTCAACTTTAACAATCAATTATATAGAGCCTTTTATACACATATTAATAGTTTAATATATTGTTATGTAATTTTTAATTGAGATTAATTATGGTGGTACATCTTATTAAAGCATAACAACGACAACGAAAAATAATCTTACTACTTATTAGAGATTCTATTTGTAAACCGACTATTACGAACTACCACAAACGGACGTATATCTTGTCTTAGTTGGAAAAGGTAGGTTCACTGCCTTTTTACCACCAATGAACATATATTTGATAACTGGAGACTTAAAGGATTTTGTTATTACTTGATTTTGCAAAAGACTATCTTGCCCTTAAATGTCACTACCGACGTAATCAGAAACAAATGAAGGGTACAGGGGAAGAAAGATCAGGGTCACAAAATGTAAATTTTACAGGAGAGCGTTTTTAAAGTATGAAGACTCATTTAACTTGGTTATAAATATTCTATTTACATGAAATGAAGTTTATTCATAAATTTATCTTATTCTTTTTCACATCCACAAAGATGATCCCAAAATATTGTTGCTTTCTATTTATTTTAAATTTTTGAAGAAATCATTACCTGGACTCTGATCATTATTCCCCTGTACTCCTGTATAATTTTCTTTACAAAGCTCGTTATACCAAAAAATATTTATATTTTTATATTGTATTTTTAAAAATTGCTACTTAAAGTTTCCAAATGTTGTTTTATGAATTTATTAATATTTTGAATAGAGTTTTTACTCTAAAAATTTGTTATGATAATAGTATTTTTTTCATGAATACACGGCAATAATGCAAACTATTTACTTTTCAAATTATGTCATTTTAATGTATATAAAATTACAAAATTGTAATATAAATTACGTGAATTTTACAAGAATATTGCACTTAAGTTTGTAAGCTTCGGTTGCATCTTTTCATCAGATCCTTTAGTTTTTAGAATCTGAAAACAAAAACCGGCTATGTTTTAATACTGGTTTTTCGCAAAACAAAAAATATTTGATTATTTTATCTTAAAGTACATTTTATAAGTTTAGTTTTATCTAAAAAATTGAATCAGGCCTACCTTAGTCAAAGTAATCCTCGTCTTCTTCGTTGCCTTCTCCTTGCTGTGAATGACGAAGTTTGGAGTAGAATTCCTGGGCTTCTCCTCTGCAAAAATGCTTGAGAACTTGTAGATCATTGTATTTTACAATTGGGAGAGGGATTGGCTCCTTGTATGACCACTCAGACTCGGTATGTGTGTTTGAAGGCCGAGAACCTTCACAGTTGACTGACTTCTTGCTTTTTTTAACTGAATGAGTTATTACTGTAGATATGAGTGGTCCTGTGTATGTATCCCGATGATCAATTGTCCGTGCCTTGTTTTGGGAAATTCTGACCTCTTTAATTGGTTTTGTTGGTGCTGTGAATCTTTTCGTGTACTTTGGGGCAAGGAAACTTCCCCACTGTTTGAATTTTTCCCTTCGAAAAGATACGACTTCGAAAGGGCATGGTTTTGTTCTTGCAGATCTCATTATTTCACGATAATCCTCTGGTGTTTCAGCCTCTGAATGTCTTGGTAAAAGCCCCATATTTTTGTCCGGTTCCATGTAGGAGTGACCTCTTACTGGAAACACAATTGTAACTTCCTTAAATCTTTTTCTCTCCACAGTCATATAATGGAAGTATCTCAATACTGTAAAGTTCTTATTCTGGCCGGCGCATCCGTCGCAGAATACTTTAAGATTTTCAACAGATTCATCAAGATAACTATGAATAAAGTTGTCAATCATGGAGACAACATCGTCCGCTCCCTTTTTCCCCACAGTTTGATCGTATGAAAAAAAATGGATTCGCCGCTAGCCAAGACATGAACATTAAATAAATAAAAAGAAAGCTGGCGTCTGAAATACACTTCACTGGTTGAAATATCGGGGAGTGAAATATTGCGTCCAAAATCCACAGCGATGGCCTCTGTTTTCACACTTTTGCTACTTTCATTTTTTGCATCTCTTTTTCGTCTGTAAAACCATTTCGCCTTTAGTTTATGAAGCTTCATTTGGTTTTGGAGGTCGCTTAAATCTTTTTCCAGTTAAATACGAGAATCCAATGAGGAATTTTCTAGTGACTTCTGTAGCATTGTTTCTTTAGATTTTTGCTCGTCACACGTTGCACAAGTGTCCATTCTAGGATAACCGAAAGTTATATTAAATTTTTCAACGAACGTCTGCCTAAACTTTTCGTACGATATTTCAACTTGTGGATTTTTTTCTAGAAAGAGGGCGAGCAACTTCTTAACATTCAGGTTTTCAGACAAATAAACTCTTTTTGAATCGTGTAAACAATAATGAGCTTTTCTTCCCTTTAAAGTACCAAAAACGTCCATTAATGCCTTTTCAGTTTCATCGGAAGTTTTACGGGGTCCATTTTTGTGCATGCCTCTCTTATTAGTAGGGGGTTTACCAGTTAAAGCCAGTGATTGTTTTATAGTTTGTACTCGACGATTTGTGAGGCCAAAATAAGAAATAAATGCTTTATAACAGACTTGTAATTCTTCAACTTTCCCTTCTCGCGGTACACGAACCTTGTATTTATAGGTAAAGTCGTACAGTTTAGCTTCTTCTAAGCTTTTTCTAGGTCTTCGACGCTCTACAGATTGTACAGATATCAAGCCCGATAAATAAGAATTTTGACTATTTCTATCGGTTAAACCATTAAAAGTCGTAATTAATTCGAAACGTTCCTGAGGGCTGACATTTCGAAAGCACTGTAGCCTGGTGCATTTGCATTGTTCTCCGGTTTCATACGTCGTGTTCCTCAAACGCTTCGTTGCATCCCGCTCTCTGCCCGTCTCACGTTGTTTCTTAGTAGAAGGGGCTTTACAGGCACTACTTTCTTCATTACTAGAACCACTGTCACTCATCTTACACAACACTGATATTTAACCACAAATATTGGAAACACAAAACTCGAACAAAAACACAGGAGCTGTGCACAGTACCGGCGCAGAGCACTGACTAACAGGCAACAGCCGCCTGCCCGGCCGATAGCGGCGAGCGTGTTGTAACTTCAATGGACCCTGATCGTTTTTACCTGGTAACGACTGGACTGTGATCGTTCTTCCCCTGTATACCCAAACATTCCGACGCTGTAGCGTGGATCCTAACCGTTTTTGTGCTGTATAACCACCACGTGGCTATTCTACTCGAAAAACTGAAGCCATTGTTGGCAATATCTCAATTTTCATTTTTTTGGACCGTGATTGTTCTTCCCCTGTACCCTTCAAATAGGTCTGTATATTAACAAATTCAGAATATGATATGCATGTGTATGCGATTGATATTATACACGAAAACTACAAATTCGTTTCAATTAATAACTGAATGTAGATTATTATTAATATTAGAAAAACCACGTAACAATTTTAAAATTTCCAGTTAAAAAGGCAACAACTTATAGAGACTATTCACAGTATGTACTAACAATTACAAAAGATACGGAAAATTTTAGTTTTAGTAAACAAAACTATCAATTTTTTGCGCTGCACATCATCTTTAGTTGCAATCGTACAACAGCAAATGCTATATATGCCTTTCCGTACAGCGCTATTTATAAATCTATACGCATCTGGACTTTCTTGCCGGTAGTAATTGGTGTATTAAACTTATTATTTTTCTTTCTTTTTGCTACCAAATTCATTCTCTTCGTACACAGTAACATGCACTTTAATATAAGACAATTTTATATAATTCATCTTAATGTTGTGTGTAATCATTTTAAACTTTGAAACGTAGTCTTGTACGCACCCACACACAGACACACATACACACAGGTATATCTCGTTTTATATTGCGCGAATATGTATTATCCAAGAATTTTACTAATACACGACAGGCTACCTATAAAACAAAATTGTTGGTGTGTATATTTAAAGAAGGTAAAAGTTATCAGATTATCTTATTTTATTATTTGTTAACTGAACACAATTTTGAATAACAAATTTAGCTGGACGACACAGAATACTCGATAATCTCCTTGCCAATCTAATTAAATTATGAAGGAAAGTTTTGGATTAATTAAGCTCGTACTGTTAACTATTAATTAATACCATAGGCCTATGGCTTTTCGGATCTTTGATAACCTGAGCTGCCATCAAATCAACGTCAACGGTAAAATTTTAATTATGTAAATGGTTTGGATGTTTTCCATTTAAATAATTACAAATGATTTAGCTTAAGGTGGAGCGAGTTTCCATCTACTGAGGTACTTTTAATATAACAGATTTCTTTATAGACTCTTATTAATTAACTAAACTAATTTTATAAATATATTTTCTTGGAAGTACTACATAAACTAAATATCTCATACTAAACCACAAATAACGAAAACTAAAGAATTCTATAATTATTTTTATTAACGTTTTGGTACACATAGAAATATGTTTTAGTAAACATAGAGGTATAAGATGACAAAAATTATCCACTAAAATACTTTTAATTCTTTATAAATGGATTACGTAGAACATTTACATAATGTTATGTTCTGTTTCTACTTAGTATTTATTGCTGCAGATTAAATAATTTATTTTACAAACAAAAAACAGATTTTGTAAATTTCTGTAAGGTTCTAATACTTTTTCCTACAAAGTTAATCAGACAGTAATTATCAGTAATTAAATACGATCAAATATTAATTGTATCTAAAATAACTATAATTAAAAATTAAGTTTTTATAAATTGTATTTATTCTCTAAAGTTTCATACCTCTAAACTACTCTTTAAATAATTTTTTTTAATTAGAATGTAACTAATGTCAGTTTTACCTAAAATAATTGAAAAACAATTTATAGTTAGTGTTATAATACATGCAAGCTTTTAATTAATGAGTACCATATACTTTTCATACAAATTAAGTTGTCATTTTATTTTCGTATTACATACCGTCGTAAAACAACTATTTCGTCGCATCAATTACAATATAGGCTACAATAAAGATATTCGTTTGATTAGAAACAAAATGTTGTAAATAAAATGCAACTTGAATATAAAGTTTGCATGCATAGAAACTAACCAGAAAAGTGACTTTCCGGGGCAAAACGTTTCACTTAGTTAACGTGGATGCAGACTTTCAAGCTTAAAATACCAAACCGCCACGAGCTGCATAAGTGAAATTGTGTCGCGCTTGGAACACTTACATGAGACTTGATAAAATGTTTTATTAACAGATTAATTTGCAAAATAAATTTAATTTAATAAATCGTAATCAAGCATTTCCTTTTCTATAAATTTTTAGTATTATAGGCGGATTTTTTCACGCTAGTAGATTATGATTATCATGTTATCAAGTAACTCGTTTATCTAGTGGATTATGGCTTAACGTCCTAGGTACGGATAGCTTTAAAAATTAGTGAAAACAAAATTAAATCTTTTTGTTATTAATAGATAGATATATATTAAAACGTAGTGTTTGGATATTCCACAAAGTGTTTCTTCGTATTGCAAAGTGTAAAAGTTAGAACAGTTCAATAGAACTCATCGCACAGATTGACATGTTAAAAAAACCACATAATGTTCTGTTCACACAAACACGAAAATTAGATGAGCCCAGTATGTGGTAACGTTTGAATTAATATCTCATCAGGGTGCCTCACCCGACAATCTACAACGTTATGATTAAAATCCATACCCAGTAACGCGTTTACTGTTCAATACCGTTCCATACAAAAAGGTTTTATAATTAATTTTCGAGCGAATTGTGTTGAGGTACTCTGTCTGCATCCCGAAGGACGTAATTTATCTCTACCAGCACCCTTATTTAAAATTTAGAAGTTTGGAGTACGCAAAACACTGGTATGAAATAATCGAAGGCATAAACCCCGTACTTTTGTTCATACACATGCCGACATGTAGGCTGCAGGAAAAATCCAATTGAAGGATATTAAAACCATACACATATACAATTACCAGAGCACAATAAAAGTATGTTTTGAATCCTTGAGACTAGTTGTAATTATCAGGTAGTAAATTAACATGAGCAAAGTGTTATTTTTATGTAAGATTTTCTGTATTTTATATTAAGGTACAACAAAATATTATAAACAAAATAGAAAATAAGAAAAAATATAAAGTAGAAGTAGCACGGTGATAGGAAGAAGAAATACTCAAAGACAATAATGACATAAATACTAATTAATAATAACTATTAACTAATAATAATAATAATGACACAAATGGGGTTAATACCTACGCAGACGCAAAACTGCAAACAAATTAAGAAACTATTAAAAACATAAATTTTGAATAGCAATAAGGCAAACAACAATGAAGAAATACAAAAAGAAATAACTGTGTAATAACAGTGGAACTCTAATCACTCAGATATGTAGTAACGAAATAAACTGGAATTTATGTCGATTTCAAGCGAGTAATGAATACATTTATGAAAGTACATGAATTTGTAATTATTTGAAAATTTTATACTGCATTTTCTTTGTTATTGGTATCCGATTGTGTATAGTAATTGAATAAAAAATACTTAGTCTTCTTTGGAGAGAAGAATTAGCAGTTTATAATAGAAAAAATGTTTATTCTTCTTTATTCTTTTAAAACCCTACAGAAACGTTATAAGAATATGTCTTCTTAAATACTTAGTATTTACTACCACAAATGAAATTTAATTATCCTGCTATTCTTTTCTATACGCTGCATTAAACAGATGACCATAAGTCAATTAATCGATAAACAACATTTGCCTTTTCACATCCCAACAGTCACCTTCAGCATACTTTTAATTTTTAAGTTATACTCTAAGCCCGCACTACTGCACTTGGAAACACATACTACACTGGACTCTTAACACTGGACAATTTGGGAAAAAGTTGTCTAGTCTATGGGAACTCCATTACTTCGTATCGGGATCAAGTTCTAGCTGGAACGTTTTAATAGTTTGATTAACAAAATTATTTTTGTATTCATAATTGTTTAATGATTTCTGTCTTTTAAATATTGATTGGTTACTTTTTCGTTTGTTCCGTACGATTCGGCGGGCACATTTATTACCTAGGACTTTGTGTGCACATCCCAAACGACTGGACACAACAATGTTTGATTACAAATACGAGACAAAAGGTGTCTCGTGGAATTCCATTGCTCTCACAAAACACGTGGTCATTAGAGTTATTTAGTTTCAACAGACTCTCGACTGTTCCATAATAATTAAGGGTTTTAACTTAGTTTTTTATATTTACGTGTAAATTTAAAGACGTATTTTTATTTACGTCTTTATTACGGAAGGAAGCAAAGAAACTAATCAGCCTACTGGAAAGGAAAATTTTGCATATCATTCATAAATATTTTTTGAAGCAAGGTCTAAGTAGATTCACTAAGCACAACAAGAAAAGAGATAAATTCTCTACAGATACTACATATCAGTCATTGCATCCAAAGGTATTAACGTTTCACGGGACGGACTTATTGCAAAACCGTTTGCTCTGCGGGTGTAAAAAAACACTGGTTTCAAAATATGGAACCGGAATTACCTGACATATTAACCGTAAATATATAGCCGGAGATAGAGAGATAGACAGCCAAAGTCAAAGTATTAAGTCAAATGTTTAAGTTTGCAAAAAACTCTGAGAATGCATCATTTTATTTTTTATAAACAGAAATAATCGTTGTAATTTTCTATCTTGTCAAGAATGAATTGATAAAAATACTCTCTAGGCGAGATCATCTTTCTGGTATCTACAAAAAAGTAACATTTTTCAAAATACTTCTTAGTTTTTCTCTTACTTAGTTGTTTTTCTTTGGTGTTTTGTTTCATTTATTCGTTTTAGAGCGTATAGCGTAAACTCATAATAGAGACTGTACTACAATAAAACATTATATTGATAAAGTATACACAATAATATTTTTATATTATAGCTTTAAAGTTAATGAATGCGTGTACACTTCTGTCCGTTCTGTGTACACTGTTACCGAGATCATTTCATTACAACTGTGGTGTTCAAACGTTTTTGCTTCATGAACCACTTTTCTGTCTGTAACTGAGGCGTCCTGCAAGAGAGTTTTTGATTATAAAGATTTTACAAACTAGCGAGAAATTAAAGGAAAATACGCAACTACTTGTCCAGGTACTATTACGAGTACTTTAAGAGACCAATTTTAATTTTATGCCATTGAATTTAAGTTTACTGGAACAGTTTTATTTGTAACAATTCGTACTGTTACGAAAAAAATATTTATTACTTCATTTCTGTCGTGACTTTTTAAAACACAAGCTATATTATAATTATGCTGTGCTAATAAATGTAGATTTTACATTTAGACTGGAGTTTACTACACCTTAAATACCCTAATTGTATTGACATTTAAAAAATAAAAATATTTTCAGTTATATAATCATAATCGAAAATAGATAACAGTATACACACAAGTATTTTGTTTGTATTTTAAAATAACTGAAATGAGGAAGACATAATGAACATACAGTATCATAAATTTGTAAATATAAACTCAGATTAATATTTATAAATGTCAGCTTCCCTAAGAGTCTAGCCTTCAGTGTCATCCATCACTTTATTCTGTAGAACAAATTTTATTGTTTTAATATAAGCCTATAATTACGTAAGTGTCTAATTTTTCTCTAACCACAGTGATAGAAGATGGTTTCATTAAAATTTGCTGTTATCAACGACATCAGAGATTTTCTCAAGATATTTGAGGGGCCCTGGTTAGGACCTCTCGGGCTCTTCTGGAGCAAGCCCCCTTCAGCTGTGTAGGTAGGATTGTTTGGAGTGGGTTTGCACCCTAGCAAAGGTGGTGATACCAGAGTACCGAGTGAGTTTGTGTTAACGTGTGAGAGGGTGTGGGGGTTGTTTTAGTGCCAAACGTATAGACATATACGGCCAGAGTCGAGGAGTTTGTGACGCTAATGTTGTTGTGAAGCGTCGTAGTGGTATCAAGGGATCAGCGAAGGAGAGGATTGTAGGTTTTATATTTGGGATTTGGTTATCTTGTTTCTTATTTCGTGGTTGGAGTTGGTAATGTTAGTAGTGTGTAGGAGAGAATACTGGAAAAGTGATGTCACGATCAGCTGACTGGAAGTGGTGACGCCACAGGTATGTGACGTCATCAACTGACGTCATGAACAGCTGATCAGGTGTTGATGACGTCATGAGCAGCTGATATTGAGGTCGTTGATCTTGTCAGTTGATCGAGACGTGTCTTCGTGTTTCAGTATTCTTTCTCCGTATGGTGATACTCGGTTGGTGCGGGGTTCGGACGAGTCTCGGTCTCTGGACGTGATGTCAATGACCCAGGATTGATCAGATATTTCAGTATTCTCTCCAACATATCTCGTGTATCTGTTTCGGTCTCGGTCATCTCGGTCTCGGTCTCGGAAATATTGGTCTCGGGCGTGGTTCGGGCTCGGGCTAGGGCTATCCTCTGTGTTCGGATCGACGTTAGCGATCGAAAATTTGTCGGCGAATGTCGTTTTGAGATGTAGCACTGAGCGGGTCCGTTGGCTTCGATTGCATATGAGTGGAAACACCTGATCGGGTATTAGACTAATTTAAATGAAACAGTACTACTTACCGAGTAAAATGTTGTTTTGATGTGTAAACACAATATTAATTTCCAACTGACATTAGGGTATTTAACCGTTGCTGTTTGTTCACTGCACTATTTGTACTCGTCAACACAAACGTATGAAAACCTATTACGTTTAACAACACAACTTCCTGTCAATATGATGCAACGGGCATAACAATATTGTGAAATAAATATGATGCAACACTTTTTAACAATAATACGAAACAAAAAGGAATGAATAAAAACGCTCTGACGTAAGCATGAATTTACTTTCGTACCATATTTTAGAGGCGTGTACATGCGCGACGCTTTACCGCGCTCGCCGCATTGGGAGAACGAGAGCGCCGTCGTGAATCTCGACGACACCGCCGGACAGGTCACGCACTGGGTATGCTACAAGAAGCGAGGCGACAGGGTCCTGTACTTCGACAGGATCGGCAATTTACATCCACCGGTCAAGCTGATACGGTAATTCGGATCGAGCGTGACCGACGTGCGTTACAATTACTCGCGTAATCAACCACCGGACACGGTCATCTGCGGACATTTATGTTTAGAGTTTTTGTCGTCGAACGATCAGTAAACGACAAGATGTCTTCGCTTACGGTCACCGTGATCGGAACGGATCCGAGTGCTCTCGTTTTTTAACTTTTTTCCGCCACGCGAACTGACGGAGGGCGAATGGTTCGCGGGACTGTTGGATTCCACCACGTACAACTCTATACCGAACGTAGAAAGCGGCAGAAACAACGTCTTTCCCGTACTGAAGGGAAATCTTAAAACATTAGAACTCATCGAATTACCGACCGGTGCGTACGAAATCAGCGATATCGAAACGTACTTGAGGAAAGCGTTAGACGAGAAAAGATTCGTTCTACGTCCTAATAATAGCACGTTGAAATGTGAACTTTATTGTTTTTACGAGATTGATTTCGGTGGTACACAACACGGGATCGGTGCTATGGTGGGGTTTACTGAGAAAACCAAGTTAGCAGCGTATATATGGCACACGTCGGACGCGCCCGTAAACATTAAGAAAATGAACGTTTTGGAGATAAGGTGTAACGTCGTGCAAGATTTGTACAAGGACGGACGAAACGAGCATATTCTGCATTCGTTCTACCCGACGGTCGAACCGGGATTCAAGATAGTCGAAACGCCCAGCAACGTCATATACCTTCCTGTGAACGTACAAAGTTTACGTAACATCACCGTATCCGTACACGATCAGGACGGTGGTATCGTGAATTTTCGCGAGGAATTCATCGCCGCGCGAGTTCACCTAAAACGGATGTAACGTTGGGTTTGTACTTCGAGGATACCGTTTCTTCGGCACCGTCGTCAATATCATCGCACGCAAGACCTGCGGAAATAAAAGAAGATCGGGAAACCCGACAGTAGACGTTCGACGTTGAAACGGTTAACACCGGCGGACCGACGATATCTGATTTCACTGGCTTTAAAGTCAAGAAAAACAAGTAACATGGCGGTTAGCGGTATCTTAGCGGTCGATCGAGGTCCGCTCTTCGACGAGTATCACAGTCACGCGCCGTACGCGTCGTCGCGATACGGTAACAACGATAAAATAAGTGTACCTATGCTGCAGCAGGACGTCTAAACTCTCCCGATGGAAAGCTTCTAGTACGTCGAAGGCAAGTTCAGCAAGAAGACCGGATTGAGTGCTACTAACGAAGTGAACGTGAAACTGGTGAACAACGCGATCACGTTTCTCTTCGAAGAAATCCGTTACGAATTGGCCGGCGTGGAAGTCGATCGGACCAAGAACGTCGGCATCACGTCTACTCTTAAAACCATGCTGTCTATAGGAAACCGGACGTTGGTGCAATGAAAAAGACCGAATGGGTGGCACCGATGACTAACGTGATAACGCCAAAGGGGAGCAACGGTGAATTAAACTTTTGCGTACCGCTGAGGACGCGATGGGATTCGCCAAAGACTTTACGCGCATCATTTTAAACATGAAACAAGAACTGATACTGTTACGCACGTCCACGGATTGTAACGCTATGGTGACGACCGCGATTACGGTTACAGGCGCTAATGCCGATCTCGAACTAACTAAAATTTCGTGGACGGTTCCGTTCGTGCACGTAAACAACAAAACGTGGTTGGAGCTGTTAGACATCATGAAGAAGGACCCACCGCTGTCCATACCGTTTCGCAGTTGGGAACTCCACGACTATCCAGCTTTACCGACGACCAGCAGGCAGACATTGACGATCAAGAAGTCGTCGCAACGGGAGAAGCCCCTTTTCGTGATAGGCCTAATGCTCTTCCAGACGGGAAGAAAGAACGATCTGAAAAAACACTCTGACAAATTCGGTCACTGCAAGATAACCAAACGCGAGACTCATTCTGAACGACAAATACTACCCGTACGATAACCTGAACTTGGATATCGCTAACGGACGCTACGCACTGCTGTACGACATGTATTTTCGTTTTCAAAAGTCGTACTACCATAGGACTCAATCCAACGTACTTCTATCGCCGGGAGAGCTCAAAGAGAAAGCACCGCTATTCATCTTCGATTTTAGCAGACAGGACGAGTCGCTCAATTCTTCACCGGTCGACGTTCGATTAGAATTCGAGTCCTTGGACAGTTTCCCTCGGAAACCACGGCCTTCTGCATGATACTTCACGATTCGCTCAACGTATACACTCCGCTGCCCAACACTATGTACAGACGCACTTGATTTCCCACCACTACCACCGGGTAGTTGCCTCCCCACTAACAGGAAATAGTGATTTACTAACGGAAGTCGATATTTATATACATATTACCGAGTGTTGCATCATTATTCGGTCGAGAGACTGCAGTTGACTGGGAACGTTGTGACTGTGTTTTATTACCTAACGACATGGCTTCATCAATCGTCGAATTAGAACAGCAGCAGCAATCGCAAACGTTACACAGCGACGTGTAATTAGGTCTAACGTACCCGTCGTCGCACAGACGATACGTAACCGTCGGAGTGTTTGAAGAACGCAGACACGATGTGTGCGTTTCATTTACAAACGGTGCTTGTCCGCAGCGCGTGCTATTCGATTTCACCGATTGGAACTTGTTGATTTTCTTACAGGAACGAGTTACCGACGGTCTTCGATACCGTTCTTCCGACGTTAAGTTAGTTTTATTTCAGGACAAAACTAAACTTTTGTTTCACGACAGAATTAAAAGTGTTTACATGAAACGCGAATGTGTACATTTGAAAGACAAAAAGAACTGTTCGATCGTAATGAACGAAAGCGAGTGGTCGTGTTTTGTTCGGTTAATACCGATAATTAAAAAGTACGTGGCTCGTTTGTTTTACGAACAAGAGAATATTAAACTGTACATCGATCGCGTAGTATCGAGTGCGGGAGAACGATACGTGTGCCCACCGGGCGTGTTTTGCGATATCGTGATGTACGACCGTTTGTACAAAGATCTCGTTATGTACGGGAAATCGGAACTGGTGATACCGTAGCCAAGCTGATGCGAAACCTTGAAAAGGATGAAGAATGTTGAAGAAAAAACAAAATGGCAGACTGAATATAAAACATCTCGTATGCGTTAAAATAGTTACACTACTCGTCATGTGGCCGCAAGAAGAGGACATTCGAAACTCTGTCGTAGAGTTTCAAGCGTTCCGCGGTGTGCAAAACGAGTACGTCGTCAAGGTGTTTGCCGCGGTTGACCTGTCTACACGGTGCTTTACGGTCGCGTTTTTTGCGCCTTTTTACGAACTATCCCGTCTCACCGAGAAGACGATAAGAACCAATGAATGGTTTGAAAGGTGTTACCATCGGTTGAGATGGGACGACGGTTACATTCCGTACACGAACGTGTCGCGTACGATCGCGCAAATCTGTTCGAATTTCACCGCGATATTCACTAAAGGGTCGGAGGAAGCCTCTTTTCTACACGCCTACCACCGCAAACGTTATCGACCTTAACGGAATGAACGCGCCGACGGCGAGCGACCGGTTACCGACCCCGTCATCATCATGATCTACACAGTGCACTATTGTACAATGTCGGGACAACAGCGGAACGTTTACCAGGTGCGCGCTGCGTAGAGCGTTATTCTACAGCGAGTGAATGGTAAACGCAAGAAAACAACGGAATGATTCTGTCGGTGTTCAACGCACTTCACGGTGTACTCTGTGCAAGAACATTATGTATAACAATATATTTTAATATGTATGACTTTACACTACACAATGCAATATTGCTTATCATAAGTATGTGTATAGTAGTTCAGTGTATACGATTGTGTATCGTTCAGGATATCGAGGTGCGTTGTCTGAGTTGTTAACGTTATGAGAGAGAGAGAGAGAGAGAGAGAGAGAGAGAGAGAGAGAGAGAGAGATGTTTGTTTGTAACCGACTACGTCACTGTCAAGGTAGAGATACTCATAAAGGTAGTCGAGTTTTCTGAGACGAGTCACTGGCACGGTGGAAACACCTATAAACTTGCCTCAGTTTAAGAGAATAATTGTGTGTGTGTGTGTGTGATACGTGAAAATTCGCTTCTCGATATTCCAACCGTATACCTTACTATCAGTTTCAGTGAAAAAATATTTTTAAAAAATTCAAAATAAAATAATAAAATAAAAAATAAAAAAAATAAAAATATATAAACAAAATTGCTTTATTCAGCATTGTGTAGAGTAAGTTTGATTTTACCTAACGCTGTACACGTTAAAAGTTCTGAGTTCTTATCGTGTTAAATGTTAGGTAACGCTGGAGTAGGCCTGTTTCATTTGTCCGTGAAACGGGGAAACCAGGTAAAAAAAGCGAAGCGTATCTCGTCTCACCTCCTGGGTCGCTTGGAGGGGACGAGACGACATAACGTTGTTTTTAATAAACGTATTTAACACAGCGATATGTATGCACCCAATTTCCCCCACTCCCACCTGGTAGTTGCCTCCCCACCAACAGGAATTTGTGGTTTACTAACGGAAGTCGATACGTATATACATATTGCCGAGTGTTTCATCATGCTTTAGTAGACAAATTGCAGTTGTTTGAACAACGTAACAATACGATTACATCGAACGGACAAAGTAATACAACAGCAGCAGCAGTAATCGCAACCGATACACCGGCCGGAATATGCCTTTCGCGTACGCGGATTTCACGATGCGTCGAGTGCCGGGTTCGCAAACAGTCTCGTTGCATTGTGTCCGTTCGAGAGTTTTCTCCACGAGTGTACGGTACCCGCGGTCGTTCATGCTTTTCTGCAGTTCGACACGTACGAGAAAAGAATGAAAACGTTCGTTGAAAAAGAGTGGCCGATCGCGATATCCGTACGAGCCGAAACGCTGGCCGAAGCGGGTTTGTTTTACACGGGACGTAGCGATCGCACCGTGTTCATTGCTTGCGGTGAAGGCCTACACAAGCCAACGACGATGCGTTGACGCAACACGCTTGTCATTTTACGGAATATCATTACCTATTGTTGAAGAAGGAAAAAAAAATTTCGTCGATTCCGTAAGAAACGCATTAAGTTATGAACCTAGCAAGCGTGAAGAAGAAGATGAAGAAGAATAAAAAGATGAACGGACGGAGACCTCTGAGAAACAAGACAAAGAACAACAATTTTGGTGTAAAGTATGTTACACGGAATCCATCGAAGTAGTGCTTCTACCGCGTCGTCATTTCGTCGCCTGCACGTTGTGTACAGTGTCTGCGAAAGTGTCCATTATGTAGGACCAAAATTCATGCTTACGTCAGAGAGTTTTTATAAATTAATTATTCATCTATTTTTCTTCACAATATTGTTAAAAATGTTGCATCATATTTATTTCATAATATTGTTAAATCTGTTGCGTCATATTGACAGGAATTTGTGTTGTTAAACGTAATAGTAGAAAAGGAAATTATTTGCGTATATAAACGACATCGCTAGTTATTCCGCTCATTCTTGTATCAACAGTCGTGAGCAACACTTCGGAATCGACAGACCTACATTTACAATGGATTCAGTAGTACAGAAGTTCCAAAGCGTCAACACCTACGATTATATAAGATGTTTCGACTTAGCAACCGGAACGAAGTAACCTATTCGATCGCTGCAGAACGAGACAACGAGGTACGTACCTTCTCTATCGGCCATTATAACGGACGGTACGGATGAAGAACTGCAGAGCGTACAACCGGACACGCTGTAGCTCTAATATCCCGGACAAAAGGATCGCGTGACAGAAGTCAACATTGCAAAATTTTAATAAAAGTATATGACTTGTACCACTAGTTTAACAATGTTTATGTAATATTTTTATTTGTTTTTTGAAAATACAAGTAAAAAACAAATATATACGTTATTTTTAATTTTCCTCTTTTCGATCCTTTCTCCCTCCATCACGACCACCATTAATACCGGTAACGCGGTGTAGACAGAGCTCAGCTTTTCGTCCACCGTTACCGGTAACGGACGTATGTTTTTACAGGTATGCAATCGAAGTTAAAGGAATTGCTCAGTGCTTCATCTCAAAATGACATTCACAGACTAATTTTCAATCATTAACGTCGATCCAAACACAGAGGATGGCCCGAGCCCGAGCCCGAGCTCGAGCCCTACCCAAGCTCGAGCCCCGCCCAAGCCCAAGCCTAGCACCGACCGTCCGCCAACATACACATACACATAAATAGACCCCCAGGACTTACCAGAGAGAATCCTGAAACACGAAGACACGTCTCGATCAACTGGCCAGATCAACGAACTCACGATCAGTTGCTCATGACATCATCAACGTGATATACCTGTGACGAACCATACACATACACGGCAACAGACCCCCGGCACAACACGGAGAGAATACTGAAACACGAAGAGACGTCTCGATCAACTGACCAGATCAACGACCTCACTATCAGCTGCTCATGGCGTCTTCAACAGCTGCTCAGCTTTACATGACGTCAGCTGATGACATCATATACCTTTGACGTCACAAACTGCTGATTGTTGCGTCACCACTTCCGGTCAGCTGAACGTGACGTCACTGTTTCAGTATTCTCTCCTAAATACTGGTAATGATGGTAAACTTGGCGTAGGAGTTGAGTCTAGTTTTTATAATATATAAATATTATTTTCGTAGCGAGGCCGCTGTCACTAGCTAGTCGGGTCCGGGGACCCTCCTGATGCGTGGTCGTCTTCGGAAACATCTGGTTGGGGGCTCATTTGCAAGAGCCAGGATGCGGTTGATGAAGTGTGGACGCCGTGTGTTTCGGACAGGTCTATTAATGGAGTGATGATAGATTGTATAGCACTGCGGGTTTTGGCAGTCGTGGCGTATTTCCAGTGTAGTTTGTGTATGAAAGTGTCTAAGTCTGGGAAAGTAGTGTTTAGGACATATAAAGTTGTATTATAGGTTCTGGTGCAGAGAAATCGGCGGTAGATTAAAAGTGAAGCACCCCGTTCTGTGATTCTGTATGGTTATAGTTTAGTTGAGTCTGCCGTTAACGACCGGGTTTGCGTATGGCAGTATAAGTCGAATGCATGTTGTGTAAATCCTGCTTAGAAGTTCATTAGAGTAGCGGTCGTTTCTACTGAGCATTCGCAGCGATCGGAGCCTGGCTTGGGATTGGTCAGTGATTCTTCTGATGTGCTGTCGCCAGGTCAGAGTGGTGTCAAGGGTGACCACGCTTCGGGATTATGTTAGATAGGCCAACACGGATTGGTGTCTAATTTTTCTCTAACCACAGTGATAGAAGAAGGATTCATTAAAAATTGCTGTTATCAACAACATCAGAGAGAAACACATTATCAACATATAAGTGGCATGAAATCACGTTAAATGTGGGTTAGGAAAACGGAACCTATATAAAAAAACGGGGTGATTCGAAAATCTTAAAATTATTGCAAATGGAAAAATATTACATTATGAATAAAAATAAATAAAATATTCTACGCCGAGGAGATAGAGAACATGTTTTGGCTGCATCATGTTTTGCACGCGCTACGTAAGCGGCTAAGCGTCAGAATTACGCTACTTTCGAGATCTTTCAAGATCCTCTTCCCAGACGTTGGCCAATTATTCTACTGGCATTCATCCCAGTTTTTTTATCGTGTTCACACCTACAAAGTATGAAAGTCCGCTTTTGAAGCAAAGAGTATAGTTTTGGATCTGTGGTATCAGAGTGGATTCTCGGGATTATTCTTGTTCGGACATCTATAAATACTCATTTGCATTATTTAGTGCAACACTGTTAATAAGTGACATTTATTGTGCGTTATATTACTATGTGTTAGTCAATCGTAATGTTAAAGGATTGTTGTGTATGAGTGTTTATTGTTGCTTTATTTATTTAAAGTGTAATTACAATTGTAAATAGCTATTTAATCTTGTGTCAATTATTCTGTTTCCACTACTGAAATAGAACGATCCCTATAACCATCTTAATAATATGCGTATATGTGTCAATAAAATACGTAGACATTTCTATTGCATTCCTATTTCCCAAATCTATAATAATGATTGTTCTTTATTAGAAAACAGCATAACGCACAAGGCACATCTTATTTGTACAAGTAAGTCAGTAATTTTCACAACAATCACAACCTATTGACTATTTCGTTTATAGCGTAACAGACCTGGGACAGTGAATAGGCATTAATAAATAATTGTTTTTTATAGTTTTATTTTCAAAACTAAGAGTACGCAAAAAACCTTTACGAAAGTCATTTGATAGTATTACAAAACCTTTATTTATATATTAATATTTTTTATTCATAAGAATGATTTAAAGCTACTGTGATATTTTATTTTATTTTAGTGTTTATATAAAACATTATAAGTAGTACATATAATAGATTAAAACTCTTTTATTTCTTATTCTAAGAGTGCTACTTTACGCTATAATTTGCTAGTAATAATTATGGTTATATTGAATTTGTGCATGACGAACAGCCGAAATCTTTATCGGTCAATCCTGTAAATCAATAAAAACGTCCCTTTAAAAACATATTTTTACGGAAGGGCATTATTAAGAAACACGTTTAACTAAATGAACTTGTAAATGTCACCGAATATTTTAGTCTCAAATAGAGCAAAATTAAATCAAAGAAAATTAAATAAATTGCTTTAAAGAATAAAAAAGCTGTTCTGAATGATTATGTTACACTTCATATATACATTGAAAGGTATCAAATAATATGTCTTAGTCCCGTATTAGACTGAAAATAAATCAAAGTGATACAGAAAATGAAAACATTCTAAACGAACTTTTAATGCAAGATAAGCAGTTTGAATACAAGTTAAAATTATTTGTACGTGTTAGGAATTTTGTCTGCCTTCACAGTGACATAACAAAATACCTTTCAAAAATACTAATTTGCTATTATTAGTCATATCAATGACACACATGTCGTTACGACCCTTAAAACGAGGAAACTGCAAAATAGAGATTTACCGGAATGTTGATGAGCGTTACTGACTACAGTTGATACACAAGGATTCGTATACAAGTACAAAGACAGAGATGAACACATGCGTGTGACAGAATCACAATCATGCCAGCGCTCCGCATTGTTTATAAAATGAGATTACCTCAGTTGACAGAGTATCAACGGTAGTGCAGTGTTTAGCGAAGATAATTGTATCATGGAGCTATCTGACACCGCTCGTCAGTGGCTTCGTTATCAGACTACGGTAGACACGGCGTATCTGTCTGGCAAAATGATGTTTGGTGCCTAAAATATCATTGAGCTTACTGTTGTTCTGCCGTCACTCCATATTTCAAACATTTACTCAACAAAACAAATAAAACGTAACAAACGTTAGGCGCAATATATAAAATAAATATTAAAATCTATTTTTGTGGATTTCAATTTTACAATTCTTATTTACATACATTGTGACCGTGTAGTATTTTAAAAATTAATGCATATTTTACACATTAGAGTCAATTATGGTTTGTAATTTATATTATACACACACCTCTTTCATTAAAGGAAACGTAAATTTCATTGACCGTATTTGAAACTCCTATTAGTAGGTGTTGATGCCTTATTATATATTTTACACATGCATAATGTTTGTGTGTGTACATATATAGAATGTAAGTGATATTACAAAAGTCATTATCACGCTAGACTAATATCACAAATATCATTGCTTGTAGGATTTCGAAAAGCTACACCTGTGTATTTATAAAGTACGTAATAATAATTCTACTGTTGTAAAAAATCTAGCCACGTCTTAGTCCTAAACAAATCATAGAGTAGAGTACGCTATGACGTTAAACCAGAAAACCAAGTGAACAGAAAAATGTAATGGCAAAAGGCGTTGGAGATACAAATACTGAAAGTAAGTTAAATAAGACAATTTTCGTAGGGGGAAGAAGAAAGCCAAAAGTGAAAAACCACAGGAATAGCGTAAACATTATTGACGAAATAATGTAGTAATTAGTAAGTTAAAATTGATGAAAATAATCAGGCAACTATACAAAGAGAACTATAAAATTAATTGCCAGCAAAATTTGCAAGGTAGAAGAAATTGTGCATCCAACAATAAATTAATAAACCTTGAAACTACTGTCCAGTGGCTGCAATTGCGTGATGTAGGAGTGAAACTGTAGGAGTGAAACAGCATTGCTTCCGAGACTGTACCTAGGAGAACAAGCAGCAACAGACTTAATGATTTAACTGGTTTATTGTAACGTATTGAAACATTACCAAATGGAGATTTCCTTCTACAGAATTGTAGATGGCATCACAGGTAGTAAAGTACTAAAAATTGTACCTCACAAAATTTATTAATGAAATAAATAAATGAAATATACAAGCTTTATATTTCAAAGATGTCAATGCTTATTCGAAGATGTCGTACCCATTTTTATGAAGTATTGCGTCGTAACTACAAATCCGTTTTGAGTAATATGTGAACAAAACCGGAAAGACTTTATCCGTAGAAACAGACAGAGAGGTGAATAATTGTACAACAATTTTAAGGATGGGAAAAATATAAAGACTAATCGTTAGACATAAAGGAAAGTAGCTGGAACCAGATTTTTAAAAGACAATGTAACACAGAAACAAAATGAAGACTCAATACCTGGAGGAGTAGGTTGCTCTCGCTCCAGAGAGCCGAGAGTACACTTTAGAATAGAATGTCGTAGGGAAATTGATTGCTAAATAATTCACTGATGTCTTCAATTACATCTGTCAAAAGTGTCCATCTTATCCTGCAATTTATTTAGAGCTTTTCAATCTCCTTCTTGTTTGTTTGTCTATTATAGAGTTTGTCAGAGCAATAGCTATGAAAATGTCAGAGAATGTGACACTTGCATTGTCGCCATTCTCGAGCTTAGTCACAGGCTAATACAACGTATGCCAACGGTTTTGTATTAGTTTCAATAGATAATGTCGTATAAACTAGTCAAGAGATGATGATTATATATACACCGAATTGACAGGGTAGTTCACCATTTAATTTTAACAATTAAATGTCAGAGAACAAATGGAAGCTGAAGAAAATGTTCTGTAGGAATGCGTGAAGCTCGGCAGGATGAAAATCCAAATTTTCATAGCTAGAAAAGGTAATTAAAAAGGCAATGTTGATAATAATTGTTCAGTTACTCAACTTACCAAGGATTTTTACTTCATATACAAAGGATATTATAATCAATGAGTTTAGTGTACCTGTGTTAGTGCAGGTGACCATAAAGACAAGAACTGACTTTAATACAACAATATATGACAACAAAAAAAAGTACCTGGATTACTGGCAATAAAATGGAAGATATAATGTGAGCAGTATTTTCATAACAAAGTTGCTGGTAAACTAGAAAGGCATTACTAAAGCAACTAGCGGTGAAGTTCTGGCAACATAACGAAGTCTCTAGAATTAAACTGAAACATAAAGAAAAACTCAAAGAATTCGACCTCATCTGCGGCATTCATCTTTAGTGGTCTTCTGTTCTGCTCCTCTGGCGAATAAATTACGACTATATCTTTAGCTCTACAAGAAGAGGACTACGGCCCAACATCGTGGAAAATAATCTTACTGAAGAATGGTAATTATGATACAGAATATGGAGACTTTTGTATCTGTCACAGGATAACATACCGTTTACTTCGCACTAATATCCACTATAAGAAATAAAAGTTACGTTCTTCAGAATCAGTTCACAATAGGAATTCAAGCTTTACATACTGCCTAGCAACATCTATTACAATAGCGTCACATACTAAATAACACAATTACGTGAAGTGTAATAATATTGATAATTTCTATTAGTACATTCCATAAGCAAACAAGATGTATACTCTAATGTAGACTAAAATAAACGATAAATTATTTTGAAATAATTCTGAATAATAAAAACTGAGAAACGCTCTTCAACCTTCCCGGCTGTTACGTAATTGCTTGTGCTTATGCCGCCACTTGTAAAAAAACCTGACAAGAACACTGAAATAAGAAGTGAGATAATAGCGCATATTGCTTATAGTATATATTCAGTGTTTTCAAAGTGTTTATGCTTTTAATTGTCCTGAAAATATTTTGATCTAATGATACTGTTGTTTTTGTTTAATAATACTACCATACCTATATGTATGTACTCAATGGATATTTATGTAAAATTACAGAATTATAAGTAAAACTAATTTGCTCGTTTTATGAAAATGTCCACAGAATTTATAAACTTCACTGCTTTGACGTTTGTTAGTAATAATACTGTTCTTCAATTTATAACTAGTCCATCAAATGAACAAACAATATGGAATTTAAAAATCCTTTAAAACTAGAAGTAAAACATCAAGTACAATCATTATTAATTTGTTATTAGAAACGTTTAATTCGATAATTATGTTCACAAATTTCATTATATGTACCTCCCATTTGTATTCCAACAGCATGAAGCGAGATAATTATTTGTGCATTGATGATTATAGTTTCAGTAAGGACATAAAATTGATAAATATATCCATTCATTCATTTGTTGTCTATAAAAAGTTTACTTTTGAATACTGAAGTATAGTCTCATCGCTTGAATGGGCAAATAAAATAAATTAAACAAACTGCCCTACGAGGACTGTCTAATGAAATTAAAACAAAATAGTGTCCACTATTCTACGAAAAACGTATGGTCATATATATGTCACCATGGTAGATTACATATTGTGGCAGCTGAGTCGAATGCCAATATAGCTGTGGTATAGAGGGCACTATTAATTAAAACTTCTTATCCTACGTGTTGTACCTTTCAATATATGTTTCGGATGAAATATGTCTTCATTAAGACAGCCTGCTGAGATAAATATTGTGTCACAAGGTTTAATAAAGCCAAGACATTTTCAGCTAGGGAACGGGGGGGGGGGTCTGTTACACACGAAATATTACACAGTCTGTGCGACGTTATAAACAAACATTTAAACACTGACACGTTTACTGTTGCCATGGCAACACGTTACAATCACTGGCAACCCATTAAATTGAAAGGACATGCAACAGAATGCGCCTCTGGTGTTGAATAGCTATTCATAACGTTCATTTTGATTAGTATATTTGAGTTAACGATCAACGGGATCAGTTGGTCAAAAAAGTTCACCTAATGGTTAAATTAGAATATTAATTATAATAATTTTTATGATTATTTTCTGCGGAATTTGTATAAAATGAATGAATCAGTTATGCTTTGACAATTACTGATAACAGTAAAATCTTTTGAATATAGACAAAATAATAGCAAGGTAACGTACGTAGTGGTATGAAGGCATTTCAAAAATCCGAAAATATCTTACGAAAGCATATTACAACACTTTTATTTATTATATATTGCATACAACAGTATACACTTTACAATTAGTTGGGTAAAATAAAATAATAACTGTTGTTTTAATGCCAAAGGTTGTTTAAACGAAACGAAAATTGTTTTTTTTTAACATAACGTTGAGTACTAGTAACAGATGTTATTGACTTCCCACTTAGCCTATACCTTGGCTATAAAATATCCTGTATCCAAAACTAGCAAAATTCACGACATTCACGACACATTCAGTGTTAATAGAGTTAATATAGATTACATTCAGTACCTCTTGAAATTTTTTCTCTCAATAACAATATTTTGCTCTTCATTCCTGGATCAAATTGAATTAATTTTTATAATTTCAAAATTTCTAAATTCCTTGATGATTTCTGTGAATTTTGAACTCACACTTGAATGTTTTAGGTATAATATTTAAGCAATCATATACTTAATACAATTTTTTGTAGCACAGTAAGATTATTTACTCTCGATTTTTGATATCGTCTCTCATTCTAAAAAAGTTATTTGTTCGTTTGACTATTCTGATCAGAAACAACAATCAACTATTAACCATGGTTTTATTTGGCGTTATGTGTGTTATGGTCATTCATAGGTTTCTACTCAGGTGAGTTCTTTAACATGAGAACCAGTGAAATCTGTGAGCCAAATTTCTCTAATTCTGATAATTAGGCTACGTACACAGCTCCACTAAATTGGCGGAGATAGAATGACTAGTGCTTCCACCAACATTTAGGAGTTGATTGAAAACATTCTACTATACGCAATATTAGTGGCGATTGAGAAGCGACTAAAAACCGTACACGCTCTTGCCGCTCTGTATGCACCAGTTGCGACGCGCTTTGTGTATGGGGAAATGCAGTGGAGCAATGCTCTGCCTGGCTAGACTTGGGTGTTCCTATGACTCAGCTACGTGCATGGGCTCGCTTGGTGTGATTAGGGACTACAAACCCCGCTTGTACGTCACGGCGCCACCAGTCTCTTTGTTGGTAAATAACACGTGGTGCGCCCAGGTTTGAATATAGTTGAGTTAGTGTCGGTCAAATTTTTGTAAAGATCGTTGTTAGTATCAGTCCAATTCATCGTTAGATGTAAATAATAGTACATATAAAAGGTGAAGGTATCATAGTGTATGATATTTATTATATTTAACTGGTATGGCGCAATGAATTCTCTCGTAATCTTAACGGAAACGCTGTTCAGTTTACGTCCTATTGAGGAAGAAGTTGAGAGTAAGTAGCTCTACAACAGACCTTTAAACTTTTAATCAAAGTGTAAAATCAGGTAACAGAATATTTAATCGTAAATTTAAAAAATATTTATAGAATAAATATTCGTGGGTGTGACACAAAATTTGGATTATTTTGCTTCCATGTGTATTGTTTGGAAGGTAGGAGACTTGGACATTTTCTATTCAGAGAATAAAACAATGTAATACCATCCAACCCAAATCCAAACCCCAAATTTTTCAACCACCAGCCGCCACTGCGCAATACCTATTACCTTTTCTTTTACTTCCAAGTGCGGTTTAATTTGTATAGTCTTCAATTTTTATGTATCAAATTTCTGTATTTATAATTTTATTTTTATTTTTATTTTTTTATTTTTTACAAATTACTTTTATTTATTAATAAACAATTTGCTTTCATTAGGCATGCCTATTGCCATTATGCGCTGCTGATTCGGGAACAGAAATTAATATAATATAATTTTTTTAATTGAAATACATTTTTAATAAATACTATTTGTAACTATTATATAAGAATATATTTTTTATGTAATACGGTGTTTCGACAGTATTTAACTGTAATCTCAGGTAACAGTTAAGATACTCTCGGAACATCGTAATTATATAGAAGAAATTTATATTCATCTATAAAAGTAACAAAACTTGTTTATTATTAATAATTACAATATAACAAGAATAATTAGGAATAAATATGAACTTTAGTAATAATAATGTTACGGCGGTCTACTCGATCGTCGTAGGTACAGTGGAAACAAAATAAGTACAAGACACCAATTAAGTCACTAATCACACCTTTAATTTTTACAGTTAAACAGTTCGTAATTAACAACACAGTCTCTACAACAAATCAAATGAAAATGGTTCACACGCAATAAAATGTACACTAAAATTAAACACAATTGTATTACAATTATACCGTCCGATTATAAAATACCACTCTTAACTAATAACCACTTGAACGCGCACAGTAATATCGCTACTATAACATCTCGAACCGTACTGTAAATATCTCGCACTAATACTGAAACTTAAGGCCGCTGCCGTCACGTATTTATACCTGCGCTCACAGGCCAGAATGTTCTTAATTGCGTCTTACCGCTCGTGTGAACTACGTAATTAACTGCGGCCTTGACACAGTCCGAGGGCTGGCGCCTTCGAGAAGCCTCTCGAAAATGCGTCGACAAGCACGTACGCCACACGCGTTACATCGAGATTCTTCTGGCACATTCGACAAACACGCAGATTGTTCTGTGATGTCGTAACAATAACAATAATATTCCTTTCAATTTTATTAACTTATTCTGTTACACTACTACAGTACAGTTATTACTACTCTACTACAGTCTAATGCACTACAGTACACTTACACTTAGTAAACTTACCGTTTGAGCGGTAAACTGCCGTGTATGCTATACCACTGCAGTCTATATCCATGAGAATAACCTGGGATTTAATAATTTTTATCTATCCGTTTCTTTTAAGTTTTAAGTTTTAATTTCTTATTCGGCCTGTTCTCTGTTTCTGGTACCAATGAAGTGGTTTCTGTTTACTGCTTACCTGCCTTGCGTTTTCTTATTTACCTTGATCTTCTTCTTTTTTACTTCAGGTGGATTAGCATATGTTAACATTACATTACACTATGACTAGTCATATATCATTAACTTTTTCATGTTATAATCTATTCTGGTTTCTACTATTTGTTCTCATAATAGTAAGGAATATTTTTTAAAGGCGGAAAGACAATCAAGTTTCCTTATTAAATATTATACAAATTTTGTTTGTATATAAATTTTAAGGATCAATTATCAAATTGCACATAACTTTAAAATAAATTTGGTTGGTCAGATGTTGAGAAATATGCTACTATAACAATTTTAAAATTATTGGCAGCTTACAGTTATAATTTTAGAATCTTTAAAGTGTCTACAAACAGTCAATGACAATTTTTATAACTTACAAACTAATACTGTAACATAAATATTTCTCTACCTAGAGGCGTCTGTGTTCATAACCCTGGACAAAATGGCAGTATTTACGACACTATGATCTTGAATAGTTAAGTCGATGTCGGTATCGCAATGATGGATCACAGTAGATAAAGACAGACGAAACTGTCCAACTGACTCTAAACATTTTGATCTAACTACATAGCAGATCAAAATCTTCTCTAGAGACGGATATCTGAAAATTCTAAAACGCTACAAAACGGTAAAATTTTTTCCGGTACAACATGCGTATATATTATTTGCATTTCGAGTTTCTGATCTACAGAAAAAATGATTCTGTTTCAAAGAATACAGATAGTTTCATAATATTATAAATTTTATTAGGATGATATTATAAAGGTATTAAACTAAAATATAATAATTTAAAAAAATGTTACACTGAAAAGTTAAAATATGTGTAGGAAATTCCTACACTCTAAATTTGACTTACTAAAATGAATCAATTTATATTTACTGTCGCATGATTTATTGACACTATAATATTCGTGTTTATATTTTTATATTTACATCCTTTTATAATTTTAAGTTTCATTTTATGAGTCAGTAAATAAAAGTGCTGGTGCGTACTTTAGAAAACTGTAACCCTTATGACTCGATACAAAATAAAGCAATACTTTCAAATAAATATTCAATAATAAACCTTAGAAATCATAATACGTAAATTATTAAAACGTATTTTGAGGAAAGGTATTGTAAATGTTATAAAAATTACACGGTGTTTTTAAACTAAAGTAACTTATAAGATTAATTAACTGAAGTAATTTTCTTTACGCACAACCGGCTTGTACTAGCACATTTCAATAATAATAAACATTCACATGTTAGCCTTCTTTGATACATTTTTATGCAATGTCGATGTCGCAAAGTACAGACAGTGCTAAGTTAACATGAGGAGGATGTGTGAAAGCATGTAGAGATCAACTTCAGGTAGGTTTATCGGTGGTATTTGTCGGTGGTAACACGGAAGCGAACGTTGTAGATCATGTAACCTGTTGCCGTCAAAAGGGAGGGCAATTTATTGTGTCATAAATTGCTGTAGAGCAACTACAGCTGATCATACAGTACCCACTGATACAAATAGATATGTACAGTACAGCTGACATGTATTGGGGATTTAGAGTTGACTACGACAGGTAGAAACACAAACTCTACAAAACACAACATTATTTAAGTAAATAAAAAACCATTTATACGAAAATCCGTAGAATCCGTAGTTAACAATGTTTTAAATCACGGCTTGTAAAACACATAAAATAGATCCAAATACTGTATGTTACATTATCGTATAACAGTTATCGATAATTGTTGCATTGGAGTAATATAGTGTAGCTACTTACTTACTTTTGTAAACTTACTTACTTAACTCTACTTATTTTACTTACTTACTTAACTGTAAAATCCATTTTATTTTAGTATAAAAATAAAGGCAGTTACATCTAAATATAAACTAATTTGGTATTAACCTTAACACCTTGAATGTCATTTCTGATACGTGGTATTTTCTTCATTGAAAACTAACAGTAATAAGTTGGTTTTGTACACAATACACTTATTAAGACTTTTTGTGTAATCATTTATATCAAAGGTGCAGTTATAAAGGCAGTGGTCGGTTCGTGTCAAGAAGTAAGTGTTACCTGTGAGACATTTGCACGTAGTTCATTTGGTAACGACAAATGCAATTTAATTTTATCTCTGTGTGACATGGTTACAGCACATGACATTATCAGACAATACACAAGTTACTTGGTTGTCACAAACGGCACATTAAAATTAAGGAAGCATATTCAAGGTTGGAGGAAAACAAGGTAAGCTTAGTGTTGATATGTACATGTAATGGCTTTATTGTCTTTTAAAATAACGAAAAACATATTAATAATAAAATGAAAAATATATACAAGAATAATTGAGCAAATGTCAATGTAATCAATAATATAGAGAGTACTAAAATAATTAAGCACTACACGCCTCACACATACTAACAATAATTATTTTAAACAACTTTAGATCAAATTACTCAGAAACTATTTCCTAGTTCCGTATCTGTGTTTAATATGTTTCTTTGTAGTTGTTTAAAATGTAAGAGTCTAGTAAATGTAATGGCGTTTAATTTATTGCACTATGTCTTTTGTAACATAATGTTACTAAAAACATTAAATATACAAAACCAACCGACAAAACATAAATGCAGATTTCTGAGTCATTGAATGTTAATTGATACTTTTCGTATATGCTTCTTTTCGTTTTCATTTTTAATTTCAGAAGGTGCATTTATTCTTTCCAACATAATTATTATTAAGAAATACGCATTGATCTGTAGACTGTGTATAACACACAGAGACGATTATACACGGTAGCTATAAGTATATCTGATGTCATCGTTTCCGGTATATCATTAACTTACTATTTCATTTCCTTTGAGATACTTAGCACAACTATATCAAAATAAAATGTAAGTAAACTTTAAATGTCTTAAGCGCGGTACTCTACCGTATGCTTCGTTTACACTATGCACTTAATTTCTGCAACCACTAGTGTGACAAAAGGTTTTCGTAATTAGATTGTATGAACATTAATTAAATACCTTTTAAAACAGTACAGGCATACTAGTTTAATTTTTCTTGACGCCACTTTTCTTGAAATTCTCACGGCTTATGTAAATATAATAAATATATGGAAACGTGATATATCTTGATTTAAGATTTCCTTGAACGGTATTCAAACAGACTTGCATCACTAACTTACTCTAATGTGCTGTCTGTTGATTCCAAGAAACAAACATGTTAAGCGTGTTAAGCTGTGCACAGTTTACACCAAAGATAAATTGTGTAAAATAAATTTTTTTCTTGCTGCAGGCTACAAGACTCCGCGTGCCTTTTAATGTTTATTTGAAACGGATTTAATAAACAGAAAATAATCTATAAACAGAAAACTGATTGCAAACAAAACTCAGCAAAGAAACTTCAAATTGATTAGCAAAACTTCAGTTACTGGAACTACATCTGTATCAGCATTTTCGTTACTTTCTTATTTTGGGGAAAAGAAACTTTATTGTAATTTTACAAAAAGCAGTAGTATAGTAGCAGTATTTCTGTAGAAGTTAGTTATCGGAAACTAGTAACATCTTAGGTGCAATTACATGTTCAGATTTCTATCGACTTGTGTTTCGTTTGTTACAGTTAATTTAATTAGATGTTCATTAGTTTATATCTGTTTATTATTCTATATTAATTTGTTTTTTGAATTTTGTTTCTCATTATACATTATTGACAATAATTGTTGTTACCTACACGTGTGTCCTCATTTTTTATTCTTTAGTCATATGTTAATTATTACAGCGTGTTTCATACTCGTTGTCCCCCTATTGTAACATAGGCCTATGTGTATCGGCGGTTTTTACTATCAACTATTCCAATGACGTAGCATTATGTATTTTTAAAATTTCTTTGTTATGCATTCTTTGTTAAATTTCTTCGTTTGTGTTATTGTTTTTGTTATGTTCATTATTTTTACTCTGAAAAGATATTTAACTTCAATATATAATTTTTCCAACATTTTTGTGACTGAAAGAGAACTTAATCATCGTAAGTAACTAAGTAAACATTTTATTGGTTCTACTTCCTTATTTTACGCCTGAATATACGTTCCTTGATTAGGACTGATTACCTCTGCTTCCGCCTAAATTTTTACTTTTTTTCTGACATGCATTTCAAGCTTAAATACTGCCTGGATCACAATATTTTTGTCTCCTTTGCCTTAATTGGATTCCACTATACATATCAATTTTCATTTTTCATCTCTAGACTTTTCATAGAGTTAGTAAAGCCAAGATCTTTATCTGAAAGTCTTTATATATTTGGTTATTAATCATGGTTGCTACAAGAGGCTATGTACTTTTTCCCTTCATAAGGTTGTGGTAAATCAAAGCTTGTCTCGTTGCACAAGATTATCGGTGGCAATGTTGGCAAATCCATTAAGTTTTATTTCACTGTGCTAATATAATCCGCTCTTGCTCTGGAAAAATAATGGCGACAATCTAGCTTCAATTTTGTTGTTCTATTATTTATAGTAGCTGCGGGCTACTTCTATTTGTATTTCTGTATTATCTTATATTTTGCTACGCTAAATTACAGACTATAATTTTACAACTGTAGCTATAATATCTTTTAAAATACTTGGAAACCTAATTATATAATGTTATTTTATTTGTATATTTGACTTTACAGTCCTTGGTTAAATCTTCACTTGCAGTTTTACATTTGTTCTTTGCATTTCATACAAAATTAATGTTACATTGTAAAATAAAATCAACAAGAGTGGTTAAACAAAATTTACATAGTTTTCATGAAACTTTGATAGAGTTTGTTAAATTTAATGTAGTGTTTACTACAACGACACACTGTCTTGGCTTGCATGACAATTGAAACTACCCACCTGTATTCCCACGACATGGAAAGATGAATTGAAATTCTGTTGTTGCTATTAAGTTTTGTACTGTGAGTAATCGTGAGTGAATATACACACACTTATGATTACACAGGTACATGGACGCGACGTGCATATGTAGAATTGCTTAGAAAACATTATAAAACATCAGATCAAATAAAATTTTGTGAGCAAACGCATGTATTACCATCGGGAATCAATGGAAAATAATATATCGCTTATTGAAAGAGCGTTGGGAATGATGATTTCAACATGATTTTATACCATATAAATTTACATTGAAATATAATTAATTTATTGCTACACTACACTTATAAATACAAGTTTATATCTTCAACCGCTAACAAAACGAAACAAGTACGGGTCATTACATAACGAGAGAAATGGATCAACAACTTTGATACGGTAACTTTGATTATAATAGACTGTAAGCTTTCCTACACTTTAAAATCTATCCTCTATTGACTTTATGAGACTGCCATATATAGCGGCAATTTATCTCAAGAGCGTTCTCCTTTAGGGAGTTTGTATTGGTTCCACATCCAATATCCATAATGTATGTCATGTGTAGTGTACATCCTTCTGTGTCTGTTGCTGTTGTCTGACAATACAATAAATTGCCTCTGCTTTTAACTGTGACAGGTTACATGATCTACAACCTTCACTTCCCTGTGTTATCACTAACGAATGTCATATTTCAGTTAAATTGAGTATATATCCTAAGCCAAAGTTGTTCGCTATATACGTTTCACACAACTATTTCCTCTTCATTTTCTAATGTGTGTACTTGTTCTACTTAAAGCCCTTTATATATCCATCAATACTAACATTTACTGGTATATTATGATGATGTTTGGTTTGTAAATAGTAGGCGTGTTAATGTAACTATTAATTGTGTTAACTAGTCTACACAAAAATCTTCCTTGAATATATAACATTAAATTCCTTAAAACAGAGAGCGTGCAGACTTATTTTAAATAAGTACAATGTAGGCCTATGCTACATTTACAAGTTTTACTCACCGACATGGTAAGTTTGAATTATTCTTAAAATCAACAAAAAGTATGATACAGTAAAGTTTTGAAATCTTCATTTCAATTAGCTATCAAATAAGGTTTTAAGGTTAGTAAAGTTAACCAGCTTTATTTTATTAATTTATCTGATCTAACTTTAGGTTTATTGTTAAAGTATTTCAAGTGAAGTACTTTTCTTTTTCAAAGGTCTGAAACAAGAAAGGGTTTTAATTCAATGGTCCCCAACAGTTATGACTTACATACTACATTAAAAATAGTAGTTTTAAAAAGAAGTGAAATTTGAGGAAAAGCAATTTCTAAGTAAACAGTTTTTTGTAGTATTATATGAAAAATAATACAAAAATACAAATGCGTATTAATGTAAAAATTGGTATCTTTTACCATTATTCCATTTGAAGCAATAAAAAACTATACTACAATCAAAAATATTTCAGAAATAGTGTTGACTATTAAAATATTCATTCAGGGTTTGGTATCAGAAAAAAAAGTAGAGAGTATTACGTTTTTCATTGAATATTAAATACTTGAGTCCATTATATTTGGTTATATAGTAATTTTTGCATGAAAGTCTGGTAACATATTAAAATTTTACTTTGGAGTAAACAATTTATTTAGTTTACATCTACAACATTCTCATTATCCTTACGTACATCAATTAAATTTGTTAAAATTTTTGAATCTACAGTATATACATTTTTACATCACTTGTACAACTTAAATCTTAAACGTTCGGTTATTTTTCGGTAAAACCTCAAATATTATATTTACAGAAATCATGTAATTTCCTGAAATGAAATTATATTTTTATTATTTGTTAGTATAAAAGTACCAATATACATATTGGTAGAAATATGAGGAAAGTATTTTAATGTTGCTAATCCTGTGACTATACATTCAGTTTTCTAGAAGGTAACTTCTACCAAATTAAAAAATCAAAACTTTTGAATAATATGAATAAATGTTCCACGATCCAAATCAAATATTTGCCAAAGAATTTATATATTTACATAACAAAGTGAAAATATAACACATCATACGCATACGTGAAGCTTACCACGCGTCAACGCTTCAGACACGCATTCCAAAATTTTGTTGATAATTCTGCCTGGCATTGTTCCAGGACGGACATTGACACAGTCTCTAGCAGGTTACAGAGAACCTGTGAATATGCAATTTTTTCTTGAGACATTATACGTAATGTAATGGATTTCTCTCAAATGCGAGGAGGGAGTAAATAAGCATCCAGCGGCGGCCAAGTTTTGTTGAGACCTGACAATATTATAGTGCATTTCGGACCGAATGTTGAGGTTTATTGGAGATTGATTATTGTGTTACTTAGTAAACAAATGTAATATAGTAATATTAATGTCTTGGGCATTCTATAGTTTGGAAAAGTGTATAAGAGTGTCTCCAGTTACTTCTAACTGTTGTTGTTTATAATTAAAGTAGTCACAGTATCTGGTGTCAGTTATTCTATTTCTACTGTAAAACACGACGATCCATACGACCGTCGTAACAATATCATTTTACAGTCAACAACATTCGTTTTAAAAATACACCAATGCAGTAAAAAATTATTTTAAAGGCCAATAGAGTAACAATTACGTTATTTATGTTTCTGGCTTCAGAAAGGTGTTTGTTTAGTAATTTTTTATATAGTTAAACAGCTGAGAAGTATCTAAATATTTGTGTCTGCCGTAAACAACTGTAAAACACAACGTCTTCCGTCACTGTGTTATGTCACTCCAGAAATTGCAGTTTTTGCTACATTCTTGTAAAAAGAATGGACTTCGTTTTAAAACAGTTACCTTAATAACAGACTTGTGAAATACACACGATATGCAGAAATACATAATACAAGTTGGAAGTTAAACAAATTCTAAAAATTAAATAAAAACAAAAAATATCGGTTTGGAGAACCATACATGACTTCCATGTTCTAAGGTTTCTATTTAAAATCATATTCAAAATGAAATATTACCATAGAAACTACTTCTTTCTACTTATTGCTTCAGCCTTAACCACGGTACTGTGGTCACTAACGTATACCACCTGACGTTTTCGCACTCGATTTTCACTGATGATGGCAGTCGATGGACTGCCGAAAGTCTGGTTTTGGAGAAAACATTGGATTACGGCTAAACAGCCCGGGAAGGAATTTTAACAAAGAACTACTTCTTTGGTGCCAATAACGTAGTACACATATAAAAATTTCTTTCCTCCCCAATCAACTATAATTTTCATTAATAGAAAATTACCCCCACCCCGTTCACTTAACCTCTTCATTTATAGATATTTCATCTAGGTTTAACAGTGGATTATTGTGAGCTTCTTATTAGGATACATTATTTATCAAGTACAGTTATTTATTAAGTACTTTACTCTTTTTAAAACATAAAACGTTGCAGGTGAACTACCCCTTTTCCTTAACCGATCTTCACCAAAATCAATAGACCTTCAGTCCTCTACAATTCAGGGATGCATGCAAAAAAATATTTGATTCTGTTTGAATGTGCGACAGTTATCTTTCGTCATATAAACAATTACCCTTATTAAAACATAAAACGTTGCTGATAAACTACCACTTCCCTTAACCGATCTTCAACAAAATCAACAGATCTTGAGTTCTCTTTAGTTCAAAAAGGTATGCAAAAACCTAGTTGATTCTGTTTGAATTTACGGCAGTTGTCTTTCGTTATATAAAAAATTGCCCTTGTTAAAACATAAAATGTTGCTGGTAAAATACCCCTTTCCCTTAACCGATCTCCACCAACACCAATAGGTATTGAGAACTCTACAATACAGGGCTGTATGCAAAACATCGTTTGAATCTGTTTGAATTTGCGGCTGTTATCGTTTACCATAGGAAAAAATTACCCTTGAAAAAACCATTACAGGTAAACTACCCCTTTCCCTTAACCGATTTTCACCAAAAACGACAAGTCTTGAGTACTCTACAATTTAGGCCTGTATGCAAACAATTATTTGATTCTGTTTGAATTTCCGGCTCTTATATTTTGCCATAGGAAACACCCTTGATAAAACATAAATCGTTGCTCCTAAACTACCCTATTCCATTAACCGATCTTCACCAAAAACAATAGGTCTTGAGAACTCTACAATTCAGGGCTGTATGCAAACCATTATTTGATTATCTTTAAATTTACGGCAGTTATCGTTCGTCATAGAAAAAATACCCTTGTTAAAACATAAAATGTTGCCGGTAAACTACCCCTTTCCTTTAACCGATCTTCAACAGAATCAACAGACCTTGAGATCTGTATAATTCAAAAAGGTATGCAGAAGAGTAGTTGATTCTGTTTTAATGTACGGCAGTTATCGTTCGTCATATAAAAAATTACCTTTCATAAAACATAAAATGTTGCCAGTAAACAACCCTATTCCCTTAACCGATCTTCACCAAAACGAACAGGTCTTGAGAACTCTACATTTCAGGGCTGTATGCAAAATATTATATGATTCTGTTTGAATTTGCGGCTGTTATCGTTTACCATATAAAATACCCTTGATAAAACAAAAAACGTGGCCGGTAAATTACCCCTTTCCCTAAACCGATCTTCACCAAAAACAATAGGTCTTTAGTACTCAACAAATCAAGGGCGTATGCAAAAACGTATTTGATTCTGTTTGAATTTGCTTCTCTTATCGTTTACCATAGAAAATACCCTTTTAAAACATAAAACGTTGGAGGTAAACTACCCATTTTCCCTTAACTGATCTTCACCAAAACCAATAGGTATTGAGAACTCTACAATAAAAGGCTGTATGCAAAACATCATTTGATTCTGTTCGAATTTCCAGCTGTTATCGTTTACCATAGAACAAAATTACCCTTGATAAAAAACCATTGCAGGTAAACTACCCCTTCCCTTAACCGATCTTCACCAAAAACGACATGTCTAGAGTACTCTACAATTCAGGGCTGTGTGCAAATTATTATATGATTCTGTTTGAATTTGCGGCTGTTATCGTTTGCCATACAAAATACCCTTGATAAAACAAAAAAGGTAGCTGGTAAACTACCCTTTCCTTAAACAATCTTCACCAAAAACAGTACGCCTTTAGAACTCAAGAAGTCAGGGCTACATGAAAAACGTATTTGATTCTGTTTGAATTTGCGGCTGTTATCGTTTGCAATAGGAAACAATTACCCTTTATTTTAAAAAAACCGTTGCCGGTAAACTACCCCTTTCCCTTAACCGATCTTTACTAAAATCAAAAGATCGTGAGAACTCTACAATTCAGGTCTGTATTCTAAACATTATTTGATTCTGTTTGAATTTGCGGCTGTTATCGTTTGCCAAACAAACAAAATTACCCTTGATAAAGAAAACCGTTGCCGGTAAACTACCCCTTTCCCTCAACCGATCTTCACCAAAAACAATAGGTCGTGAGGACTCTACAAATCAGGGTTGTATGCAAAAAATTATTTGATTCTGTTTGAATTTGCGGCTGTTATCGTTTGCCATAGAAAAAAATCTACAGACACACAGACACATAGACAGACAGACACACAGACACACAGACACACACACAGACACTTTTCGAAAAACGACTTTTTTTCATGTTTTGAGTGTAGTAAAATCAGAATCTGCAATAATCTCGAACTCGATTTTTTTTGCCATCACCATACTTCCATTTCCTTAAGGAATATGGAAGTAAAATTACCCCCGATAAAAAGCGTTGCAGGTAAACTGCCCCTTCCCCTAAACCGATCTTCACCAAAACCGAAAGGTCTTGAGAACTCTATAATTCAGGGCTGTATACAAAAGAGTAGTTGATTCTGTTTGAATTTGCGGCTGTTATCGTTTGCCATTTAAAAAAAAATTACACTTGTTTAAAAAAAACTGTTGCAAGTAAACTACCTCTTTCCCATAACCGATTTTCACCAAAATCAACAAGTCTTGAGTACTCTATAAATGAGGGCTACTTGCAAAAATTATTTGATTCTGTTTGAATTTGCGACTCTTATCGTTTGCCATAAAAAATACCTTAAAACGTAAAACGTTGCTGGTAAAATACCCCTTTCCCTTAACCGATCTTCACCTAAAACTGTAGGTCTTGAGTACTCGACAGATCAGGGCTGTATGCAAATCATTATTTGATTCTGTTTGAATTTGCGGCTCTTATCGTTTGCCATAAAAATTACCCTTTTTAAAACATAAAACGTTGCTGATAAACTACCACTTCCCTTATCCGATCTTCACCAAAAACAGTACGTCTTGAGAACTCTGCAATTTAGGGCTGTATGCAAATAATCATTTGATGCTGTTTGAATTTGCGGCTGTTATCGTTTGCCATATAAAATACTCTTGTTAAAACATAAAACGTTGCTGGTAAACTACCCCTTTCCCTTAACCGATCTTCACCAAAAACAATACGTCTTGAGAACTCTACAATTGAGGGCTGTATGCAAAAGAGTAGTTGATTCTGTTTGACTTTGCGGCTGTTATCGTTTGCCATAGAAAACAATTACCCTTGATTTTAAAGAAACCGTAGCTGCTAAACAACCCCTTTGCCTCAACCGATCTTCACCAAAACAACAGGTCGTGAGTACTCTACAATTCAGGTTTGTATGCGAAACATTATTTGATTCTGTTTGAATTTGCGGCTGTTATCGTTTGCCATATAAAATACCCTTGTTAAAACATAAAACGATGCTGGTAAACTACCCCTTTCCCTTATCCGATCTTCACCAAAAACAATAGGTCGTGAGTACTGTACAAATCAGGGCTTTATGCAAAAAATTATTTGATTCTGTTTGAATTTGCGGCTGTTATCGTATGCCATAGAAAAAAATTTACACACACACACACACACACACACACACACACACACACACACACACACACACACACACACACACACACACACACACACACACACACACACACACACTTTTCGAAAAACGACTTTTTTTTATGTTTTGAGTGTAGTAAAATCAGAATCTGCAATAATCTCGAACTCGATTTTTTTGCCATCACCATACTTCCATTTCCTTAAGGAACATGGAAGTAAAATTACCCCCGATAAAAAAAGTGTTGCCGGTAAACTACCCCTTCCCCTAAACCGATCTTCACCAAAACCGAAAGGTCTTGAGAACTCTATAATTCAGGGCTGTATACAAAAGAGTAGTTGATTCTGTTTGAATTTGCGGCTGTTATCGTTTGCCATTTAAAAAAAATTACACTTGTTTAAAGAAAACTGTTGCAGGGGTTAAACTACCCCGTTCCCTTAACCGATCTTCACCAAAATCAACAAGTCTTGAGTACTCTATAAATGAGGGCTACTTGCAAAAGTTATTTGATTCTGTTTGAATTTGCGACTCTTATCGTTTGCCATAAAAAATACCTTAAAACATAAAACGTTGCTGGTAAACTACCCCTTTCCCTTAACCGATCTTCACCTAAAACAGTAGGTCTTGAGTACTCAACAGATCAGGAGCTGTATGCAAAACATTATTTGATTCTGTTTGAATTTGCGGCTCTTTCGTTTGCCATAAAAAATACCCTTTTAAAACATAAAACGTAGCTGGTAAACTACCCCTTTCCTTTATTCGATCTTCACCAAAAACAGTACGTCTTGAGAACTCTGCAATTTAGGGCTGTATGCAAATAATCATTTGGTTCTGTTTGAATTTGCGGCTGTTATCGTTTGCCATATAAAATACCCTTGTTAAAACATAAAAAGTTGCTGGTAAACTACCCCTTTCCCTTAACCGATCTTCACCAAAAACAATATGTCGTGAGTACTCTACAAATCAGGCCTGTATATAAAAACTGATTTGATTCAGTTTGAATTTGCGGCTGTTATCGTTTGCCATAGAAAAAAACCTACAGACACACAGACAGGCACACAGACAGACAGACAGACAGACACACACACACACACACACACACACACACACACACTTTTCGGAAAACGACTTTTTTCATGTTTTGAGTGTAATACAATCAGAATCTGCAATAATCTCGAATACAATTTTTTTGCCATCACCATACTTCCATTTCCTTAAGGAACATGGAAGTAAAAAGTAGCAATTACACACGTGCTCTCTCTGTAAGCGAGAGCGCATAACTCTGTTATTCATAGTTAATTAAATTACGAAAAATTAAGTTAACTAAAACCATAAGTGAAAGTACTTGAAATTTATTACTAGTGTTCAGGCCCGGATCCAGGCAGGGGCGAACGTGCCTACGCCCAGAGCGGCAAATTTTAAAGGGCTGCAAATTCCGGGATGTTAGGTTTGGAAATTGAGGGGAAAATTAAATTATTCACTTAATTTCATCACAATATGCAAAATCAGTAAGAATTACTTTACGTATAAAGTCAGCGGAGTTTAACGAAGAATCGAAAACTCGTGATCGAGAGAACGTAAACCTGACATTTTCGAAGCTCAAATTTATTAAAACTTATCTCAGATCGAGTATGTCCGAGGCTCGCCTGAGTGGTCTGGCGACTATATCTACAGAACATCAGTTAGCTGAATCACTTGATTAAAACGAAGTCAAAGGAGTTTACCAGCGCAAAAGCTAGACTAGTATTTTGTAAGGTATATAATACATTAATTTTGTTATACTTCAATCATAATGAACATTAGTTAGTATTTCAATTTTAAGTCATCACATAGGCATACATTTTTATTGTCTCACGACTCCTTGTATTGTCTCTACAATTTTTATTGTAGCCGTTCGCCGCATCGTAAACGCGAAAAAGTTCTAGTTATTTGATAAACACAACAATGCAAACATTCCTAGTCGTCATTTGAAGGCAATCGTCGTATCTTTAGTGTAGGTCTAGTGTGCGTGAATGTGTGCAGAGTTAAAATGATGGGGGGGGGGGCACTCATAGATACTGCACAGGGCGGTAGAAGCGCTGGGGCCGGCCCTGCTAATGTTATTAGTCTATAATTTAGTAGCTACAAATTTTAAAGATCCTGTGTATTCTGCTCATTAATTTACTAAACTAATGGATGATACGTAGAGTAAGTATCACAACATATTATTCCAGTTCTGAGAAGCTATAGTGACAGTTACATCAGAATACAATGAAACCGTCTGACAGGGCGGTCACTGATCTCTAATTAAGAGCCAGACAACATTAATCAGTGTTAATTGTTAACAAACATAGACAGTAATTGCTATGCACATTCTGTCGGTGACATCTTCAGTGCGATTGATGTACTCTATGTAATTGAGGTAGGACCAGAACAGTTACAGCGCAGTACTCGTACTACGATTGCTACTACTAATTACATTAATACGCAATAAACAGTTGTTATTAACGTCATAAGTTGCATGTTCGATGCGTTAATAATTTTCTCGTATGATTTATAAATAGTGTATCAACAAACCTGCTTCTTCGTTGAATTGTACTCCTATTAGCAATAAAAAAAAAAAAAAATAGCTCACTACTAATGATAAAATGGCTTTCTATATTATTATTATTATTTGGTGTTCTGCCCTACGGCAATTCTTCAAATGGCAAAAGCTCTCCAAGCTGTCCTATCGCTGCCAGTCTTTTCGTGTCTTTGTAGTACCCTATTTTTTCTCTTTTCTTCTTTCTCCTTCCATGACACCCTCTATAGCAGTTGTAAGCAAGCAGTCTCTTCTTAAACAATGACCTAACTAATTCCTTTTTCTATTTTCTATTACCTTGAGGACTCTTCTTTCTTCCCCTATTCTTCTTCAAATTTGATAATTCCTGACTTTATCAACCCACTTCACTTTTTCCATTCCTCTCCAAACAGTATGAAATATAGGTAATAAAAGAGACTAAAAATTACTAAAATGAAATATTGTCAATAGATAATACTGAGAGTTGTGTGGATAATTCAGCACTATATTAGGAAGTACCCAGTATAACAGAAAATAGGTGTAGCCTTATTCGAACTGCTTATTTGGTGTAGCTTCATGGTACTGTAATTATTGGGAAAATGTCTCTTGTAGTTTCCATTGTCTGTATACTTATGACAGGTAAAATAATTAACAAAAAAATCTACATTACCGATAAAAGCAACGGAAAAAGTATTATGTATGTTATTCATTTGAAGACATTCGTGTGCATTTTTTTATAATCTCAACTAAAAATAGTCTACTATAGGTCTTGGATGAATACGTAAACGTACTAAAATACACGTGCACATAAAAGTATTTACATGTATATACGTAAATTTATTGGCTAACTGTATACAGAAACGTAGTGTTTCAACATTATGGGGAAAAGTGTTTTCTCGTGTTGTACAGCGTAGTAATGAGATCAATTCAGTACAACTCATCCACGCAGACTGACACATTAAAAAAACCAAATCAAGGTCTGTTCACTCAACCACGACACACGCGACAATTAGATGAGCACAGCATGTGGTAACTTTTGAATGAATATCTCAGCAGGATGTTTCACCTTCAGTGGACAAAAGTTATGATTACAACCCTTTCATAATAATGTTTCTGCTGCTTCTCACAAAAAATGTTACAATTAATTTTGCAACGTATGTGTTGGGAGATTCCGGCACGTCCCGTGTGAAGTGCTTTAGTTCAACAGCACTCTTATTTACAACTGTGGAAATTACGACGGAGAGCCTTAACTGTGAGGCTAGAAGTAGAAGTACAAAAAATGAAACGCTTACAGCACGTTCTATTGCTGATTCAAATGTCGTTAACTTAGGACCGGGACAAGTTCTATTGACACGTGTGTGTGTTATTAACAATGAAAAATAAAAATGTTTTTGTTAGTTTGAGACATCTTTATACAAACTTTTCTACAAATATCTGTCACCTTACAGCGTACTTGTAATTATTTTTACGTGATTCTTTGAACACATGTCACCGCCTTACACAATTATAGAAAGAAATTTATATTTAAGATTCATTTTTTACAAGAATCCAAGTCACTTGAAATTATATTCAAAAACTTACGTTAATAGTTCCGTCAGTGACTTACTTTTTTGTCGTTACGACGCGTTTCAAGACGTATGTTTCATCAACAGGTGTTTCACTCGATAGTACATCAGTACAGGTACATCAGTAGGTCGTCAGTACATTAAAATAAAATAAATCAACGAACACATAAAAACACATAAATTTATAGTTTGCGGGACTTTCTTCGTACTCCATCATGACCTAGCTCTGGTTGGAACAACTGTTGTAGTTTAAATAATAAAGTGATTTGGTGTGATCAGAGTTATGGAGAGATGGTCAACACGTTCGACCATGGTCTGCTTGTTGTTTTATTTGGTGCTGAACGCTTCGTGGTTACCTTTAGTACCTAGGACATGGTGTACACGACTCAAACAATTGGACACAACAATATTTGATTAAAACGGGAATGCTTGTTGTCTCAGCATTGCTTCTATAAAATACATGTTAACTAGTCGTTTTTCGTTTCACAAGCTGTGAATTGTTTCTAAAGTTTTAAGTAATTAAATTTGTTTCCCATTTATCTCTGAATCCTAAGAAATATTTTTATAAAAAGTGAGGAAGAAGAGAAATGAATTAGCCAGCTAGAAAGAGCAGGTAATTCAATTTTTTTTTTTTTTTAAGCAGACTCCAAGTATTTCAATCAAATATACTGCAACTCACCGTCTGCGGCTTCCAGGAACAACGTCTGCACAAAGTTGACATGTTTCGGGACACTTGCCCCATCATCAGAACTTAAATTAATCAGAATGATCACAGTTGCACACCACTATATAAAAATTATCCCAATTAGCGCTTTCAAGCTTCACAGCCCATCGTCAGATTGGAATAGACAGGAAATAAGTAAAAACAACCCCTTCACCCCTCTCCCCCACCCTGCTCACACACAACAAGCTATAATATAAATGACCCTTCCCCACCCACTAAACCCTGTCCCACCATCTGTAGAGTTACATATTTTTTCTAGCAAATTCCTTGTGTTTCAGTGTTGTGTGTGTGTGTGTGTGTGTGTGTGCGTGTGCATCCTTTGAAACTACCCTCTTCCTCTCCACACCCTTGTCAGTCATACACCCTTATTTTAAAACATCCAATTAATACTATGCAAAATAATTCTTAATCTTATCTATCTGTCCTCTATCATTTAAATTAATCATAATCATAAATTAATCGTGTATCATTTAAGTTGATACATTTGTCAATTAATTAAATATTAAAATCCAACATGAAATAAATAATTTAAAACAATAAGAATACTTAAATGTCTAAAAGCGAGCGCGAAAGTTTAACGATGTACATCGTACGGAGATTGACCGCGCACTGAATTACGTTTTGCTCCCACCACGACAATAGCGCAAGGCAGTGGTCAGTGTCGTACAATACATTTGACTTGAAAAGCAGTGCATCATTTAAAACACGCGGCTTGGTATCAGTATTGTTATATGCTTTATAAATTTCGTACTCTTCAAGAGCGTTCAAATATCGGCCTTTCTTACATATGTGAAGGGGTATTAAATTAGTTTTAAAATTAGTGTAATTACGATTTTCGGAAATGTGGTGTTCCGCAAATTTTGACTTGATATTGTCCAAACTGTAAAGGTATCTAGGCGGCCTATGTTCTGTAAATCTTTTTAAAAAACTACGTCCTGTCTGGCCCACATAAAAGGCGTCACAATCGTCACATATCAATTTGTAAGCACCAGTTTTGTGTTCAAGGCTGGTAGTTTTGCGGACACGAATATTATTCATAATATTATTAGTGGTTTTGTAAGTGACCTTCATATTGCTGGTTTTATTAAAAATTGACCCAAAAATCTTAGGCATAAGGTATGTGTACGGTGTTGCAATGTATTTGCGTGTTGTATTCTCGCGTGTTTTATGTCCGTTAATGTTTCTATGTTTTTCCTTTTGTTTTCGAAGGATGTTGTTCACCATATCGACATCATAACCATTAGCAACTGCAATGTGTTTAATGGTGTCTAATTCCTCACGGTATTCTTTATCACCGAGGGGCAAAGATAAAAGTCTATAAATCATACTGTGGAAGGCAGCCAATTTATGGGATAAAGGATGAAAGGACTTAGCATGTATTACAATATCAGTCGTTGTGGGATTTCTATAGATATTAAATTGTAATTTTTTATTATTGTCCTTGGCAACAGTTAAATCTAGAAAATTCAGTTTACCATTGTCTTCACTTTCAAGTTTGAACCGCATTTTGTCATTGATATTATTCAAATAACTGTAAATTATCAATTTGCCTTTGTGTACCTTTGTATATTAAAAAGGTATCATCAACATACCTGCCGTAAAATATTATGTTATTCTTGTGTTTGTTATTCGTGAGAATGAATGAATTTTCGAAATTATTCAGGTATATATCTGCAAGAAGACCTGAAAGTGGAGAACCCATTGCTAACCCATTTTTTTGGCTGAAATATTGATTATTGTGGGTAAAGTAATTTTGATCAAGAACTAACTCCAAAATGTGCATTAATTCATTTATACTATCAATATCCAATTTATTAGTATCAGTAAGGTTAATCTTAAGTATACGCAGGGTCTCAGCTACTGGTATATTCGTATATAAGTCTACAATATCAAAGGAAACAAATTTGTAAGCCGGTTCAACTATTAAGTTTTTAACCTTATTCACAAAGTCAACACTATTAATTAGACTATGATCATTAATTATTTGTATATTGTGTTTTATTATGTTAACTAATTTTTTAGCCGTTTTATACCACGGAGCAGTGGTGAAATTTACTAATGGTCTCAAGGGGATAGCATCCTTGTGGAGTTTGGGTAATCCCGTTAAAACGGGTGCTTTTGAATTTATAGGTTTCAAAGATCTTCTTGTTTGTTCATCAAACAAATGGGTGCATCTGTTTATACACTGATTTAATCGTTTTACATAATTTTCAGTTGGGTCAGAATTTAGTAAACCAATGTTGTTGTTAATAATGAAATTTTTTATTTTACTGTTATAATCTTCTCTGTCCATAATAACCACAGTGTTACCTTTGTCAGCTTTAGTGACGAGAGCTTTATTGTCAGATAATTTTTGTTTTAATCCTATTAAAATTTTCCGTTCTTTATTATAATTAGTATTTGTTAAAGGAATAGAGGAATGAACATTATTATACCGATTTTTAATGATTTTAGTGAACTTTTCGTTTATTAAGAAACGTGTCTGGTCTTGATCTTTTTGGTCAACCATTGCCTTAACAACAGTCTCTGCATTGATAATTTCTCTAATAATGTACTTACGATTGAGACTCGATTTGTGTATGGGAAGATTATACTTCAAACCTTTGCTCAATAAATCAGTTTCATCAGTATTTAAAACAAGGGAAGTCAAATTCTGCAACCGCGTATAAAATTTGTGTTTACATTTGAAATTGCTGGATATCGGTAACTGATCATTCAGCAACCTTTGTAGTTTATCTGATTGCTTTATACGCATTTGATAAACTATTCGCCTGACGTCATTGTTTATAAAATCCAGATAATGATTCAGTACGGCTGGATGCGTGTTATCTAATAATTGTAAATGTAATTTGTATAATGTATAAATTAGATTTGACTTTTTAATGTATAGAGATTTAATTTCTTCTTTAACTCTGTAAATTTCTGCATATTTTTTGGTTTTTGATTCAGCAATAGATGAACCTTTAAGTCTTATAATAGCATAATTCGGTATAACATTGTTCTTCAAACAAGACTTGTTGAACTTAATGTGTCAAATAGTTTTGTGTAATTGGACTTTAATATTTTGAAATTTTCGTACTAAGTTTGCACGACTTGCAGTATTCATGTTTAAAAGGAATAATTCCAAATGTTTAGTACCATTTAAATGATAAACTGATTTTCAAGTCAAATGTATTGTACGACACTGACCACTGCTTTGCGCTATTGTCGTGGTGGGAGCAAAACGTAATTCAGTGCGCGGTCAATCTCCGTACGATGTACATCGTTAAACCTTCGCGCTCGCTTTTAGACATTTAAGTATTCTTATTGTTTTAAATTATTTATTTCATGTTGGATTTTAATATTTAATTAATTGACAAATGTATCAACTTAAATGATACACGATTATTTTAAGTTCTGATGATGGGACAAGTGTCCCGAAACATGTCAACTTTGTGAAGACGTTGTTTCTGGAAGCCGCAGACGGTGAGTTGCAGTATATTTGATTGAACAACACGTGGCTTGGTACTAAACATTTGGAATTATTCCTTTTAAACATCCAAGTATTTTTAGTAAACACATACAGAGTAGATATAGAAAAGTCCCTACAGATATTACGAATCAAGTACTGCTTCTAGCGTTTGAGTAGAGGTAAACTAAATCATTACTAAATGCTTTCTTGCACTAGAAAATTATTATAATTAATTAATTTACCAAACCCTTTTTATTTATAAAACGGAAAGTTATTTAACTCCCGTTAAATGGATAAGAGTCATTAACAGTCTGACGACGACGTTTCATTCACGCTACAGGTATTGCCCAACAGAATGTATAACAGCTGTATGCAGATAAGGAAGAGTCGCTCTGCGTTGCCTGCAGCTTACATTTGCATTCAGTACTTTTCAACTCAGAGTCATTCTGTACTGTGTATATTAGGAAGAGCACACGGTTTTCAACATTGTCTCTAAATATTCATCACGTAACAGAAAATCCTGGGAGGCAAAACGGTCCTTATTATTATTAACGTCTCACTACACGGTATATTACTGCGCAAGCTATCTCTCTGCGCATATCAAGCAACAGGGTTTCAAAAATATTATAACCGTAGGAAATATGCGTTAGCAGGAAATATCTTGAGTCCATTATATATAATATAGACTCCAAACAAACCGGTATGCTCCTGTTTATATACTTTCAATTAAACCTCATGTACGAGAGCGTGAGTATGTGTATGCCAAAGAGGGAAAGAGTTGTATACAGGGGGAACAGAGAGAGAGAGAGTGAGTGAGAGAGGGGAAAGGGCCTTATAATTGCATATGGAATGTAGCACAGAGTGAAAGCATATGACAGCACATAAAAACACTGTATTAGTATATGAATCAATAGCGATATCAGGCTTAAAGCTTATAAATTATCTGATAGGGAACATTGTAAAAAATGTTATTTTTTAAGTATTTATAGGCTTGTAAAACAACCTTAAATGGTGTGAAATAGTGCGTAAGAATGCTTAGCCGTGTGTTTAGTGCGCGTGTGTGAGGGTACGAAATTAGTTTAAGGGTAAGCATGAAAACACGTTAATTCAAGAACTTTCGTGATACAGGAAATTTAGGTAGAATTCAAATATTGAGAGTTGACTCATTTAAAAATCAGTAAATTAATTTATGCATCTTATAAGTAAAAAGATTTTATTGCCAAAAATTTAGTCATAAAAATCATCAAGTTTTCTGAACAACAATTGTTCTGTTTGGAAGCTTTCTTGGACAAGATAATTATTTATTACCAGTAGAGAAATGATAAAAGTAACCAAAGAACCAATCATATTTTAAAAATTCAGTAAATGAAAATTATTTTGAACAAATTAATCACCCTCTATTCGGGATCGATAACGTGTAAACGCCGCGTCGTTCATGACGTTTGGTTTGATAATCGGAACAAACACAAGGTAAAAAATTCCCAGAGTAATGCAAGAATTATTACAATTGTGCTAATACGAAAAAGTTCACGATATGCGATTAGGGTATTTAGACACTTTAAGCTGACTGGAAAAGGCGTAAGCCTGACACACCAATACCAGTAACTATATCGGTTCGCGTTGAATCCGTAACATGCGATCCGGATGCCGGATAGAGGAAATCAATCCATGTACGCATGCAGATACAGGATCAACCCGTCTTTTGAAGGATCTGCAGTTGAAACTAATGGGAAGTAAACTTACATTATTTATATACAATTAAAACAATATTTAAAAAGGAAGACTCTCTCACATCTCTAATAACCTTACAGTGAATAAGACAAAAGAATTTCAAATATTAAAAACTTTTATTGAACAGAAAGTAAATTCTCAGTTGTGTTATAGGCCCGACAGTGTTTCCTGAACAGTAATCGCGCAGACCCAATATATGAATTACCCGCACTCAAAAAGTACTCGAGAGAGGAGAATACTCGATAACAGTGTCTCGCTAACACGTCCCTTCACAAACAAAACTTGCAGGTTTATGACGATCTTGCCAGAAATCAATTTACATTCTAACCATATCTATTTTGTAACTTATCGTCATCGATGTTACTTAACATGTGTAACATAGTACTACATACACTCATTAATTCGAAAACACTCATTTACAGTTTTAGATATATTTGTTATTTGCATTATGTTTTTAACGTACGTAACCTAAGTTTAATTTATGCTCGTGACTCGTATTTTATTGTCGTCAACCGACCGTACATTTTCCTAAGAATTTTTCAACTTAATAGTTTTAGCAGCTTTCACCGGCCCTGTTCAGAATCCTGATTTGTTCAGCTACTACAAAATGCGGAGTAGCTTCTTAAGCGTCTTCTATCTGAAGCTGCTGCTGCTTCAACAATTAATTTTAATGTTTCGCATTTTTTCTATAAGAAGTCATGAGGCTTGACCCGAAAGACAAGTCTTAGACTGATCTGGCGCAAGCAACCTTCAGCCGTATGGAAAAATGAGAGGAGTCACACGCCAGAACATGCTGGAGGCGGAGAAAGAGTAGTGCTTGGATGTGTACACAAACTCATATTTGCGTGTTAATGTGCACAGACGATGGGGTGTTGGAAGAGGCTGATGGAAGTGCCAAAATAACAATTTTTATATGACAGCCAAGACGTGGTCGTGTAGCGCAGGACGCAATAGATGGAGGGAAGCGTAAGAGGCGGGGAACGCAATGACACAATGGAGAGGTCTAAAGACAGGCTGAGCAGATAGGGAAAATTAAGGAGTTATGAGATCAAGAAAGATGCAAGGTGGAGTATGTATGCAGCGTGGATTTTGATATTTCTCTGTCGGCGAGGATATCTGGGAGGAGGATCATCCCTAATAACAAGAAGACAGTTAATGAGGAAGGAAGGTCTGCGGGAGTTCCGGGTAGTTCTATTTATAGAAGCTGGAATGAATTGGTAGGAAGCGCGGAGCTTCCTATTTTCTATTTTTAGTTAAATTTATATAGGAAGGAGTCTAGTTTGGGAAAAGGATTGTTGAGGGCATACAGATTGTTTTTGCTGGTTTAGGTTTCCGGAGGTCTACGGTAGATTAGTCGAAGGGCTCGCCGTTCAGTGATTCTGTATGGATTGGGGCGGGCAGGTTCGCCAGTTAGAAGAATGGGATGAGCGTAAGTTATGATAGGACGGAGACAGGCTGTGTAGATACAGCTGAGTAAAAACCTGAAGCGACGATCGTTGCCCCTTAGTACTTAAAGAAATCGAATTCGTTGGCGGGCTAGGTTTGAGGTTCGTTTGATGTGTAGTCGCCAGGTAAGCTGGGAGTCAAGCGTGAGGCATAGATATTTGAGGCGCGATTCGAGATTACTGTAGAAGGGCCTAGGCAGACTGGAGACTTGTAAAAGTAATTCACGTTACGTCCACGTTTCGCCTTATCACGTTAATCACACACACACACACACACACACACACACACACACACACACACACACACACACACACACACACACACACACACACACACACACACACACACACACACACACACACACACACACACACACACATATTGCGACAGTACAAATAAGTGATGTACTGAGCACTGAATATAAAAATTTAAATATCCCTAATAAACTGTAAATAATTAATAATTTATTAGAAATAAGCATGTCAGGGATTGCAAGCTTGGCTCAGACAAAAATATGAACAGGTGTTTCGACCTGAATCGACGTGCACACACACACAAATGTAACTGAAAGTGTGTAGACCAGTATTTTCCAAGCGTGTGTGACGCAGGTCTATGCAGGCGAGTTTACCACGCCAAGATGAATAATTGCATAATTACTGTTTTTCCGTAATTATTCACAAACTATAAATAAGGAGTAAAATCCAAAAACACAATAAAGTGTAATAAAATTTACTAAATACTGTGTACGAAAACCACGTGAAAGGGACACACCGTACGAGTGTAGTGGTGAAATAACTGTGTACAGAGCGAAAGGGTTAAGTTGCAATGTCCAAAAATACAGTGAACATGTGTAGTGAAAATAGTTATAAGATGAGTATAAGAGTATACTTACAGGACTCTGCAATTCGCAGAAATATAAGAAATAGCGAAATTGACAAGAAGTGGGGGGACTGAACCCAGAGACAATTTCAGAGATGTCGATTTCATACAACTGCAGGTGTTGACCAAGACGAGAGTATCAATAGGACACACACGCTACAGTTGTTCTCTTTTTTCGATCACCCACAGTGCAGCGGGAGCTTTTGCCCTTCCGCACACAGTATATAATTTTTTTGTAAATAGTTTCATCCTTCCAGTTACATACAGTTATGTAACTGGATTGTAAAAACAAGCAATTTTAATTAGTAACAGAATTACACGAGAAGAAAATCTATATAAGAAGATCAACTGACGTCCGAAACAGCACGAGGAGAAGTTCCAGAGAAAGAGAGAGCTGACGACTTAGTTCCAGAGAGCGAGACAACGCTGGACAAGAGCAAGGCGACGCTGGACTCTAGAGGTGACTGCGCTGGACAAGAGGAACACTACTGAAGTCTGGAAACGACGCTGGACAAGAGGAAGTGATGCTGGAGTTCGAGGCGAGGACGATTACAGATGGATCAATTGATTGAGTATGATTGACGACAATAAGGTGATAAACAACTTATTTATCTCTTAATCAAACAACTAACTCAAAGACAATTAAAGACATTCTTGTTCTATTTAAAAGTTAAGAGCCAATGTTTATTGTAAATATAGAGTTAAAATCATAGATATTATTGAAGTAAAATTTACGCAAACAAGATCTCAAATTAGTATTGAAATGAAAAGAATGCAAAGCATTTAAATAAAAATTAGCGTTGTATAAATCAGTACTGATAAAGGAAATATAAATTCAGTAACTATTAATATTTTTGTGATTCCATTACAATATCTAAAAAGATATTTAAACATTGATATTTCGAAGCACACTAATTGACTGAGTAGTCAGGAAATGATATTTTTTTTATAAAATAATTAGCAGAATAGAATATTTAGTCAGTAAGGATGTATATAGCGTAAGCCTTACGGCATAGTAACAAAGTAATAACGAATGTTTTAAGTCGAATCAAGTGCCAAGCGCACAATTTTATTAGTACCAAATAAATTTTAAATACCATTACAAGTTAAATCGAGTTCTTATTACAGATACACCTGAAACCCAAATTAAATTGTATTTATGCAAGGAAATACTGTTGCATAAATTGTCGCTCCAAGATAGTGGGGCTATTCAAACACAAATAGATATGTATTTGCAACCTGTATACACGCAACTATATATGTACTGTTGCATAAATTGGCTCCCAAAGAACGAGGGGCTATACAAATTAAATTACATGTAAATTTATAAACGTACAACATAAATTATACAACTTATGTACGTAAGTACTGTTGCAATATATATATATATATATATACATATATATATATATTACTATAACACTTTATTATATACATAATAATTATATAATATTTTTATTATATACATCAAGAAACGGACTGTAGCAGAAAGTGATTGAAACATATATATATATATATATATATATATACATATATATATATTGCAACAGTACACAGGATCTACGTTCATATAAGTGGAATACTAAGTCTGTAACACATTTTCTGACGGCAATAGACATGTTTTAATTTGATTTTGTTCTTTCTTTGTAAAGTAGTCATACGTTTTGAACCAAGCTATGTTGTTTAAAAAAGTATGTTATGTCAAAATGTTTACAATTTTATTCTCTTTTATGTCATGTGAAATATTTGTGTGTAAGTGCGCGTGTGATTTACAGTTTATTTAATAACTTTGTTGAAAATTAAAATTTCGTTCTGAAACTTGGATAGGGTATTCCCATGGTTATAAGCTACATTTTCCATATACTCAATTCTCCACAACTATAATTTTTATATTTTTTTTTTAATGAAATCAGTCTTCTTTTGTTTCCGTTATCTCCAAGAAAGTAATACAATTTGTAGATTAAATCTAGACAGGCCTTTGCAGAGTCGGACAGAGTTTCAGCCTGATTTCCGGATATCACTAAGAACATCTATGACGTTGCTAGAGTTTCCACCAATCAAAAGGTCTAAAAATTATTTGAGTCGATGCTCTGTCGAGTGCACATCGCCCAGTTTCTTCTGAAGTCTCGTCATAGTACGACGTGCTCGCTGTCACGAGATTTTCGTAACAAGACAAGTCGATTTGTTAAGACTTAGGAGTTGGTTCACGGATCGAGTTCTTCGTAATCATTACCACTTACAGAAATTATATATTTTTAAATAGGTCATTCTGTAGTGCTTTTTTGCGTAGAGTGGAAGATTTTCCTGGTTAGAGCAAAAATACCAAACGTGGTGTTTTGAGTTAACGCGAGAACACTTCAGGAAGCCGGAATGTGTAAGCTTAATACACTATCTATTTTTACCCAGTTCTGATCCCTGAGATTAATTGAATTCAAGTTATAAACAGTAACAGTTTCATATCGCTGTGTGTGGGTGTACGCCGTGACGTAGATATTTCAGCGTAGTAGTCATCGGTCGACGTGCAGAGGAGCAGCAGCGTGGGGAGCGCCTGAAATCTACGCAAACTGTTGGAATTCAACGTACAAGTAACATATATGTAAAACAAGCCAATAGACTCATTTATTGAAAGGCATTAGTTCATTAATAAACAATTTTATATTATAAAGTAATAATACAATAATACATTTTAATGTTTCAACTAATACAATTTTCCTACCTCCAGATATAGACTCTGTTGTAATAATTTCAATGTAACCTATCTATGCAGTTTTAATTTGTATCGTTGCAATATATTGTAGCACAACGTAGTTTTTACCTCATTCTACAAAATAAGATTATATAGGAAAAGAAGGGAAGAAGTCATCTGGAAGGAGTAATATCAACTTAAATAAAAGTAGCAGAGAAAAGTAATTACAATCATCAATAAAAGGACTTAACAGAACTAAACAAATCGATTCAAAGAATTTACATATAGACAATTTATAGCCAAAAGGTGTTAAAAAACAAATAGTATGTATATCATATCAATAAAATAATTAGTAGACCCAGTAAGATATGGAGTAGTAAGGAGTAACAGCCCAGAATAAATAAATTAAAATGACAATCCTCAGAATATGGAGTAGCAAGGATCAACAGAACATAACAAATGAATCAAAATGGAATAATATCAAAATACCTAAAAAACCTATTGCAAAGACCGAAACCTCTATAGCAGCAAACAAATAATTAAAAAGAAATTAAACTGTATCAGCTATACCAAATTAAATGAAACAACTAGCCCAAAAATGAGAATCCAATACAAATAATGAGAAATAATGTAATATTAATTATAATTAAAATAAATGTGATTAAGGGGAACACCCCAAACCAGTTTTAAAAAGGACAACAAAAAGACAATTATTAATATAAAATTTTAATGTGTTTAATTATTTAATTATTTTCTGTTATTATTTTTGTGTATACTAGGAAATACTAGATGTTAGTATATAAGAATTTATTGTATTTGAACCATGTTAATTAATGTTGTATTTTTGTAAAGTAAGGAAAGGCAAAATAATAATTCAAACGACCTATAAATAGTACCTCAAAAAATATAAAACTAATAAGATGAATTCATAATAATATTGCTAGTAAAATTGAAAATTGATGACCAAGACAAATTCAACTTTGACCATATAAACTAAATCAGAGAATATAAATTTATAGAGCCTAGATTAAATTGATATAAATTATCGTCTTCAGAATACAAATATTTTATCGTAATGATAACAAAGATATATAAAAGTGATTAAAGGAATCAACATGTAAAATTGACTTAAATGGTGATTGTACAAGAGAATGCCTAACAGCAGTAAGCAAGCACTAGTAAAATGCAAATAACTTGTTAAATATTTAAAATGATAGCCAGACATAAAAAGTAAATTACAAGGGTGTAATTAGTAATCAAGTGTGAGTAAAATTGTAACATAAAACCTATTGGAAACCATTTAATAGGTATTTATGTGAATCAACATAAGGCCTATAGATAAATTTCAAAGAATGTAATTCTGAAGCTTCATTCAAAGCAAAACCTGTCAAATTTAGTATTAACTTGTGTAAAACAAAAGCAGGAATATTGTTCTATAATTAGAATTACATAAAAGTACTAAACAAATAATTTATAGCCAATTAAATATAAAATATGACATTTTTTTCTTTCAATAAGATTGAATTATTTTATAGGAACAGCTGATCCATGAACAATGTGAAATGATACCAAAATCTTATAGAATTTTATATATGAAGGAACAAATATCAGTTAGTTGATTGTTAGAAACCAAACAGAACAGACGTGTCACAATACATTCCAGAGAATTATGAACGGCATTTTTTTTACGCAAACCAAGATATATGATGAAGTTGTAAAAGAATATAAAATAAAGTGACGAATACTATAATAACGGTCGTTGAAACCTTAAACTAAATTAAACACCATTAAATAGAGCTGTCACTACGTATAGACCCGACTGAAGAACGAAGTTAATCTCAGATAAACAGGCCACGAGTGAAAGGAACCATATGACACAACACAACCGTTACCGAACAAAATCCAGTGGATGAACACAACTACACACTACAACTGGTGGATATTCCAATAACAACTTCACTGAAGAGGGATTAACCAAAGGAGACGATTATTTGAAGTAAAATCTTGTAGCTGAGTTAACATCGCAGAACAACCTACGGAGACGGCCATTTTGGTGATTCGCACAGTCTGTCTGGAGCAGCACGAGTGACGTCGCAGAAAACATCTGTATCGTAATATTAAAATTTTATATACATTATTCTTTATTATTTTTTCTGTTTGATAAATAAGTTTTTAATAATTTGTAAGTATTGAATTCTCTTGCCTTTCCTGACTATTTCTACAGTTAAAAGAACCCTTATACTATATTAATTTAATTGAATATTAATTTATATATAATAATCGAACTGGAACTTAATCTCGAATCAGACTCGAGCCAGTCGCGGCAATTCAAACCATTACTTTGAACCTAATAAACTTAATTATTGTTTAAACGTTGTTTTATTGATTATTTGAGTCATAAATTAAATTACATTAATTATTAAATATTAACGTGAACTTCTGAAGGAAAGGAACGAGCAGAAGAAGAAGTACAGATACTGAATCGGCCGCTACATGCAATCGGTTTGGCCACGATAATCCATTTAACGTGAAGAAACAAATAATTCTTCATCAGAGCTAACACAGTTATTAATCAGTATTTTTTATTAATTGAACATAAAACAATTAAAAGCAATTACACCAAATAAAATTAATTAATGACATAAAATAACAAATAAAATTATTATTATTTGTAATTAACTACGTTTTATTACAAATTGACGCATCCAACGTGGGGCTTATCACCAATGGAAAAAACACTACATTTGTAAAATAAAATTTAAAAATTCGTTATATTACAATATATGTGTGTGTGTGTATGTGTGTGTTGCAATGTAACAAATAGAAAGCATAGTAAATTAGAACAAAACAATATCAGAGTCTTTTATCGAGAATTAGGTATTTACTTAACAACAAATTTAATATGGTCTGCGATTTGAACATAAATTATTTATTCTTAAATTTAAATAGTGTCTGTAAAATGGTTTAAATGGTTCTCTTTCTTATAGTCTATTTTACTTGTTTGACAAATTCCGTTGACGGACCGCTGATCTGCTCCGTTGTTGCACTCGTCGCCAGCTGGATCAGCTGCAATGATGACACGTAGAACTCTGGTGACACACGCACGCACGCCGTTTATCACCGATATAGTTTATCTGATTTATCGCAGGGTTCGATAATGGGTTTAACTATTATTAATTCAATTTCGGTGTGTTTTACGTACACTTTCCAGTATCTTGACGTGTCCTCGCGTTCACCCAGATGTATTTTGGGAAATAAGTACACTGATTCCTATGCGGAAAATTTTGACTATCGTGAAATACCACTATTTAATTTATAATTAAGTTATTGTGAGTTCTAATACCCAATCGATCTAACAAACGGGCAACTCGTTGCTCAGACCATTCACTCTTGTAACCCTTATGAAGAACGTATAATAATACAACAAACTCGCACAGAGACAACGTCTGTTAAGGCCGAGGTGTTAGGTAGAACTAAGCAAAACGTCTTCTGCAAAAGACAAAACTGAATGAAAATTGGAGCTTCTGATTGTTTAAACCCATAGCACGTGATAGATGGGTTAGATAGATAGACATATGTCCTGCTCAATTTTGCTGAAGACTGCAAAACATGTATAGATTTTATCTAAATGTTTTATGACTATCAGAAGATAAGGACTCTCTAGAAAAGTGAATTCTGTTTAAAAATACGTATTAAAATAATATATTTTGAGTATCTGACATACGAAAAATGTAGCGCTAATTCAGAAGTATGAGCTGTTTAAGTGTCAATTCGATACGTTAAATTACTCAAGAGTTATTCATGTAAATATGAATAACACGCGCACGCTCGCACTCGCGCACTAAATTCGCACTTGACGTGACAGAAAATAAATATATGGGCATTTTGACATAAACAGGTAATTACCAACTTCTTATTTCAAAACTTACAGCTTTTTTACAAGATTTTAACAAAATCAATTTTCAACATGTCTATAAATTGTATAAAAGCATGTACTCATTGGTACAAAGACCCTTTTCTGCGATGTTCCATTGCAATATATATATTGTACTGCTGTTAAAATACAACACAGTACATAAGAGGAAAATAATAAATTAAAAAAAATATATACAAATTTAGTAGTAATTGGAACATATGTTTTAAATGTAAACAAAAACATTGAATCGATAGTCCCAACCAACATAGAGGTAGACTCCAATATGAGATAAAAAAGCAGTAAGATATATTTTTTGACAAGTATTATATGAAATTAGAAATAAATATTAAAATAAAAGGAAAGAGTAAGGAAATTATTATATAATAAATATTAACTAGAATTACGACTGTTAGAAATAAAATAAATATATTTAATTACAAGTAGAAAAGTTATATATGTTTTTAAGAGTTATATGATAAAAAGATGTAACTAAGTTAGGAAGATATCAATGTGGCAAAATTGTAAATTGTTAGGTTTGTATTGTATAGAAATGAAAGGAAATGTATTAGTAGTCTAATTTTATCTTCAATCCTGTAAAGATCATAGAGAGTGATATGTAAATTAATATTTGGAATCATTTAAATAAGTCAAAATTTGTACGTCACAAAGTTTAATGTTGTATGTAAAAGGATAAACAGTAAAAGAGTTTATTTTGTTATACCAGAGTTTGATTGTCAATTTAATAAAGTAATCAATCAGGAGAAGAGATTTAATATTAATATTGTATTTAATAAAATAAAATACAACTCATATTAATAAAATATGGTATCTTAATGGTATTAATGGCCTCTGGTACTTTAAATTGTTGTTATTATGTGTGACTGTGGTGTATATTGTTAGATTTGTACTTATTGTAAATGAGTATAAATGCTCAATAATTAGTCTCAGCAATATTCTGAGTTGTATGTTTAATAATATCTATTTATAAATAAGAACACACTTCTTTTGCTGCTCTGAATCATTCAATTTTTATTCCTTAATTCTCTTATTATAATAATTTTCTTTTCTTGTATTAATTAATAACAAATTTTCCTTTTTAAAGGTTCCTGTTCCATCTAGCTCTCGGATGCATGAAACAATTTTTTATCTCAGGGTTATAACCAAATTAACAATCGTCTTCAGTAAAATTATAAATTAATACAATATGTTGTAGGTTAATAACATACATGAAGAAAAAAAATTAATGTGTAGTAATTAATTGTTGTTGGTGTATGATTGTTTGGATGTGAGTTCTTGTAATTATACAAAAAGAAATCAATTCAGATAATTTTAGAAATTTAATATTACACATTACAAATATAAAACTAATAAAACAATTAAAATAATTAATAAATAGACATTAGTAATAAAATTGACAAGAGAAACAAAATTAAAAATTTTTTGTCTATTATATAGCTCATAGTTCATGAATTCTCAACATGGCGCGCTACTGTCCCCTTTCAGTAAGAGTTAAATAAAGCAAGGGGCGCCATGTTCCTTGAGTTGTATACGCACTACTGAATGTTTAATAAAAATTATATGAGTTCTACAATTTTGTTTGTTTAAAATAAGTTTGTGTCACTCACTTTGTATGTCATAAATTATGTTTATAAATGTAGTCGCAAAAATGTATCCGTTATTTAGTTTGTATTGAAGTGTTGTGTAAAACGTTGATAGTTGTCAATATGGCTTTAGCATTAAAACGGTCTCACCAAGTTGAAAGATGTAGTACTCCATTTTAGGATATCATTTTCAGCTTTCCTTCTTCAGGTTGGTCGAATATATATTGTTCGTTTGTTTACTATCTCCTATAACTTTACTTGTCTTTTATTATAATTTCCTTCTCTAATATTGTTTGGATTAGCAACTAATTCAGTTTGTTCTTTTTGCATTCTACGCCCACACTAGAAAAAATATCGGTATGGAGAACCATACATGACTTCCACGTTCTAAGATTTATATTTAAAATTATTTCCGAAATGAAATTATTTCCATAGAAACTACTTCTTTCTACTTACTGCTTCAGTCTTAACCACAGTACTGTGGTCACTAACGTATACCACCTCACGTTATGGCACTCGATTTTCACTGATGATGGAAATCGATGGCATTACCGAAACGTCTGGTTTTGCAGAAAACTTTGGTTTACGGCCAAACAGGACGAGAAGGAATTTTAACAACAAACTACTTCTTTGTTGCCGATAACGTAGTACATATATAAAAAATTCTCCCCTTCCCCTACAACTTTAATTTTCAGTTATAGAAAATTACCCCCACCCCGTCCAACTAGCCTCTTCATTTATAGACATTTCATCTACGTTTCTACAGTGGATTATTAAAATCTTCTTATCAGGATACTTTGTTTATCAAAATTAAGTACTTTACTCTTGTTACAACAAAAAACGTTTCTGGTAAACTGCCCTTTTCCAGTAACCGATCTTCACCAAAATCAATAGGCCTTGAGTATTCTACAACTCAGGCACATATGTAAAAAATTATTTGATTCTGTTTGAATTTACGGCAGTTATCGTTCGTCATGAAAAAATTTCTCTTGTTACAACATAAAATGTTGCTGGTAAACTACCCCTTCCCCTTAACCGATCTTCAAAAAAATCAACAGACACTGTGATCTCTATAATTCAGAAATGTATGCAAAACATTATTTGATAATCTTTGAATTTACGGCAGTTATCATTCGTCATAAAAAAATTACCCTTGTTAAAACATAAAACATTGCTGGTAAACTACCCGTTTCCCTTAACCGATCTTCAACAAAGTCAGCAGAACTTGAGTTCTCTGTAGTTTAAAAATGTATGCAAAAACGTAGTTGATTCTGTTTGAATTTACGGCAGTTATCGTACGTCATAAAAAAAATTACCCTGGTTAAAACATAAAATGTTGTAGGTAAAGTACCCCTTTCCCTTAACCGATCTTCAACTACACAAATAGTTCTTGAGAACTCTAGTATTCAGAGTTGTATGCAAAAAATTATTTGATCATGTTTGAATTTGCGGCTGTTATCGTTTGCCATATAATATAACATTGTTGAAACATAAAACGTTGCTGGTAAACTACCCCTTTCCCTTAACCGATATTCACCAAAAACAATAGGTCTTGAGAAATCTACAATTCAGGTCTGTATGCAAAACATTATTTGATTCTGTTTCAATTTGCGGCTGTTATCGTTTGCCATAGAAAATACCCTTGCTAAAACATAAAAGGTTGCTGGTAAACTACCCCTTCCCCGTAACCGATCTTCACTAAAAACAATAAGTCTTGAGAACTCTACAATTCAGGGCTGTATGCAAATAATTATTTGATTCTGTTTGAATTTGCGGCTGTTATCGTTTGCCTTAGAAATTACACTTGTTAAAACATAAAACGTTCCTAGTAAACTACCCCTTTGCCTTAACCAATCGTCACAAAAAACAATAGACCTTGAGAACTCTACAATTCAGGGCTGTATGCAAAACATTATTAGATTCTGTTTGAATTTGCGGCTGTTATCGTTTGCCATAGAAATAAATTACCCTTGATTAAAAAAAACGTTGCCGGTAAACTACCCCTTTCCCTAAACCAATCTTTACCAAAAACAATAGGTCTTGAGAACTCTACAATTCAGGACCGTATGCAAAACATTATTTGATTCTGTTTGAATTTTTACGGCTATCTTTTGCCATATAATTTACACTTGTTAAAACATAAAACGTTGCTGGTAAACTACCCCTTTCCCTAAACCAATCGTCACCAAAAACAATAGGTCTTGAGAACTCTACAATTCAGGGCTGTATGCAAAACATTATTTGATTGTGTTTGAATTTTCGGCTGTTATCGTTAACCATAGAAAAAAATTACCCTTGGTTAAAAAAAAATGTTGAAGGTAAACTACCCCTTTCCCTTAACCGATCTTCACCAAAAACAATAGGTCTTGAGTGATATAGAAATACGGGCTGTATGCAAAAGATTGTTTGATTCTGTTTGAATTTGCGGCTGTTATCGTTTGCCAATAAAAATCTACACACACACACACACACACACACTTTTCGAAAAATGTCTTTTTTTCATGTTTTAGTGTAGTACAATCAGAATCTGCAATAATGTCGAACACGATTTTTTTTGCCATCACCATACTTCCATTTCCTTAAGGAACATGGAAGTAAAAACCTTTCTTGCTTGTAAAACCGGCTTTAGATTCATTTATAAGAGGTCTTGGTTTGTTTGGTGTATTTTTCGGTCTGAGGGCTGTTTCATCTGCCCCCAGTAAATATAAGATTTTAATATAACCTTACTTTTCCTGATTATTTTTACGTAATCCTTTTATGTTTTTATTTCACTTAATTTTATATTGTCACTTACACTAATGAAGTTGATATTATTGTTACATGGTCACTTGATGTAAAAATATATGCCATTCTCACCTTTTGGCCATACTAGGTTCATAACACTTTATATTTTCAACATTGTTTACACTGTGTCATTTGCACTGTTTCATTATTATTATTTATCACTTTTCTATTCACTTATCTCACCTTGTATGTTTTTCGAATAAACACAATTATGAAAATAATTACCTTGTCTTTACCACAGCACTATATATGAACTAATTACAAATCCAGTCTTAGGTTAAAGACCTAGTTTGACTTTCCGGCTTGTGTTATACAAATGATTTTGCTAAACTGTAAATACATTTTTTACTTAAATACTACAAAATTATTATTTACATATTATAATAAAATATACAAAATCACTTCCCTAATCTATTGGGTAATTAGTATGTCAAAGTCACAGTCCAGTCTAGTCCTTTATTACATGTGTTTGTAAAGTTATTTACTATGTTTGTCTACAAAGCTAATTCCTGTTTTTAATTTATTCTTGCATCTGTAAAATACTTATTTCTTATTCATAGATTATTATTTTAGTTATTATAATTCTTCCTTATATAATTATTTTTGGTTGTTCTCATTTGATTACTCATTCTTTATTGCATTTCTCATTCAGTTACATAGTATTTATCTATTTGATTAGTTTTACTATAAATTTTGATGATTAATTGAGTTTCCTTTTTTGTATTATCTCGTCATGCTACAATATACTAGTATTTTGTGTATTTTCGATGTTGAGTGCTTTGAAAATTGTGTCACGTTTTGTATTGATTTGTATTTGTTCACGTATTAGTTTGTTTTGTGTTTTATGTTTCTATATTTGTAAATTTTCCCAAATGTTTATTATGCTGCCTTTGTGTGGTATGTGTTTTATTAGTGTCATGTTGGTTATGTCTGGGAATTCATGTCCAGTGTTTATTGCATGTGTGGCCTTAGTGTAAAGTGTCAAATTGATAATTTATTAATCATTTTTATTTAAGCATTACTACTTTCCTTTTTATCGAGAATAGTGTATATAAATGCTGAGTATACTTATATTTTCATTAAATTTGTTATTATTAAATATTTGCACAGTATATCTACAGGCAAAGTAAAAAATGATTGTTTTCATAGGATTCCCATGATGTACTGTGTAATTTAAACGATCGACAGAATAACAAGCACCATTCTCTTGTTTTACAGTCTTTTAGATATTTCATTTACTTTTAGTATATATATCACACATATTTAAATGCAGTTCAGATTACTTACACTTAAATTATTAAATCATTTTTATCTTGTACACTTCCTCTAATTTAACAAATAAACTTTTGTCTTTGCTATAATTTATAATTATATATACAATCATTTATAAAACTACAGTGTACCGTGAAGGCGCACTGTGATAAAGGAATACTGAAGCAGAGAGTAATTTACAGCAGTTACTTTGTTGTTGGCGCGATCAAGGTGTTTGAGGTCTGTTTTTTTATGTAAATGTACACCTTTGCCAAAGTTGAAACTGGTTACTGAAATCGTGCCCTAATCTTAACGGTGCTTTCACTTAATACATACTAATTACCCGAAAGTGCAATTTGGAAGTGAACTTTGTTTCAAGTGATGATCTTGTCAGTGGTAACAATAGATTTTCGTTTGTCACCACTTTACTTCAGTGATCCCTAAACTCCTCAAGTCATTGAGCTGCTTACCGAACTTGACAATACGCGGTTGTGCAACGTTTGTTCAATGATACAATTACAATTAAGGTTTGAGAGGAAATCTAAAGTAAAACGTGATTTACAACTAAAATACATGTCTACTCCCAGTACAGACACCTGCAAAATAATTTATAAGTTTACTTGTTTTGTTTACTGATATTTTATTTATAAAGCCACAGTTTTGTAAAATTTCATTCAGGTATCTTTCCGTGTTTTATTTTTTAGGTACATACGAATCGTTCCACAGATACGTCTAAATTTCATTAGCTTATTATCCCAATCATCCATAGCTTATTATATTGATCGGTTCCATAGGAGATATCACAACCAACGTAATTAAATAGACCTACTTCTTTTGTTTACTAATACTTTTAACTTATCTAATTTCCCATAATATATTATTTGTTGTATTTCACTTTGATTGTTTTGACAGTACAATCTGTTGCTGTTTAATAATATGATAGGAAACGTTCATCGGTGTTTGTAAATAAAAGTTTATAAAGAAGTATATATTACGCACAGAACCACAAATAGACAGGTATAAAAATGATCGGAATCATTTGGATAGAAAAAATGTATACCATGACTACTTAAACATTACAAGGAAAAGAGCGTAATGAATATTGATCGACCAGCTTACATGTTAAACGAAGATGATTTTCATCTACGGTATTTTTATTCTAGACGAAAGTTACGTATAACTTAATAATATTCTTACACAACTCACGTCTGGGCTTATACAGCAGCAACTCTTTGAGAATTCTGTCTGTACTGCCGCTGTAAATGTGACAGTTTTGATGTGGCTCGTGATTTTGTTTATGTGTATTTCAACAAGACAGACAGTAGAATAAATATAATATTTAGTGGCACTACACTACTTAATACTTAGGGTTTATAGCTCCACGTATTGGTGCGCCAATTATTACTTTACTGGCTTTTGCACCACGTGGTTGGCGACAAATATAACTTTTTTGGGTTTCAATTGTAATTATTAATTTTAATTTTAAGTATAAAATGCTGGCCGCCAGAGATAATTAGGAATCTCATGGTGTTGTTAATAACAACTCTTCTGTTCAGATGCTAAGTAAAAGATATTATAATTACCATTTGAATACATTTATGAGCTTAATTACACATTAAATATTATTTATCATGCATATAAGATTAAAAAACATATGAAATATTATTTCTGAACAACAAGATATTAATGCACATATGAAATATTCTTTATCATTAATAAAACATTAATAAACATATGAAATATTATTTATGATCAACAAGATATTAATGCACTATAAAATCACCTTCTTTCTCAACATAAATTACTATGAATCAATAACATAACTTAATATCTAACATTTCCGAAATATCAAATCATTATTCAAATTTTATATTAAATATTTATACTTTGTACTCCTATTCTAGGTCGTAAGATATAAAACTCTTCAGCACCTGAACAACTCGTAGGTTCTTTTAGAATGAAACGGGTTAAACTGAATAGACAAATATATTACATGCAATTTTCTGATTACAACAATTAATGTGATACCGTTACTTGAATTCGATTATCCATTTTCCGTCTCGCTCGTTCCACACTTTGCACATCACAACACAATTTTATTACTCTGCTTTTATCTTATTCACCACTCTCGCGATAATCTTTCGTCTCCGCGTCCTCCGAACTCTGACTTATCGTACGGTCGCCCACATAATAAATAAGACTTCTTCGCACTTGATGCCGCTCACAGAATAAATAATACTACTTGACTGACTGATTCTCCGACTCTTGATTCTGACTGTTGATTGACGACTGTCTAATTTACTGAACGACTGAGTAATTAACTAACTAACTAGCTAACTGATTTGACTGATTGCTTTAACTGATTTCATTGACTGACTCTAACTGATTGCGACTGTCTCTTTTGATTTCACTGCCTCCTTGTCTGCGATTGTCTCTCTTGATTTCACTGACTGACTCTTTAAGTTCCTGCATCAGTTACTTTTATATTTTCACCTAAAACTTACCTTACCACCGCTACTCTTAAAATTATCATCATTGGCTGAAATTCGAACTTGATGCCGGTAAGTTTGAAATTGTCCAGTAGCCACTCTAAATAACTTCGCGCGCAGAGGTGACGCTTTTTCTAATTGGTGAAATCTTATAGACGCGCACTTTTTGCCGCGAGACCGTTTTCTCGTTAAAAAAGAAATCTGCTTTCTCCATCACCCTCGTTTATGACGGTTCACTCATTGTATTTTGAAGGCCGAAAATACCCTAAACCTAACGGTACTGCATATTTTTTGCTGTTTTTAGCAAACAAAGCGTTTTATATCTTTATGACCCAGAAAGTTGTACTACACTACACTATTGTGTTGTTCATGAGTAATTGTTTTTTTTCTTTTATAAAGATACCTTATCTGCCGAAACGGGTCTTCTAAAATCAATCATATTATAGTCGTATAGTATAATCTAATAAACGAATAGTTTATATTAAAACATTAAGTTAATTTACTCATTTTTCTGTGCTCAGATAATTATTAGATTTTACAAACTTAATATTTACCATACAATGGTATCAAAATATAATGTAATTGGCTGTTTAGTGCAAACAGATAATTACCTGCTATCAAGGCACCCGCTTGTATAAACGGTTCCAGTCAAACGTATTGGTGTTCACATTACAGAAACGAGTTACGATTATTTAACGGTTGGCGGTTAATGGGTTCAGCAGGGCTCCGCCACTAATGGAATTTCAAACCTCACATTATTTACCTCCTGTTACACGTTAGGAGTAATTTGTTTCCCATACGTAACTAACGCCTTGATACCTACCAGCCTAAACTCAACAATCAATTATCTGAAATTCTTCGGTTTCCCTGTCAAATGAAGACACAAGTAAAATAAATTTTAAACCGTAAACAAGTTTTACAAAATTGTAATGGTCGTTCTAACTGACGGCAGTAAAAGTGTTTCACTTTCAAATTAAATGTATCCAGTATAAAAAAAATTCTAGTGCTTTGACTAAATGTGTGTTACGTTAAGATATTATGTAATTACCTACCACCAGTTACAGAAACGCCAAACTTTTCCCGTTACTTTGTAAAGATGGGATCAAAACATGACCTAAAAACAGAAACGTAACCTATTCTTTGCAAATGTTAATCAATAATTGCAACATATTGTTTCCAACACCATTACAACTAAACTATACAGTATCATCACCTTCACAACACGGCATACGCAAGATGCTGCCTCTTCCGCCTTCAAAGATCCCACAGCCTCCCACTTACACACACACACACACACACACAAGCATTGACAATGCTCGGAACCGTAAAAGCTGTACAAATTAATAGACAAATAAAAAAATTAACAACTTAAATTAATTTTTAAAAAATTTCAATTTATTTCGGCCTGTGTGTGTGTATGTGTGAAAGGTTTCTCCATGCTGTCAGGGATATATATGACTGTACGTTTAGATATTTTATGAACATTTACTTGTGTTACTAGAATCGGAACACATACACATGTAAAAGTTTATACATATCAATCTATATTTATATTTATAAATCCTAATATTTATATTTTTATCTGAATCATTAACTCTTCTACTACGTCTTACGACAACTGTAAACAGTATTTTACTAACTAATCATGATCAGTCGACCTGAATATATGCAGGCAGGTAGCTATGTGCTGGACTGTGGATACAGAGTTAATTAGTATCACCTTGAGAAAAGTTCGAGTTCGAGTTTCTCATCGATCGAAATCTTTGTAACCTGCCCGGGTTTTCACAATAAAACGCTGGTTGAATGATGGAGATAACGTAACATTATTGTTGTATATAGTCTTACAATTTCATATATCCCCACATTATGTTTCACTTTCAGTTCTACAGACGTTTACAACTCGCCCGGACTTTAATCTCTGAAATTATAATATCTGAAATTTAAAAAGGTAATTATAATTAATCAAAAGAATAAAAAGTATACGTAGTTTGTATCCAGATTTTATCATAAAACAATAGAAAAATGCTTAACTATACAAACCTACTTTATTTTGATTTTAATTTCAGTAAAATTATGTACTCAGTAGACCAGTAAAACAGGCGGCTCAGTAGACCAGTGGGTATGGCACCTGTCTACTAATCTAGATGTCCCGGGTTCGATTCCCGGGCTCGCACCATAAAATCAAGGTGCGATATTCGGCCCCCAGCTCGACTCAGCCTGTTGAAAATGAGTACCTGGGATAACATTCTGGGAATAATAATGGGCGGCTGAAGCGTAGTAGTGCTGGCCACATTGCCTCCCTTGTATGCCGTACGGCTTCCATAAGCTACCCTGCCTGTCTCCTAAGCTGCTTCGGTGGTACACATGGGAGCCATTATTATTATTATTATTATTATTATTATTATTATTAAAATTATGGAAAAATAGTCGATCCTTTTCAGTAAATTGTAAACTATCACTTTTCGAAACATTTATCGTTGGACACCTATCTTGTAATTCCGTAGACGTTACTTCCAAAATGAGATATATTATGTTTAGTAATTGATATGAAATATCAATATCATCTCCAGTAAGCTGCATAGCTTTAACATCTGCCAATAGCAGTCAATGTAAATAGGTGACCAATATATTTGTAGAAAACAGGGTAACATGAAAACTTCTCTGTCTTTACATTTACAAACTCATAGATTCTACGTTACCTGAAACCCCTTGGGTACAATAAAGCCTTAATTATAACGTAAAGTCCATAAATTTATTTAGTGACTCAAAAAATTAACGTCAGTATAAACATGTATTTAGTGATGTATATTACTAATATATTCCATTCTCAGAAGTATATAATAAATTGTACAAATATGACAACTGTCACTATGACTAACAACTTTAACTAACGTAATAGTTTTGTGTACAGAGGTGCGTGTGTGAATAAAGAGAGAGAGAGAGAGAGAGAGAGAGAGAGAGAGAGAGAGAGAGAGAGAGAGAGAGAGAGCGTGAGTGAAGGGGGAGAAAGAGTGACAGACTGAGGAATAAAAAAAATGTTTGAATCCTTGCGTTTGCGGTTAATATTTAGAAGGTAAAATGTAGGCCTTGACGTGAAAGTAGAACAAAAGATTATAACAAAGAGTTTCTGTTATTAGTCAACACAGTGTACAAAGGTCTGCTTTGGTTTTACTATAGTACTGCGTCGATTGTTGCTAGCTAATATTATACTTTGTTGTTAATGGTTTTTACTTTAGGTTTTGTAAATTTTCACTTTGATCGTGGGTTGTCTGAATAGGTAACTTTCAGCAGCAGCTCCTGACAATGCCTCCACATAAGCGGATGTAATTTGTCTCTGTTTATCACCAGTATTATGGTTACTTCTTTCTATTTCCCAGGCGTGTCGAAATTATATTTCTTCAGTAACGAAGATCGCATCAAACATATTCTGATTTGAACTTTCTGTTATTATAATCAAGTAAAAGTACTTCTATTTGGAGGTATTTATGTTTGTAGGAAATAATAACGGAACGTAGAAAAAGAATAGCGCAGTCAAAGTTACTGTACGAAATGCTTCTAAATCTCAAACTCTGTATTAAATGTTTGTTGGGGTGACTTCATCATTACTTCAAACAGCTGGGACCCATCAGTAAAATGTTTATTCAAATGTCACCACAGGCAGTGGGCAGCAAATCGATATTTGTTCAATACAGCCTGGTGTCACATCGTTTCCATAAGAAAAATATAAATAATTTCTGTAGGTTTTTAATATAATTGATTATTGTGTATTTTTACAGTTTCTCTTTAAATTTAGAATAATATGTTAGCCGTAACTGATATAATTTTTTTATCTTAATCTAAAACATGCAGAGTATACAAGTCAGCACAGGGAAAAAAAGTAAAACTGTGCTGGTTTTGGTATTTTGACGTGAACAGTAAAAGTCTAATATTTTGTACACATGTAACATAATTGGGTCAAAATAAGTCTTGTTCATAAATGTTAACATATCGTTTAGGACTGAATATTTTTGTTTTCACAAATACACCACTGTCACAGTCTACGTAAAATGTCCTACCATAAAACATTACGTAAAACTGGTTTCTTTAAAAGACCTTACGGATGGTGCAAGTTTATGAGTGAAATTCCCACCTCAGAGAGAATCCATTTTATTTGAAATGGAACTAAATTTATTTTTATTTTTATTTTAATAACTATCTAATCAGTTTGTATACCCGTCTGGCTTACGTTAACATACAATTCTGAATACTGTACGAGAGTGTGATAAATCAATATATTGTAACATTACATTTGAAACCACTTAATATCGTACCCGATTTATTAAAGACAATGGATAAGAAGCTAAACAAGAAGAAGTATATCTTTCAAGATGATAGTGAAGAGGAACGAATAAATATTTCAGACTGACTAGTAATACAACTGAACGTACCCAAATTAATGATTCAGGCAAAGTGATGCAAAATACATCCAACCCCGATTAAGACATGAACTTTAAATAAGGACAAAATAAGTATTGTAAAGACTGACGGATTATGTATCAATGATATAAGGAAACAAATGGTTCCATTCAATGTGTCATAATATCAAGGTAATCAAAATACAAATTGAGGGATAATAGGCCCAAACATACAATACTATGTAAAGAGAAATAGCAGTAAGTGATTGATTTGAATGATGTAATGAAAATATAACAAACCTTATTATAGATACAATGAACCATACCACTAATTGTAATAAATGAAAGTCATAAGTTTGTCTAGAAAACAACACATAATAATTTATTCACAGTAACATTTTATAACAAGAGTGCATAATAGTAGTTAGTAAGTGATTTACCAAGTGACAATTTAATAAAGGTGGGTACACCAAAGTGAAATGAGTAAAAGAAATAAATATTATGAAATAACCACTATTGACACTAAAGTACAGTGAAAAGGTACAAAGTGCATGTTTAACCCAAAATAGAGATAAACCACAAGAATTATAAATCAGAACTCATAGGCCTATAAAGGTGAGAGTGGACAATAAAATGTAAAACCCCATAAAAACCAATAAGAATAAATATAAAAACAAAACCATTCTAAAATGATACTGAAGTACAATACAGTTAATAAATAAACTAATGTACATTAATTTTAAGAAAATACTATATGTAAGATTACATGACAAAAGTGGAAATAATATTTACATGAGAAGATAACAAATAATTAATCAAACAGTCAAAACTAGATGGATTAATTATTTATAAGTGTGACAAATAGAATCCAAACAGTGCAATACTAACCAGTGATAAAATAATAAACCAAGTGTTTTTTGAACAAGTATCACCAGTCAAGTGCTAATATTAAGGATATACCTAGATGACAATTGAGAGAATATTTGTTTATATTCCCAATTCCTTAAACCTATAGGAATATGACTATGTTTAAGGGTGAAAAGTACCAAAAAATGGAATAAACAAATGAAGTAGTAGTAAAAAATAGTAGTAAAAAATGAAGAGTAATCAAAATATTGTTATTATAGTAAGAATTGATAGTAGCTTAGTAGTATAGTTGTATTCAGGATAAAAATCCTCTAATGTTATTAAGGATGTTATTGTTATGAATGTTTAAATAGTAAGTTTATATAGTAAATGTTTATAAGCAGTGTTATGATAGCATAAAGAAAGCAGAGGAGATGGTAATATTAATGTTATAGAACGGTGCAAAAGTTATAATTGTTAAAATAAGCACTAAGAGTAAGTTATATTCTGTTGAGTGGTGATGAAGCCTATATTAAAGTTATATTAAAGCTATGTTAAAGTTATGTTAAGGTTATAAATTTAAGAGTTAAACAATTGTATGGATTAAGTAAAAAGCAGTTTATTTGTTCAAATGTTCAGTAGAATCATAGCAATGTGGGCATGAGATTAAACTAATAGGATAGTATATCCTTTTTGTTTTGTTAAGATAGTGTTATATGTTAAACAGTTTTTATGGTTGTTAAAAGTTAATTTAACTGTTAAAGGTTTACTAAGATATCAGTCATGGAAAATGACATTAAAGTAAAATGTTTATAAACATGGTGATGAAGATAACACCAGTACATAGGCCAGGTAAAAACCAACTTTTGTAAATTTTAAATAATACTGTTAGGAATTTTATGAAACAAATATTGAAGGATGAACAGATCGATAGTTAATAGTATACACTACAAATCTAGAAACAAAATAATTCGTTTTAAGCTATCTATAAAAAATTCAAATAACATAATTGTAACAGCTGTATTTCTTAAGTAAAGGTAGGCATGTTTAGTGTCTATGTGTGTCAAATGTAAATACCAAAATAAGGTTGATAATAGTTTTAAATTTCCAATCAGTACAGAAAAGTTATAATAATTTAAAGTTTTTGAACAAATTTCGACATTGAAATAATGAAATTACATGACAATGTATATCCGAATCAACCAACCAGATTCCAATTTACCCATAGCAACCAGAAATTTCGGATAAATAAAATGAGACCTCTTTAACAACGGTCATAGCGTACAGACGCGTTTGCAAAACGTCTTAAATAATTAACTATAAATTGTGAAAACACGTTCCAGACATGTTAACACCGATAGATACACATAATACGAGTTATTACAACCAAGTGAGGAACACCTAGCATTGGAAATAGAAGAATCAAGAACCAGGGAGGAGGACAGAAGCAGACGTGGGCCCTATCTTCGGCCAAAACCATATAAAGAAGAGGATTTGGTGACTTTGACATTTTGTTATATTATGCATCAACACCAACTTTTGCATACACGACTTTTTAAAAATTAAGCAACTAAACTCCACACCATATCACTCCAACACTAAGAACACTCACTAATAACACGAATTGAGATTTGACACCTTTTTTAAAAAAACCACAATAACCTTTGATTTCAATAATAATTAATAAACACATGAACTGGACATAACCTATAATAACTAGCAGCCACGATTCAACTGCAGGCGTGCACATTACACTCTAAACTTTGTAATATCCTTGAACTGTAAAATTTGTACTTTGATTTATAGAATAACGTTTTGTTTAATTGTAATCCCCGAACCATATACGCCCTGAGATGATCTATTTTTAATAAGAAATAATAACCAACGCTTTATTTTGGTCTGAATGCAATAAGAATTACAACTACAGTACCAACTGGTAAAGGAGACACATAATTTTTGCCACGATTGTGATTATTATAAAAGAAATGAGAAACAGTTAACCCATGCTTTATTGAATAAATGATTCCTACAAAGATATATGTTTGTTGTTATATTTGCGTCGTTATTATTGCTGTTCCATTTAAAAAATAAGTTCACAGAGCACAGCGGACACCACAACGGTTGGCAACGGTGGGTGACGTCATCGAAACGGTACGTATAGTGGGAGCGAGCGGCAGATTACAAAATCATTCGCCGTTCAACATATATTATTAACAGTAACATTATTACAACAACAACAGTGTGGTTGAAGGTAATTAATACATATACATTTGTTACTAATTGACGTTTCCAACGGGTGGCGTATATAATTTAAGTGCCCGCAACATTTATAAAATTTGTTATAAATTGACGAATCCAAAGTGAGGCTTTAAAGAAGTAACGAACAGAACATCTATAAACTTAATATCGTTACAATATTAACAGAAATAAGAGCATGATGAATTTTATGAGTAGTACAGAATTTACTGAATAAAGTCTTTAAGTATTACAATTTAAGTATGGTATCATAATATTCCTAAATTTGGTTATTTTTATTACTTATAATATCACCGACAAGAGAATATTGTGTATATTTGAATGTGCAAGTGCATGTGCGTGTGTCTGTGTGTGTGTGTGTGTGTGTATTTTGTTGTGCAAAATAATAGTGATGCCACTTTTAAGGAGTACGGAAACTTATAATAACAGTTATAGTGAACAAAATTTCCAACGGATTTATGGAAAGATTTTTATTCAAAAGTAATAAGCCTAAGCGATTTTTCGTTTCATGACAAACCGATAAAAAATCCATAAAATTGAGCTAGTGATTATTTGTGATACATAAAAAACACAGAAATTTCTAACAGTAAAATTAGTACTAATTAACAATAAATTGTAAAAACACGTCAGTGATACGCTAAAGTATATTTTTAATTGCAAATATAAATAATTTGTAACATAGTTAAAATAATAATAAAATGAATGGAACGAATTAAAAATCTGTGTTCCCACTAGTTCGTTATGTGAGAAGACGTACATACGAATTTAAGATAAAAGTAGAACAGTGTATTTTAAAATATTTCATTGATTTTTTTAACTTAAGGCAATTGCTTATTGTTTAGAAAAATATAGAAACATAGTTTTGACTCTCCTGATGTACTACCAAAAATTGTGGAATTTATTTAATCTATTTTTGCATTTAATATTTAAAGATAGTACAAAATATTAGTTGACTGTGGTTAAAATATTTTAGCAAAAGAGGCAAAAGAGTGGCTGTTAGTTATTACTATTGTGTGAAAACATGTAAGTGGTTAGACTTTGACTTGATCGTAATGTAAGCAACTCAAGTAACTTACATATTTGTTGTGACTTTAACATGTTTTGTTAATTTTCTCTGACACAATGCTTTGTTTTGTAGCAAATCGATTAGTGGTAGTTACGTACAGTAGCCTGAAAGATATAGTTAGCACAATCTCCTTTTTAACAAACGTTTAATACCATACTTCGTAGTTTATTTCATCTGTGTTAAGAAATATTTGAAAGAATGGCAACTTTTTTAATAAATTCTAAATTTTGATACAAGGTAGGAAGTTGTCTCAGCATTCCAGAAAAATGCGTTCTGTTGCGAGTATAAAAAATTTTGTAAAAACGTTACCACACGTTTTTGTAAGAATTATTGCTTGTCTGGTCTTAAAACTATTTACAGTGCCAACATACATCTAGAATTGTTAAGCGAACGTTTTTTCCATTTATTTTGTTTTAGTAATTATAATTCGAAGTAATTGCACTCATTTCAAGAGAGCTAGGTTGTTTTAATAACAAATAAAAACAAAGATTCTTATTGCAAACTAGACAGAGAATTGTGAAAACATAAGCTCGAATACAGTAGTCTAAAGCAGTGATTGCCAGACAGTCTATCACGAACTAGCAGCAATCCGTAATGATACTGTGACTGGCTCGCGAGAGGTTATTTACCCTCAAAAACCATCGCTATGTAACTTATCAAAATGGTTAATACAAGGTACGTTGTTGCCGCGGAATGTATATACTATATTTATTCTACTGTCTGTCGTGTTAAAATTTTAATAAACAAAATCACGAACTACAGCAAAACTGGTTCGTTTCTTGAATTGGAGTTGTCACATTTATAGGGCCAGTACACTCGGAGTACTCAAAGAGTTGCTGCTGTACAAACCCAGACGTGAGTTGTGTAAGAATATTATCAAGTCACAACTAACTTTCATCCTGCATAAAGATACTATAGATGAAAGTATTTGACGCGCTTCGCGTCAGCTGGTCGTCCATTATTCATTATTCTCTTTTTATTTGTAATATTTTAGTAAGGGGATACAGTTGTCTTACCCATATGATTTCGGTCATTTTTATACATGTCTATTTGTGTGTTCTGTGTGCAATATACACTTCTTTATAAGCACTTTTTTACAAACGTCTGTCATATTATTAAACGGCAAAAGGCATACGTATTGACAAAACAATCAGAGTGAAACACAACAAATAATACATTAATGGAGCTTAGATAAGTTGAAAGTATTAGTAAACAATAGAAATAGGCCTATTTGATTACCTCGGTTGTGATATCTCCTACGGAACCGATATTAATTGGGATAATAAGCTAATGAAATTTAGACGCATCTGTGGAACGATTCATACGTATCTGAAAAATAAAACACGGAAGAATACACGAATGAAATTTTACAAAACTGTGGGTGCCCCACATTTCTGTATGCTAGTGAGATATGGACTCTTAGTGAAAGGGACGTAACGAGGATCCAGGCAGCCGAAATGAAACTTATAACAAGAACGCAAGGTTGTTGTCTCCTGGATCGAAAAAGGAACAATGTTATTAGACGGGAATTAATTTCTCTTCGTTGAACTAGAAAATCAAAGACCACAGAAAGAGATGGTGTGAACAGTTGAACTGAATGTATGATATCCGTTTACCCGTGGCTGCATTCTTTTATCACCCTACTAGGAAGAGAGATGTAGGTAGACCGAAGAGGAAATGGATTTCGGAACAGGTCTAGGGCATAATCCTTGGAATGGTGATAATGATGAGAAGTAGGCGTAAATTTATAAATTGATTTTGCATGTCTTCGTAGTAGAAGCAAAAATGAATTTCAGTTGTGTATCAGTTTTACAATAGATTTTTCTCTTAAAACGTGAATTGTAACTGTATCATAGAACAAACGTTACCAGAACCGGGTATTGTCAAGTTCGGAAACTAGCTCAATAACTTGAGGAGTTTAGGGATCACTGAAGTAAATTGCTGAAAAGCGAAAGTCTGTTGTTACCACTGACAAGATCATCACTTGAAACAAACTTTACTTCCAAGTTGCACTTTCGGGTAATTAATATGTATTAAGTGAAATCACCGTTAAGGACACGACTGACTACAGTAAGCAGTTTCAACTTTGGCAAAGGTGTACATTTACATAAACAAACAGATCTCAAACACCTTGATCGCGGCAACAACAAAGTAACTACTGTAAATTGCGCTCTACCTCTGTATTACGTTACCACAGAATGCCTTCACTGTACACTGTAGTGTTACAAATGACTGTATATATATTTATAAATTATAAAAAAGACAAAAATACACACGTTAAATTAGAGAAAATGTACAAGATAAAAACGAATTAACAATTTATTTCTAAGTAATCTAAAGTACATTTAAATATTTACGATATATATTTAAAAGTAGATGAAATACCTTAAAGATCGTAAAACAAAACAATAGTTCTTGTTGAGCTGTTGATCGTTTGAACTACATGTACACAGTATATCAGTTTAAAAACAATCGTTTTTTAGTTAGCCTGTAGTTATATTGTACAAATATTTAACAGTAAAAGTATTTAAAGAGAATATATTTAAACGTAACATTTATATACAGTATACTCAATAAAAAAGAAAGTAATACATAAATACAAATGATTAATAAATTACCAAATTGACACTTCACTTCAATTTTGTTTCACGTTACTTCAGGGGTTCGTAAGTTACTTTTTGAAAGAGAAACGCAGTACAAAAGCAATATTATCAGCAATAAAACTACGTTGAAAATAAAATTTCTTTTCTTTTTTAGCGAATAATAATTTTAGAACGTTACCTAGAAACTACTATAATATATGAACAGTATTTAACAATTTCTATGCTGTTACTTCTTTCCATTACATTTTATCAAGTTCACTCAGTTTGTTTTAATATGATACACCTGATTATTTGTAATATATCCCTAGCCCTAGCCTTTCCTCATATTCTTTTGTATTCTAGTAATTGTTAAAACCTCTTTCAGATCCCTCCATTGTAATTCCTCTTTACAATATGTTAACGTTTTTTGTTAAAAAGTATATTTTTAGTTTCTAACAAACGTTGAAGTTGTTTATGTCAATCCTAAAACGGTATACAAGATTAAAGTGGTCAGCCTGGTTGCATATGTACTTCTCACCCTAAGTCACTAAATGTTATTAGTTTAATTTTATGTTTTCCTATTTCTTCTTTGTAGCTCTTGTAATTACTAAAGAAATTATTGAGTTTTAGCATCATTCATGTTACCATTTCCTACGTAGTGTATACAAATAATACAGAAAGGTTAACACAATGTTGTAAAGATCTCCAGGTGTACTGAAATTCATAGAAATGTTGGTAGCAAATTGGAATCATTTAAAAGAACTTAGAGAATGCTGTTCTCTCATGATAATTTATGCAAGGCTAGATTACTGTTAAAAGTAATAGTTTTGTCACATTTGTTTATAAATAATTTAATTAAAAACTTTTCTAAAATTTGGTTTTTTATAGTTAAATTGGTTTTGCATTCCTGTTAGTTTAATACATTTCAGTAACACAACGTATTGTCACACGCTGTGCACAGAAATCAAAATATATGGAACTCTAGTGTTGTATTTGAATGCAAAAGAATGAAATAATAAACTTATTCTTTCAGCAACCATGGCTTACTAATAATGTATCTTAGAAACTAACTTACTAACTTACTAACTAACTGATAACTTAATTATTTAACTTACTAACTTATAAAGTAATTTACTAACTTAGTAATGTGATGGGTAGATTTTTATTTGTTCATAAAAAGATTTTGCAATAGCAATACCTTGCTAATTATAATTAGAATTAAATTTAAATAATTTTATATCATCAATTAAAACTGAAATTAACAATATTGTTTCCATTTGTTTCTAATTTTATTTTACTAAAATGTTATGAAGGGTTAGGCAGCTGGTCTGAGTAGGTAACTTACAGTCAACGTTTAGTCTTAGTTGCCAAAGCAAAAGCTTTATTCTCTTATGTGTAGAAAAAGTCAAAGTACGATTATTCTTTATACTGTTACGACGGTCTACTCGATCGTCGTACGGTACAGTGGAAACAGAATAAGTACAAGACACCAATTAAGTCACTAATCACACTTTTAATTTTTACAGTTAAACAGTTCGTAATTAACAACACAGTCTCTACAACAAATCAAATGAAAATTGTTCACACGCAATAAAATGTCACTAATATTAAACACAATTCTATTAAAATTATACCGCCCGATTATAAAACGGAACACTTCAATAATAACTAGGCCTACTTGAACGTACACAGTAATCTCGCCCGATAATAACTCTCTAACCGCTCTGTAAATACACCGCACTTATACTGAACTGAACGTCGTTGAGTACTGGCATTTATACCGCCCCATATTACTAGAGTATTCCATAATGCGCGATAGCGCCAGTATAGTTACAACGTAATTATTTGCGGTCTTGACACAGTCCGTGCGCCCGAGCGAAGTGTGGCACAGTCTAGAAAATGCGTCAACAGGCACGTACGCCACACACGTTTAATTCCGGATCACTCTGGAACATTCGATAAGCACGTAGATTGTTCGGCGATGTCGTAACACTGCCGACTCCTTAAGCCTGTTCGTCCCGAACTGGCAAACCGTCTCTGAAGTAGTACTTAGCCAGGCGATCTAAATGGACGACCTTGAACTTTCGCTGTCCTTCCTGTTGAGTTCGATAAACAACATCGCTGATTCTTTTTTTCACAGTGTAGGGTCCTTTCCAGTTAGACTGAAGCTTAGGTGAGCGACCACGACGGCGCTTTGGATTGAACAACCAGACCTGATCTCCTTCTTGGAAACCCACACTATTGCTGCGAATGTCATACCGAGTTTTAATTTTATCACTGGCAATCTTCAGCCGTCCTCTTACCAAGCGATTCATTTCTCGCAGTTGGTTTTCTAATTGCGAGGAATAGTTCTGTGGCTCTTGGGACTGAGTCTCAGGTGATCCAAACGTTAAGTCCCCAAGAAGGCGAATCTCTCGCCCAAACACCAAATTTGCTGGAGTCATGCCGGTTGTGTCGTGTACTGATGATCTATACGCCATGAGGAATAGTTGTATACGTTGGCCCCAGTCTGTTTGGATCTCGTCAACAACCTTCGAAAGATGCTGCTCAAGTGTCCTATTTAATCTCTCAACCATCCCGTCCGACTGAGGATGCAGAGGCGGTGGTCCTGGTCTTTCGAATTCCGACTAAACGGCATAATTCTTTAAACACTCCTGATTCGAAATGTCTCCCTTGATCCGTATGGATTTCCATAGGGGCTCCATAACGGCAACAGAAGTTGTGAACTAACTGCTTTGCCACAGTGGTAACCTCCTGATTTGGAATTGCTTCCACCCACTTAGTAAATAGTCACCTACAACCATGATGTAGCGGTTTCCATTGTCAGTAACTGGGAATGGTCCAGCAATGTCTATGGCAATTCTCTCGAAAGTCCAACGTTATATTGTCTCATTTTTCCTCTTCTTTTGGTTTGTGGGCCCTTGCTTGCAGCACATATTTCACACGTCCGAACCCATTCCTCTACATCGTGGCGAAGATGAAGCAAATAGAATCGGTTCCGTATTTTGTCAAGGGTTTTGTTAACGGCAAGATGGCCTCCAGATGTTCCATCATGCATGTCCTTCAAAACAGACTGCACTTTACTTCGGGGAACTATCAACTGCATGACCACGTCTCGTCTATCTGCAATTTCTCAAGCCCTTTTCAGCAATCCGTTTTGTAAGGTAAGAGATTCCCATTGTGCCCATTAGCCTTTCAACACTTCGGAACCATGGCAGCTATCTTGCCAATCCGGGCGGTGACCTTCCTCTTTTGCTGTCAAGATCGGTCCAATGTCTTCATCAGTCATCTGTTCTTGTCGTCAGTCTTGTGTTGTCCAGCCATCAGCCAGGATATCTACAGTGATGGCTTGAACATGTTCGCTTATGTTTTGTTCTTCCTTTCTGTGGGAATGTCAGCAGTCTTCCGCGCAAGGTCTTCGTGATAAGCCATCTGGATTACCATGCAGACGCCCCCGTCGATGTTGTACCTTTGAAGTTGTACTCTTGCAGACGTTCAAGCCACCTTGCCAAGTGCCCTTCCGAATTTTTAATATCAAGAGCCATGCAAGCCCGGCATGGTCGGTACGTAGTTAAAAACTCTCTTCCATAGAGTTATTTATGGAAGTGCTCCAACGCTCGGACGATTGCCAGCAACTCTCTACTTGTGACGTAGAGACGTAGAATTATTTCTCTCCGGTTTAGAAAGTAACTTGTTGTAATACGGTATTACCCGTTCTTCACCTTTTTGAACTTGAGACAAAACTGATCCTAGACCAGTATTGCTTGCGTCTGTTTCCACAATGTACTTCCCTTCGGAATCTGGGAAAGCGAGAATTGGCTGCGAAGTGTATCGTCAACGTGAGGTAATGGATAGCAGTCTTTCTTTGTAACGTCATTTAACTTCCGTTAGTCTACGCAGAAACGCAACCCCACCAACTTTCTTCGCTACCAGCACTACAGGAGAAGATCAAGCACTTGACGAAGGTTCGATTCCTCCCTCTGTCATCATGTCCTGTACTAACCGAGACATTTCCTCTTATTTAGATAATGGAGACCTTCGAGGAGGTTGGCGTATTGGTGTTGTGTCCCGGGTATTGGTTGCACAAGAGAGTTTCTTCCCAGTAACAGTCCCCAAACTGCAAAACAATCTTTGAATTCATGTAGAAACTGTCTGAGTTCTTTTACCTCACCACTTGAGAGGTCGTTAAAAGTTCTGTTCAATAATTCTTGCAGCTCCTCTGGTAATTTGGAATTATCCAAAGGACTGGATCTTCGTTGCGTCATTCCGGCTACCCAGGCCACATGAGTCAATTTGCCTAGGAGCGTATTGCTTTGTAAAGTGATAGGTTGATCCAAAATATTCGCCACTCTAATAGGTACATTTCCGGTTTCGTCAGGTTTTACTAAACGTCTGGCAGTTAGTATGCCCGGTGTGCTGAATACTTGGGGTTCGAATATAGAGCACTGGTTGCCCCTAGTATCTACCTCGGTTCTAACCATGATGATCTTTTCGGCGTTTGACGGAACAGATACGTCCACTTGGTTTATGACGTCCATCGATTTTTCTGATGTAGTCATTGTGGAGAGGAATTACCTCTTCGCCTCCGATTCTCAAGACATTGTTTTTTAAGTCGACTATAAATCAGTATGCGTTCATAACGTCCACATCAAGAATTGCTTCGTCCACAATGTCTGCAACAAGTACTTGATGATTAAACTCAAGTCTACCGAGGCGTAGGTGTATCTCCACTTTTCCATACACTTTTACAGGCCGTCCAGTAGCTGTTCGCAAGCTGCAAGTGCACCAGATTGGCTTGAGATCTTTCACCACGTCGGGGCGCACAATAGAAACTGTTGCGCCTGTGTCAACTGTAATCGAGGTTGGCCTTTCTTGAACAAATCCGGTAACTACCAAGCTCCCGCTGTTTTTCTGAAGTGTAGAAATTGCGTATTGTCTAGGGGCTCCTTTCCTCCTGTTAGTCAGCACAGGCCCCGTTGTACCGACTATTGCTCCTTTCCCTGCTGCTGAATTCTAACCCGACAATCTCGTTGTAGATGTCCAGGTTTCTCACATCTATAACACTTCGGTCTTCCATCCTTTCTTATTTTATTCTGTGGCGCCGACCGTCGAATCTCTGTTCCTTGTTCTTCTTCCTCATCGTCTGTGCCGTCGCGATCTCTTAGCGCGCACTTTATAACTTGTCCAACCAGACGCTGATTTGGCTGCCTGAAATTGCAAAGCATGTACCAGGGCGTCCGCACTGTTCTGGTGTCTTGCCATTCGTAAGACTTGCTGTAGCTCGTTATCTCGGAAACCGGCAGTAAATGTCTGCACCGCAAAACTCGTTCGAAAGTCTTCTGGCGCTTCAGGATAGGCCAGTCTAATTAATCTGTCGATACTTGCTTCAAACTCTTGAAGACTCTTCCCGGAATGGTGTCGCCTTCCTCTCAACTGGGTGCAGTACACATCTCGCAAATATTTATCACCATACCCTAATTCCAGAGCTTTTATCAACTCGGCATAGGTTTTCTGGCTGTCAGGTGGCACTTTCTGTAGTAATTCTGCCGCAGGTCCTTTTAGTGAAAGAACGAGTGAAACACCCTAGTCTTTCTCTGTCCAATTATTTGCGCATGCAGCAGCTTAAAATTGGCCGAGGTACGTTGCCCAGTGACTGCTTCCGTCAAAGGTTGGAGCTTAGACATGAACTGGTCTACTGCAGGTAAAGTTACTTTTTCTGTTGACTTATTTCTGCGTCTTTTTTTTATCATTGGTACAGTTTGTTCATAAAGTTGTTTTGTCTGCACTTTCAGAAACTGCTCAACTTCACTTTTAATTTGTTCTCTTATGTTTGCCATTGAGTTTTCTGCTGCAGATATTATTTTTGATATATATTCTTCCACATTCAAGACAGATTTTTCTACTTCAGCTATTTTATTTGACATGGATTCTCCTATGTCGATATTTTTGTCGACATCGATTCTTTAACACTCGTGACAGATTTTTCTACTTCAGCTACTTTTAATGTCATTTATTCTTGTACCTCCGATATTTTAGTAACTTGTTTATTAAGCTCACCTCGTAGGAAATCCAACTCTGTAGCGGTTTTTCCTTGTGTCTGTTTTTGCTCCTTTATTAACTCCTTGATGTCTTCTGTTTTACGCTTCCGTTCTTCTTTTTGTCTTTCTTCTGTTTCTGGAATTAATGCTTTCTGACGTTCCTCAGCCTCTTCTCTTTCCTGCCTGCATTTTTCATCATGTCGTTTTTCTGCTTCTTCCGCCTCCTGTCTGCGTTTCTCTTCCTGTCGTTTTTCTGCTTCTTCCGCTTCCTGTCTGCGTTTCTCATCCTGTCGTTTTTCCGCTTCTTTTCTTTCTTGTCTTCATTATTCTTTTTGTCGTCTTTCTTCTTTTTCCTGTGTCTGCCGCAGCAGCGTTTGGAAAGCTTCCATCATCTGACTGGCATCCATGTTTACCGTTTACTTACGAATTACCTCGTCTTGTACAAACTGTCCACTGTTTCCACTGTTAACCGTTCTATCCCACTTATGACAGCACTGATACGACGGTCTACTCGATCATCGTAGGTACAGTGGAAACAAAATAAGTACAAGACACCAATTAAGCCACTAATCACACCTCTAATTTTTACAGTCAAACAGTTCGTAATTAACAACAAAGTCTCTACAACAAATCAAATGAAAATTGTTCACACGCAATAAAATGTCACTAATATTAAACACAATTCTATTACAATTATACCGCCCGATTATAAAACGCAACACTTCACTAATAACTACTTGAACGTACACAGTAATCTCGCCCGATAATAACTCTCGAAGCGCTCTCTAAATATGTCGCACTAATACTGAACTGAACGTCGTTGAGTACTGGTATTTATACAGCCCCAAATTACTAGAGTATTCCATAATGCGCGATAGCACCAGTATAGTTACCACGTAATTGCGTCCTTGACACAGTCCGTGCGCCCGAGCGAAGTGTGGCACGTACGCCAAACACGTTACATTCCGGATCACTCTGGAACATTCGATGAACACGCAGATTGTTCGGTGATGTCGGAGCAATACTTTTAAAGTTAAAAAGTAATTACATTAAAAGAGTGTTATCAAATTCAAAACCCAAAGGTAAATGTACATTATTTAAACAGAACTTAATTGTAATTCATAGAAACTATTCATTACCGTAGAAACTTGCCGTCTTATGAAGTCAATAAAATTCAGTCATTCCATAACGGTGATAATTGCTCAGATCCTCAGTTCGATTGCAGCACAGCATTTAATCAGTAGTAACTTATAGTTTATGTTTAAATCGCCTAAATCATCTACCTTTAAAAACAAGTAAAGTTAAAAATCAAATTACACTTACAAATACACGTACTTTTAATTTTAGATAAATCAATGTAAAGGAAAATTTTGGAAAGTGAGAAGAAACCGTTGTTTTCAAAATTTTAAATCTCTGTCAACTGTTTTGAAGTTTTGTATAACAAAATCAGATGACCGAAAAATCTACTATTAATTTAAATTCTTACTCAGCATTAAAAAAGGTGAAATTTGTAACATTTAAGAGTGTTGTCTCAAGTTACTGGAAACAATACTAAAGAAATTATGCAAACACATGTTATTTCAACGTATCCCAAATAAAAATTATGTTGTATTCTTGCCAAAGAATTTGAAATTGTTTTAAAATAAAATTCACTTTCCTCATTGCGGTTTCGGTTTTATATATAATTTTATACGTAGATCCTGTGTGTATAATAATTAAAAAATTAAAGTTTTGTCTAAAGCTTGCAGGTCTGTCCTCAATATCTTTATAACGTTTTCTAAAAACGGGCCTGTTAGGCCGTCATCGGTTGCTGTAAATCGACATCTTGTCAGCAACATTTCGATTTGCCCCGCGGGGATGGCCAGTTTCACTAGCGTCTTTAGCACTGTCCACTTCTACCTGCGATGATGGTTTGAGAGTTTGTGAAGATACTTGTCAGAGTGCCTCTGCTGTCTGTAAACCTTGTGGCCCAGACTACTATCTTCCCTGCGAAGGACCAGCACGTAGAGAAACGCCAATTGTTGGTCTCTCTCCAACTCCATCGTGAATTGGATCCGCGGGTAAACAGGAAGCGGTGGAGTTCCTCCTGCCCGTGACTCTAGACTATGAAGATAAGTTTGACGTATCGCAGCCAACACGCCGTCTCCTCAAACTTCCCCATGTAAAATTTGGCCACCACGGATTTCAGTAGACTACCCATCACTACGCCGTCAGTCTGCTCGTAAAAGTCGCCACTCCATTGAATGTACTTGGTAGTCAGTATTTTCCGGAAGAGACAAGTAATATCCGCAGGGAAATGCTCTCCGATGAAACCCAAGACCTGGGACCGATACTATGGTAATCAGCGAAACGACATTAAAGATGACAAGCATATCGCCAGGCTCCAACCACAAGCCACCCAATCAGTTTCTCCAAGAATTGCAAAAATCCCTCACGATCAACTCCATGTGGCCGATATTCGGATAATTATAGTGTCGTCTACTCGCAAGTCCCTCAAAGGTTTAAGTTAAGTCGGCTCCAGATTGCACGTCGGTGGCGCAGCCTTTCTCAGGGCTACAGCTGTCTCCAATCAGATCACGTCCGCTTGCTGTTTCGGTAGTCCGCGGATACCCACTTCGACGTTTGCGATAGTGTCTTCTACCAGTATTTTGTTTGGTCCCACTGCGAATATTTCATCCTTACTAAGCACAGGATTTTCTGAGACCGTTAAAAGCCGGTGGGACATATTGGCGACAGACCTACTGGTATCGATATTGCTATATGTCTGTCTGTTGTTTTCAATGAGACGTAAGCGTTCAAATTTATCTTGATTCCTATCTGCGGTACTCGTTTGGACTGACTCGAAACTGTTAAAAGTCGGTTCGTCCACCAGATCCCAATCCTTTACCCGGAGTTTTCTGCTAATGCAAGTCTAGCATAGCGCAGTCGGTGAGTGCTAGATCCCTCCGGGCCTAATCCCTTTTCCGCACATGACCGCCTCGGGCCGCCTGTAAATCCTATTCGCCTAAGGTGTCGTAATAAAATGTCTAATTCTTAGTAAATTTAAAACCATTTCTGAGTCCTTGCATAAAGCCAAGAACCTCAAGGTCTCCCCGTAGAGGTGTCTTAACGTTTGTCTAAAACTTGCACGGCTGTTGTCAGTATTTCAAAATTGTTTTTAAAACCCGGGCTGTTAGGCCATTGATCGGTTACTGTAAATCGACATGTTGTCGTCAACGTTTTGATTTCCCCCTTCGGGGATCTTCTACAAACCCCCAAAAAACGACAGAGCATACGAAAACAGCAGCTGCAGATGTTTGCCGAGCAGTACCAGATACCTGTTTCAGGTAGAGGCAACAAGGCGGCTAAGTAACAAAGGTGAGCTACACAACCTCCTTCACCAAGTACCAGCCAATTACAGAGCCTCGACCTGGTCGCGTCACAATTGACTCGCTCAGTTCACCATGCCAAATCGAATTAACAGCTAAGCTTTCGCCCCGCTGCGAAAAAAACTAAATATTATAAAATAACAAAAAGCCGTAATTTTAAAGCTTTCCTATTTTGTAATTTTTTAAATATTGAAACGATAATGTCTTCATATTATCACAAATAATACGATATTTAAATTAGTATTCTGAGTAATTTTTTTAGATGCATATTTAAACATATGTTGTCCCAGGAAGGTTTCATCCAACTTTCTATACAGTAAATATACTGTAATGTACACTAAATATTGCTTAATTGATTCCAGCAGTACTTTATTGTTTTCAATTATTCTAAACTGCAGTTCGCTTTGTTCATTGGTGGTTTAGCTGTACATATATATTTTTTCATGCAGACTGTTTGTTTATAGTAAATAGTATAGTAAAGGTATATTATAAAAATTATAAAAATTAAATTAAAAAATAATTACAGCCATAGCTTTTCCGTTTTCTGACTTTTGCAAATTTGAATGCAAAGATCCTCACCTTATTAAAAACAACGTCTTTAAATTTGTGTTGTTGTCAAAGTATGTGCAAAGGCATATTTTAAACATAGTTTCAGAAAACCTATTTTTAACTTTTTAAGACCCCTAATTTTTAACTGTGTTCTTTCGAGGTGTTAACCCCACTTTATATAACCCCACTTACAGTAAACATAGTGTGTAGTACGTTGCTTAATTAATTACTACAATAATCTTTTTCTTTTAAATTTTGCAATTATTTTTCTTTTGAATTGAGTTGAGCTTTAAGTAGCTTCTGTAAAAATAACAAAATTAATGAAATACTGAATAGCTTCCGTGGCCGGTGGCAGTAATGTTATTAGACTGCTCTTGGTCCCATATCAATAGGATTAGAAATGATTTATATGATTTTAATATAAATTTAAATGCACAGAACGTACAAGAATGATAAAAAAGGTTAAGTGATACATATAAAGATACGTGTGAATTAACTTTTGTCTCTTTAGATTATTAGCTTTTACGCAGATTTTAGCTTATGAATACCTGGTAAACAAGAATAAACATATATCCTGAGGCATAAATAACAGAGAACAAAGCCGATAATACAAACAGTCGTTAAATGTGTGACACGCTAAGAGTAATCTTCCACAAATTATGACAGCCAATAACAATTATGAATTAAGGATAACGTCGTATACTGTAAGAACCTGTAAGAATAATTAACACATGCAACTTCAAATGTACACGGCACATACACCTTTTTGTTTGTTGTCTGTATAACACACACATATATAAACGTCTTAGACTTTATATAACACATAGATAAACTGTATAAACGTCTTAGACTTTAGAAAAAACGTTTCGACATTCTAGTATTAATAATTGCACGTTGGGCGGAAGAAATTTAATCGGTACATATATTACACACTGAAACAAAGAAATCAGAAAATTAAGAGAGTGTTTTCCCAATAATTCTATTTTAGACTTTAGAAGGCTGTTTATTTCTAAATAATATTTAGAAACATACACAAAGTTATCAAAGATAATAAATCCAAAATATTAATAAATAGGCTGGAAACCAAAAACGAATTAGAAATAAAACTACGATCACAAAGAATGTTTAATAAAATTATTTGCAAGTATTTTTGTAAAATTTTAATATGTAAATCCTCTTTTAATTGCACACATAAGCAACAACAGTTGGAGTTGGTTACTACGAAGGAACTTTTAAATTTGCATGCCTAAACACATCGTATGGAAGGTAAATATTGCCTAGAGGATGAATACATTTTCATGCCAATATCAGTTATATGGAGATGAGACAGATAGAGTCGTTTTGGGTTCTGTGCTACTTTCAATTCCATTCAATGATTTTACCTCGTCACGAGTACCATGTACCATGAACACACAGTTTTCAATATCGTCTATAAATATTCATAACATAACAGAAAATCCTCGGAGGCAAAAGAGGTCCGAATTAGTTATGTCTCACTTCACAACACTAATATCATATTGGTACCGATATTTCTGCGGCTATGGGTATTGAGAAACGTTGGTTTCAAAAATTTTATGTCGTATCAAATGAGGGTTGACAGTCATCAAATTGAGTTAACTTAAGGGCACAAATATTAAGTGGTTTATTATAATTAAATAATAATTTCCCACTAATAAATAATTGTATTTACACTAAATTAAAACTAAATGTCGTCCCCAATTATATATATGTATATTGTTATTTTTTTTAAATATTCAGTGTTATTTTGGACACATGTTAAAATAAAGTGGTTGCAAACAATGCTCAAAGTTTTATATCCTGTACAGACATCTTAGATCTTGTAAGGGGATGACCAAGATTACCACGTAAGTTTTATAAAAGTCTGTTTTATAAACGAAGTATCATACGTTATCGTGAGACATAACCCAAAACCTCAGGCAGAGTAAAATAGCTAAATAGTTAAAATGTAACTGAGAACTTGCTTCGATCATTCAGTAAAATATGTATTGACACAAGAGTCAATACATAGACATATGAATTGAGATTGTCTGACCGATCCTCGCAAGACTATCTAAAGCAAATATTTTATAACAAGGACAATGAAAATAGCAATATTTGCATTATTACAATATAACTGTTAAATTCATTATTCAAGTTATTAGTACTATAATTGTAAAAATTTGAACTACTAACTTTGTGACCTTTGTACTAGCAAGTAACATTCAGTATACGTATCGAACTATTTATATCACACAAATCAGATCATAAGTGTTAATAACTCTTGAGTTATTTCTTTTAATTGACTATGAAAAGAAAAGTAGTTACTTGTTTGCTACAAGATACTTGTCTCTCTCAATGTCAATGCTATTAAAATTGCCAATTTTTTCTGATTTCAAATCAGAGAATGTGCAATCTTGTAATTCATTCCATAATATCTGTCACCATTCTTCAATGAAAATAACATTAGGTATATAATGTTAGATATCTTTGCAACTTTATTTTGTTTCGTATAAATTACACTAAGCAAATTTAAACACTAAGGAATAGAACTCTTATTCTGATTAGTTACAATATTAATGTTTTGGCTTTTAATTTTGTATATTGCAAGTTATTATTGTAAAAGAGAAAGTAATTCATATGCAAATATTAATAAATATTTAATAGGGTTACAAATTACGAGATAAAAAAATTAAATTGCTGTTCTTGTCAACAAAACATAAAATGAATTCATAATAAGAGAATATTGGATATACTTTATATAACTTTCGGTTTTTTGGAAAAATTATATTAAAAATTAAAGTACGACTATTCAACTCTATACTGAATAACATCTTTATGTTTATGGAGACTTATTAATTTGTGAATAGTATTTGTTAATATAATAAAAAATTCTGTTATTCTGTTTTTTGTACTGAAGACTACAAATTTAGACTCAAACAATACGATTTAACCGTTTTAAAGAAAAAAACGTGTATTTTATAAACAAATTACGAAATTTTAATTCTATAATCGCCTTCCTATATATTACGAACATAAGTGCAACACGCTCTTTTCGTACCATGGATTCAATATAATTTTGCCAAAACCGAAAGTTCTATAAATTATATGTAATATTCACTTAATGTGAATTCATTTTAAGATTATGTTCACAAGAACAGGAATATAAAATTGTTCATCTCGTAATTTCTAAACATATTAAATATTTATTAAAATTTGTATATTAGTTACTTTCTCTTTCACAATAATAACTTGCATTAAAAAAATTAAAAGCCAAGACATTAATATTTTAACTAATCAGAATAAGACTTTTGTTCCTTAGTGTTTCAAATTGAGTAGTGTAATTTATACAAAACAAAATACAGTTGCAAAAATATCTGACATTGTATATTTTGTTTTCATTGAAGAATTGTAACAGATATTATAAATTTTTATAACGAAGGGCACCGGTAATGATAAACGAGACAATTTCTAAATTATGAAGAAAATCCTTTTTCTAAAAGTAATAACTAATTTTTTACAACTGTAGGTAACGTATTGACAACTCTGTTTCTTTATAACTCGATGTATTGTAGTGATTTAATTGCCATTGCGTCATTTTCAAACTTTGCCTTAAGACTTTGCCCGCTTTTTAATTTGTCCGGATTATATGCAGGTTTTGATAAGACATTCGAATTAACAGTGGTTTTGAGCATAATGTGCTGAATAATGAAATAAATTACCAAAATCTGGATATCCTATCTTAATAAACGGGAAATTGTTATTATTGTAATTTGTAACACCCAAAAAAGTAACATGATTTGCATTTATAATTAAGTTGTACAGCAAGAAGGCAAATTATAGAACCACGTTTCCAAATTCAAAACATAATTGTGTTGCACTTACTGTTGTTAAAAAATAACACATTGTGTTGCGGTAGTGAGTGTGTCAAGTATACTTCAAACATTGTATTTGCCTCCAAAAGCGTTTTAAGACTATAAAACAGGTTAATTACCTACCGTCACGCTTTTTGAAATCCGAAAACAGGATTACTCGAGTTTCGACACATTAAGTGTCATCTTCAGATCCTCGATGAATATAAGTTAAAAATACATTTGTTGTTAATAAGTTAATAAGTATTTTTGTTGTTATGTTTGTGTTGTTTTTATTATCTGACGGGATGTGCATACATCAACAAATGTATTTTTAACTTATATTCATCGAGGATCTGAAGATGACACTTAATGTGTCGAAACCCAAGTAATCCTGTTTTCGGATTTCAAAAAGCGTGACGGTAGGTAATTAACCTGTTTTATAGTCTTAAAACGCTTTTGGAGGCAAATACAATGTTTAAATTAGAAGCTAGTCAGGCAAAAATTGCCTATCAATATATGAATATTAAGTTAAAACTATTAAAAACAACATTAAATATCAGATACAACAAGACATGTTTAGATTTGCGGATCGTACCGAATTTCGTCCAGATAAAAATTACGTGTAAGTCTTATAGTGCTATAAAAACCAAAGAATTAGCTACAGCATTATGGATCAAAAATGAAATCAAACAATTGTATAGTAAAAAGAGCTTACTTAATACGGTACTTATGAAAAAACATCTTGAACTGTTACAAAAATTACATCCATCACAAATCGACAATGTAACGTATTTAATAGAAAAACAAATAAATAAACCGTTATTAAGAAAAATAAAACGGAAAATATAAAAATTAGTAACCTTTTGAAAGTACAGAACGACCCTCAAAAGAACAATACAATAAGTCATCGATTTTATCCTCGTATAGTTAATCTTACTGAAATCAATTTCAATAACGAAGAAACTAACCTTTTAAACAAAGGCTTAAAATACTGTTTTAAAAACAAAGGATTCAAACAATCACTTATAAATGAAATTTTGAACGCCGAAACGGCAATAAATGCTATATCTGATGAGGAAACAAGAACAGTTGTAAGACATGCAGTTAATAATAAAATAACGAAAGTTTTGAAAGCCGAAAATATAAAAACTAGTTACAATAAAGAAACCAAAACATTCAATGGAATAAAAAAGAAATTGATAGACAATAATAGCATTGTCACCAAAGCCGACAAAGGCCAGACACTCGCAATTTTAACTAACGAAGATTATAAACGTAAAATAAATGAATTTTTCATAAACAATAATATTGTTGAAATTAAGAGTGATCCCACTGATAGGTTTAATAGTAATATGAAATCAGTGTTAAACAAAACTAAATATATTATAACAAACGATGAGAAAAAATATTTAAAAATGATAGATCCTAAAGCACCTAGACTTAGAGGACTTCCGAACATACATAAAAATAACATGCCAGTCCGTCCTTTAGTAAATTTCACGTCTGCACCATCTTATAATATTGCCAAAAAAATTGATAAAATTTTAAGACAATATATAGTGTTTAATAAGAATTACAGTTTGAAAAATAGTTTAGAATTGGTAGATCTCACAAAAAACTTACAATTGAACCAAGACATACTTTAGCTTCATTTGACATAGTCAATTTGTATACGAATGTACCAATCAATGAAACTTTAGAAATAACAAACAGTTTATTATTATCAATAGCCACTTTAAACCATGAAATAGTTGATGAAATTATTAACTTGACTAAAGTAATTTTAGAACAAAATTATTTTACTTTTGATGATAAATTTTATTTACAGAAAGATGGATTAGCAATGGGATCCCCACTATCAAGTATCCTGGCAGAAATTTATTTAAACCACATCGAAAATAATGAAATATTATCACCAAACAACAAACATTACAACAAAATTTTATTTTATCGTCGATATGTGGATGACACGATAGTGGTTTACAATGGTAATTGCAGACAATTAGAGACGCTTAATAAGTATTTGAATAGCATAACAAAAGATTTCCAATTTACATTAGAAACAGAAAAGAATATTAAAATAAATTTCTTAGATTTGTCTTTAACAAAAATTGATAATGAAATTAACTATAATATCTACAGGAAACCGACAACCACTGATCATGCTATTCATGCCTCGTCTTACCACCCTTATTCACACAAAATGGCATTTTTTAATAGTATGGTACATAGATTGTTATCATTGCCCCTCTCCACAGAAGACCATAAAAATGAAGTCGAAATTATTAAACACATAGCAATAGCCAATGGTTATAAATGTAACATAATAGATAAAATAATAAATAAGAAACAAAATAGACTAATAAATATTGACATGCCTAAAGAAAAAGTAAAATATATCGCAATAGAGTGTGGCGAAATGTTACATTACACTTTAAAAAACCAATTGAAAAAACAAAATATAATATTGGCTTCAAAAGCAAATAATAAACTTGAGAACAAACTTAAGTTTAAAAATCAAATTAAGTCTTTCGATGAATACGATGGTACAGGTGTATACAGGCTTAATTGTTCGGATTGTTCAAATTTCTACATAGGACAAACGGGTCGTTCGTTCAAACTGCGTTATAAAGAACACCTCCCAAGCTCTAAATCAAATATAGGAAGATCCACATTTGCTGAACATTTAAGTTCACAAGATCATAACATAAAAAGTATTAGTGAGAATTTGGATATATTACATAAATGCAGGAAATCTCTTAAACTGGACACTCTTGAAAGGTTTGAAATATATAAGGCCACTAAAGCTAATTACAATCGCATCTTAAATGAAAAACCGATCCATAAAAATAATATTCTATTTAATAGAGTGAACGATATCGAACGAGATACTAGCTGTGTCAGATCGATAAAATTTATCAAAGGTCAAATCGGTATCGATTGATTTTATCGCGCATAACGTGCTCCTGTGCAGGTCCACGTCGGCCGCGTGTATCGTGTTTTCGTTCTGTTTTGTCTCGTGTTTTAATATGTGTTAAATTATTTAAGTATTTTTGTTGTTATGTTTGTGTTGTTTTTATTATCTGACGGGATGTGCATACATCAACAAATGTATTTTTAACTTATATTCATCGAGGATCTGAAGATGACACTTAATGTGTCGAAACTCGAGTAATCCTGTTTTCGGATTTCAAAAAGCGCGACGGTAGGTAATTAACCTGTTTTATAAGTATAAATCATTTCATGTGAATTCACTTATGTTATACTCACGTCAAATTACAGTGTACGCGCATAAACAACTGCTAATTACATGTGACCCAGATATACGTATAAAGAAAATACATTGCTCTACTATGTAAATAACAGCGTAGTTAGTTAATATTTGCATGCGATATTCGTCTACTAGTAAGCATTTACCTCACATAAATTTAAAAATAGTATACCTGCCAATGATTCAGCGTAGGTATAATGGAAATGGAAGGTGTGCTTTAAACATTTTTAGAACCAGTTTACATTTATATAAAAGCCATTCACTTTACATTAATTGAAGAGATATTTATATTTTTCTACATTACATACCCTCTATGCCGAAGAAAGAATTATCATAAACCGTATACTAAGCTAGTCATCCAGTTAACTACTGATGGGGAATCCAGCAATATATATTCTTTGACTAGCGATTCATGTGGTTAATAATATTTCATTTTTATTACTTTAACTGTGCGAATTTTCTAATATACAATTTATGTGTTACTGTTTTCCAAGTTTGTTTCGTTTTTTGCACACAGATTATTTGTTACACACACACAAATTCATGTCTATAACACATATAAAATTAAACCAATTACTTGGGAGGATAAAGTATTACGTGAAGATAATGATTATACATAAATGGCTGTAGAGGCACATTAGCAAACTTTATTTACTCTGTACAAAATGTTTTATTTAACATTTGTGGGATTTTTTATTTTTATGGCATGGGGCATTATTATTATGACTTTGGTTTATTTTGCAATTTGGCAAGATAATAAATACTAGATACAATAAATTTCGTTTCCTCAAAAAAATAGAGCATTTATCACATGATGTGTAAAATTTAAAGCTGTGGTTAGAGGAAATAAGAAAAGAAAGAAAGAAAAAGGAAGCAAACAGCTTACTCAAACTATGCTACTCTAAGCTGGATAAATTATTTTTATATTCTGGCCATTATTTTAGTGCAACATTTTACTGTTTTTTCTGAAATTTTTAATTGACCTACTCTATATATACAACGATTACAGCAAAGATTATAAGAAAACTTGTCTATTACAAAAAAAGAACTTATATTGTATTTGTATAAATTCAATTATCGCAAAACTGAACTGTGTAACTAGTTGTTTAGTATAAAGGGATAGTTAGGGGCTATCGAGGTACCGGCACTTTCTTGAGTAAACAGTTCTAGTCAAACGTATCGGTGTTCAAATTACAGACGCCAGTTACGATTATTTAACGGTTGGCAGTTAATGGGTTTAGCATGGCTGCTCCACTAATGGAGTTTCAAGCCTCATATTATTTACTTACTGTTGCACGTGCGTGATAATTTGTTTCCCACACCTAACCTAACCCGCTAACTAGTTATCTAACTAAATTTAACAATTTATTATTTGGAAGCCATCGATTTCTCTTTCACATATAATATTGTCTGGGAAGACATAAGTAAAGAATAACTTACGCATTGTACGCGTAATTAATAAAATTTTAATTATGAAATGGTATTCAAGAATATAATGTCACGACGAAGTCTGAAAAAAGAATTGTCTCTCAAACGAATTGTATACTAAGAATCATTTAAGAATTTATATTACGGAAATATCTTTTATCACAGCAATCAGTTCGTCATGATACCTTGTCGTGAACGGACGCGTATTGGTTCGCATTGTAAATAGTGATAAATGTTTTGTTGCGTTCAGTGTTTATATTTATTGTAACTAATACCTTAAGAATTCAGTTTATCTGTTTAAGCCGTAAATAAAATCTCCTGTATATCTTACGTATCAAACATATTTTTCCTCTTGCACGTACGTGCGCTCGTGGATGTAAAGACGTGTGTTTGTGTATCTATTACGAGCACAGCCACTCACTAAGAAAATGATGCTTCCGTTATGAACATGCCTTGGAAAAGTAATACAATCCATAGTCAACAGACAACGATCAGCAGATTCAGCTACCCAATATGAAGTTTTCAATAACACACAACCAAGCCTTGCCGATCTCATCAATTTACGTCAGTACAGCAGGATGGCACAAACTAATTCAACCATCAAATTTCAAGCATTCAAACGATGAACACACATGATTTCAATTGTAAACAATGTCATCCACCAGCTACAAGGACGATGTAACTTACCCGAATCAAAACAATGACTGGCAAGTGATGAAAGTTAAAAATGCCAAAAGAAGAAAAGTCTGACATATGAAACAAGCGACCCAAGGGTACAAAACAGAAACAAGCAATCGGTTCGCTCCGTTAACGAACAAGCAATCGTTTGCGTAACTGAAGTAGTTTTGGTTGATAAGAGTCCCATGGCGATGACAAATATACTCAAGCCCTCTCGCATTTGTAAACTGGTGTTACAAATTATGGTGCCATGGTGCAACAATTCAGAAACGTGCTAGAAGACGAAGAATATCAAAACCTTCGGCTGATAGTGCTATCAAAGTAAACTGACATTCACGCTAATCCTACCGTAAATTAGTCAGAGAGTTCAAAGCAAATGTAATATTCATCCACACATACCAATTAAAAGAAAAATCATTCACAATAGTTATGGAATTTACACTCTACAAATGGAGCATAAACATGTTGTTTTTCTATTACGAAAAATAAATTTATATTGCATTCATATAAATTTAAATAATCCAAAATATATGTGTAACTAGTTGTTTACTATAAAGTGATAGTTAGGTGCTATCGAGGTACCCGCATCGGCTTGAATAAACAGTTCCAGTCAAACCTACCGCTGTTGAAAATTGCACGCAGAGACATTAAACAGGACTTATTCAACCTCGGACACAAAGTCAGAAATATAATTATTGCACGTCTAGAGTCACAAAGGAGAAATTAAATATCGGTATTGAGAACTATACATGACTTCCATGTTCTAAGATTTACATTTAAAATCATTTACGAAATGAAATGTTTCCATAGAAACTACTTCTTTCCACTTATTCCTTCAGCCTTAGCCACAGTACTGTGGTCACTAACGTATACCACTACACGTTATCGCACTCGATTTTCACTGATGATGGAAGTCGATGCCACTGCCGAAACGTCTGGTTTTACAGAAAACATTGGTCTACGGCCAAACAGCCCGGGAAGGAATTTTAACAACAAACTACTACTTTATTGCCGATAACGTAGTACACATATAAAAATTATCCCCTCCCAATTCAACTATAATTTTCATTTATAGAAAATTACCCCCACCCTTTCAACTAGCTTCTTCATTTATAGATATTTCATCTACGTTTCTCCAGTGGATTATTAAGATCTTATCAGGATACTTTATTTATCAAAATTAAGTACTTTACTCTTTTTACAACAAAAAATGTTTCTGGTAAACTACCCTTTCCCCGTAACCAATCTTCACCAAAATCAACAGACCTTGAGAATTCTGTAACTCAGGCACATATGTAAAAAATGATTTGATTCTGTTTGAATTTACGGCAGTTACCGTTCGTCATGCAAAAATTTCTCTTTTTACAATATAAAATGTTCGGGGTAAACTACCCCTTTCCCTTAACCGATCTTCACCAAAATCAGCAGACCTTGAGTACTTAAAACTTTAGGAACGTATGCAAAAAATTATTTGATTCTCTTTGAATATGCGGCAGTTATCGTTCGTCATAGAAACATAAAACGTTGTTAAACTAAAACATAGGCACCCTCGTTAAAACATAAAACGTTGCCGGTAAACATAACAGTTGCCGGCTACCCCTTTCCCTTAACCGATCTTCACCAAAATCAACAGACCTTGAGTACTTAAAACTTCAGGAATGTATGCAAAATATTATTTCATTCTCTTTGAATATGCGGCAGTTATCATTCGTCATAAAAATAAAATTACCAATTTAAAACATAAAATGTTGCAGGTAAACTACCCTTTCCTCTTAACCGATCTTCACGAAAATCGACGGACCTTGAGTACTTTACAATTTAGGAATCTGTGCAAAAAAGTATTTGATTCTGTTTGAATTTACGGCAGTTATCTTTCGTCATATAAAAAGTTACCCTTGTTAAAACATAAAACGTTGCAGGTAAACTACCCCTTTCCCTTAACCGATCTTCATCAAGAACAATACGTCTTGAGAACTCTACAATTCATGGCTGTATGCGAGACATTATTTGATTCTGTTTGAATTTGCGGCTCTTATAGTTTTCCATAGAAAAAATCTACAGATAGACACACAGACACAAAGAGAGACAGACAGACACATAGACAGACAGACAGACAGACACACAGACACTTTTCGGAAAATGACTTTTTTTCATGTTTTGAGGGTAGTACGTACAATCAGAATCTGCAATTATCTCGAACACGATTTTTTTACCATCACCATACTTCCATTTCCTTATGGAACATGGAAGTAAAAATGGAAACATGTTTTTTTTTAGACCTTGTGCCAGCAGACAATAACAAAGACGAATATAAAGTAACAGGTTTATAAAACAAAGTTATACAAATTGAACACCCAAGCTCAATCTGAACCATATAATTCATTGTAAACGATGCCGACAGTACGGCTACTCAAAATGCTACTGTACTAAAGAGTTCGTTTACGCCAAATACGCAGTATCGCAAAACAGAGTAGACTGCAGAAAGCTTAGAGAAACCCCTGCCAAATGGGTGTTTTGTAATGGCAGGGGTCAATCATCTTGTCAGTTATACAAACTGCGCAAGCATTAGAGAGGTGTCATCCAAGGAATAACAAAAATAACATAACTACAACTAGCAACGTTCAACGATATCACCAATAACTAAACCACATATACACACTACAAAAGCGGAATGCTTTTCCGCAACACAAACGTTTATGCCAATGCAAAAAACTAAACAAACTTTAGGTCGATGACACAGCCATATTAGTGACATTTTTCAACGAATTCAGAAGCCTGTTTAATCAATTATTACAGAAAAACAGCATAGTACTTAACATGCTTACAGTGTTAATAAAATCAATTAAAAATTTTAAAGTTTCTAAGTTTTGCACAGTGAAACTCAATAGTCTTTTCCTTCCATAAAGAAGATTTATAGTTCTTTCCGCGTCTAAACTTAATTGACATACTCCTTATCAGCGAAACGCATTTTGCCAACAGTAGCTATTTGAGCATGCCCAAATAGGCCTACTACACGGACGGACAGCTCATGGAGGCTCTTCTGTACTTATGAAAGAAAACATCGAATACTTCGAGCTATTAATACATGAAGAAAGTTACATAACAGGGGTTTCAATAAAAGTTGAAACACTTCCTTAAGAGCTTACTGTTACAACTGTATACTGTCCACTCAGACGAAATTTAAAAAAGAAATAACAAATAACAACTAACAACAACTAACAGCTGAAACTAACAACATCGCATTCGAAATCAAGAAACAAATAGCAGAGAATAAGAAGCCTAGGTCATCCTGGCTGCGAACACACACGCGACATAAGAATAAAGTACAATCATCTCAACAAGAAAAAAAAAATTGAAACTGTGAGAAATTAAGAACAATTTTGTCAACAATAAGTTGGTAAACTGACCATATGGGACAACTACATCTTGAAGCCCATAAAACACAGCAAGATACCCAGATTGTAGCCATCTTCAATATGCATATATTCAAATCCTTCAAGACCATGGGCCAAAAGCGATAAGGACAAAGCCAACCTGTTTGCCGAATATATTTCAGAAGTCTTTACTTCACACTCGACAAATCAATGTCTACGACTTCGAAGTGGGACTAGGTCTTTCTATACACATTCAAGTTCACGGATGCCTAATGCTAGTTACAGTAAAAAAATAATCCATGAAATCAATAAAGTAAACCTGAAAAATTAACCAGAAATCGACCTTATTACTCCCAGGATGTTGAAAGATTTGCAAATAAACGGACTCCAGAATTTTATGCACATGTTTAAAGGCATTTTAAGTTTTGAATATTTGCCTAAATTACTAAAACTTACTCAAAATATATTAATTCCGAAGCCCAAAACAATCTTGCATAGGTTGTTTTATCTTATAGCCCAATCAGTCCCTTGCCAATAATTTGCAAAACTACTTGAAAAACTTATACAGAAGAACTGCTAAGAATCTAACAGATCAAGACCAGATTACTGATCATCAGTTCGGATTCCAATATTCCCGTCCGACAATACAAGAATGCTACCGCATAACCATTAAAATTAGTAAAGAAGCAGAAAACAAAGAGTATTGTACAGCCGCATTCCTAGATTTCAACTAGATGTTTGATAAAATATCGCAATTAAAACTATTACACAAAATCGGAAGTAGTCTTCCCTCAACTTAAAATTAATTAGTTGAAATCTTATCTGGAGAAACGTGAACTCGATATCAAGGGTAACGTAGAAACCTCTAGTCGTTATTACATAGAATGAAGAGTAATTTAATTAAGTATTCTTGCCCCTTCACTGTACGTACTGTAAACTTCCGATATACAACCACTAGAGAAACATCAATAGGTAAATTTGGTGATGACATCGCCGTCATTTCAACTAACAAAGATCTAGCAGTCGCCTCATTCAAACATAAATGAGCATTTCCATCTCATTAGAGAATGTCTACGAAAAATGGAAAATTAAGGCTAAAGAATCCAAGTCGTCACACGTTGCATTCACCTGACGGAGAGGCATTTGCATCACATTTAATCTCAGCTACGTTAGAAATACCACAAAACGATACACAAATTGATAGGTCTTCATGTAGAGTCTAAGCTGACCCGGAAAGACCACAACAAATAGAAAAGAAAACAACAAGATTTAAGCTTCAAGTATATTAACCTCCTAAAATCAGAATATCCAATTACCTATAGACAGCAAACGTTTTCTCTATACAGCTGTCTTTAAACCCATTTGAACTTACGAAATCGAGCTCTGAGGCTGCGCCACCAAATATAACACAGCAAGTATACAGCGATACCAATACAAATTCTACAAGCTATCGCGGATACCTTGTGGTATGTGTCAAACCACACATACAGACTTCCATATTCCATTCGTCCGTGAAGTCATCCATGAACTTGGTACTAGACACCAAAAAAGACTTTACGACCATCGTCACCCGCTCATCGTGCCACTTCCATAGCCTACAGTTGAGAGAAGATTGAAAAAACTTTGGCCAATTGACCTTTAAGGACCAAGTGGTGACATCGCTTGATCGAATATCCCTTCATGCTATATAGTTGTACATTTCTTATGTGTATACACAAATCAACACACTATTTTTAAAAATGTATTTTCTGATAAAATTTATAATAATATAAAAAAACCATCGGTATATTCGTTTCTGTTTCTATTTAATAATTAAATGTATCTTTTTTTAATTCTATTTCTGAATTGTTGTACGTATTGTTGTAAGTAGCATTTAGTTTGATTGTAGCTCCTTTTACTCGTCCTTATACAACTTTTAGGTTTTCCTTTTACTCATGGTTAAACAAGACTTTAAACAATTGTATAAAATTTTAGAATTGAATTACATTGTTAAATGTCACTTTTTTGCTGAGAAAATGACTTCTTTTTACGCTTTACAAATACTTATCATTACAGTATTGTGTAGCACATTATTAGCACTGACATATATTTTTAGTATATTCTGAGGAAATGAAAATTGTAGAAAGTGTCAGCTGTGAATATTCATAGTTTTTATCGACTTCAAGGAGACGTTTAACAGGGTGAATCGGAGCAAACTGTGGGCAATAATGGGAAGGAAACGAATCCCACAACTTCTAATTAAAGCTATACAGAGGTTTTACAGTATATAGAGAATAAAATTTTACTTGAAGCAGGGAAACCGAGAACAGCTCCTAGAGTTGGCCCGATTAATTGCGGAGTACGACAAGTGTGTCCACTATCACCTTCTCTTTTTAGATTAAACGGCATATTGTATTCTGTATTGTATATTTTTAATTTATACGGTATATAAATTATTCTCGTATTTTGACGATGTCATACAAAACTGCCAGATATGTCTTCCGGAGTATTTTATGATTGGCAGCTCTGCAATTAATACTGTTCTTTGCTGACGTTCAGGCTATTCAAGTCGAACTCGGAAAAAAGGTTGCAGGTAGGTATAAATTTGTTAAATCGAATCTGCAAAGACCCTGGACTACAACTATCCACACTTAAGATCAAAATGATGGCTTTTCGTGCAACTGATCCCGTACGGGCAAAACGTATTATAGATGGTACCCTGGAACAAGTCAGCAATTTTAAATATCTGGGCTACAGTATGACTTATAATACAAGCAACGACGTAGTGAATAAGTTGCATAAGTTTAACCTTATGTGCAGGACCATCAGGCGAATACTTAAGTTAGCAAGTAAAGGAACACCGCTAAATTTCTACAAAGTGATAGCCCTTCCCACACTTCATTATGTGCCTGAGAATTGGACTTTAACGAAAGGCCAGGCCAGTTGTATACCAGCGGCTGAAATGAGATTTCTCAGGCGCGTGGCAATTTATACTCTCCATGATCATAGAAGAAACACAGATATACAGCAGGAACGGTATATTATAAAGTATATTTGACAGTATAGCCCAATATCGGCACAATTATTGGGAAATCTTTGCCGAATGGACGACTGCTGCATCCCCAAACAATTATGGAACTATAAGCCGATGTGACGGAGGGGTGTGGGACGTCCGAGGAAGCGCAGGAGTGGCCAGATTTCGACTTTGCCTGTTTGAGACCGGAACAAACCATCCTTGGTTTAATCATTGCAGCAACAGCTGATGATGGTGATGTTAATTATGATGTGTAGTGAAAGGGGTACCGCGAATAGTTGTCGAGAACCGTTTAATGCACGCGGAGTACAAACGATGTTTTCTTTCATAGGTATCGGATATAGAAAAGCTTATACGTCCCACCAGATTATATGCAACAAAACTCCTAGACTGTGCAAGCGCTAAATCGTTAAGCTGTCGCTGTCGCCGTACGATGATAAACCATACATCCTGGATAATGGACAGAGAATGCTAGCGTACAGACATTACGGGACACTACGCGCACGTTGGCCTTCACTTAATTGGGATTCATACCGATCGTTCTGAGCACTCTGTCGTTGTACGCTTTCAATGGTCTGGGTAATATTTTCAGCCAATGGTAATGTCTTTGTTTGCTGAAAACAAACTGTTTTGTTTGCTGAAAACACGTACATGCGAGTCTCCGCTGACTTTCTACAGGCTACTTTGTTGTCCTTGTTTGTTATCAAGTTTATTGATATGCAGCAGAACCACTCGCGCACGTTCCTCTACAAAAACATTCTTCTTTCTCGTTACTATTTCTCCCCTTTGTTTTAAATTTGATTTTACGAATGACTTCGAAAACTACGTATATAAATTCTCGCAAAACTATAAATGCCTGTTAAATACGAAATATTACTGCCGGTTGTTTTTTAATCATTCATAAGGCTTTACTCTGCGACAATGCCGCTGTCCCCGACAGCTTGATAAGGAAAACTTTATCAAACATGCAACAGATTTAATTTCATTCATGTTGGCTAAAAGCACAGAGGCTGAAAATGTTGTGGTCATGTAAATCTAAATACAGCATCGTGGATAATAGTGATTAACAAAATTATTGTATTTACAAATACCTGTACAAGTAAAAATGTTGTTAAAAGAAGTTAAAGTAAATTTAAACATTTATTTTTCAAGCAAATTATTATCTTTTGAATGGCGTTAAATTTCTAATGTTAATTACTTCCGTATAATTATACATTACTTTAAGTTAAACCGATTGTAATTATAATAAAGCGCTTTATCTCTATTAATTAAAAATATAAAACAATAAAAATCAACGTCATATGTACACGGAAGAGTATTAGTAAAGACTCTGTTCAACTCAGTCAACTTGTAAACATCAGCCAGTATTTCAGTCTCAAATAAAACGCAGTAATAGCACAACTAAATCATAGCAAATTAAATCTCCTGCTCTAAAGAATATAGTAAATTTTTTTTTATAATTCTGTTACATGTTTTATGTCAACAGAGAGGAATTGAATAAAAATGTATGTAGTAATTATCGGGCTACAAATAAATCAACATGGTATAAACAAGTTATCTAACAAAATGACGGTCTCTAAAAAAGTAGACTACTAATAAGAAAAGATAAACAGATTGGTGTTTATATCAATCCTAAGAACGAGTAGGAGTGTATCTGGTTTCAGAGAGACATTACAGGATACCTTTTCGAGTAGCTAAATTTTTATAATTTATTTTTAATAATTTACCACTAGTCACATCACTGAGACAATCTGCTGAAAATGCTTAAAATGAGGACCTCGCGAAGTAAGGATTTAGCAGAATGTTCATGACAAACACGGCGCTTTTCATTATCATAGTACAGATATACTAGGCCTACATACACAAAGTCGAAGATGAACACATGCATGTGACAGAATCACAATCACGCCAGCGTTCCGCATTCTTCACGAAATAAGGTTAGCTCAGTTGACAGAGTATCAGCGACAGTGCAATGTTTAGCGAAGATAATTATATCACGAAGCTAGCTGACAACGCTCGTCACCGGCTTCGTTATCAGACTACGGTAGACACGGTGCAACTCTCTGCCAAAATGATGTGTGGTGAAAAAAGTAACACTGATCACACACTTTTTTGCACATACCACCAAAATAAATGACAGGTAACAAAATTAATTGCGGCATGTAAAATAAATAACACACTCAATTTTATTCATTCCCATATTGTAGACATGTAGTAATTTCATACAACTGCATGTGTTACTCACTTTTATATTTATTTAATTGTTTGTAATGAATACTCTGAACACACGATACTACTTTAACTTTAATATTAAATAACATATGCAACATTTACCACACATTGTGCAAGAAGTCTGCTAATTCTAAAACATATTCATACACTTGGATTATAACTATGAAATCTACATATACGATATTTCAACTGGGCATCGCTTTGTTGTCTCTGACGTTCTTCGTTGTGTGAACTTGCGTTAGAGTGCTTGTCCTTTTTGCTTCTGTACAGCAGACTTACAGGGTAAGTAGTAAGTAGAGACACTTCTTGTATATTTATAGTATTTCTGTGGTTGTGTTTACTTCAGACGTTGGCGGTGGTTTATTCTTTTCACAGTTCACCCTTGTTACTGAATGAATCATGAGTTGGCCTCAGCTTATATATTTAATGTATTACTTTAGCTAACACCTTAAAGGGACCACAAATTGTTTACTGATCGAAACGTTGTATGCTAAATTTTTAACGGTAATAATAGTTCGACCTAATCTTTCTGATTAAATTATTTCAAGTTATTCGGAAAATATTTCAAACATAGTACCAAATAAATACAACATAGAATAAAAGACATGATATTAATATCTTCTTTTTATAATATTTTACAAAATTATGTGTTTGATTCAGTGTTTAGAATACAATGTTCAATGTTGGAACATTGCGTATGTTTTTTGAATTCTAGTTACTATTTTAAGGAAGGGTATAATCAGCATACACAAAACAAGCAAAGGTTTTCTATTTGTAATTTAAACGCAGAAGTGAATACGTAATATTTGTAAAGAACAACTTCTTGGAATCAGAAAATGGAATGTCACATACATACATATCGTGCCGTAAGGTAATAACAAGCTGTGTCCCATGTGCTCTTAGTCACACACAGTTTCGTGTTCAGTTGTGGGAAGTATCACTGGCTAATACTGACTACACGTGAGGTTTGGCAGTTTAGTTTTAGATTATAATTATAAACATACACATATTATAAAACTCTTATATAATTTACACAACATTTCATCCTGTGTCAATGAAAGTGTAAAAAATATAGTTTACAAACCTTTTACAATCATGGATAAGTAAATTTAACGGGCATGGCCAACAATTCTGTGAAACCGATGAAGAGTGAAATTTTTTAAATGTTTTAATAATTTGCATGCATTTGACTGGTTTACTTGTATTCTATTGAAAAATAAGATTGTTATGTTTTTCCAGTACTTTGGTTTTTTTCTTTTAAGTAAATAATGTTTATAATTAATGTTTATATTTCATAAATAGGCCTAATCTTTAAAAATATTAATAGTCTTTCTTCAAGTTCCCGAGTCAGAAGCCAAATATATAGTATATTTTGATCTCCATTTTTAATGAGTTTTGGTCACGTACTCTTCATTGTTCATAGTATATACCCAGTTTAGCCAACAACAATACTTTTTTCCGTAGCCATTCTGCCTTGACAGATTTTATTATTAACATTATTCAGTATATTCTCGTACGTAATGCTCAACTTCCTGGTAATAACATATTGTACATGTTTCGCTTCTTTATTAGCTGTCTGTGGGTGTGAGTTGAATAAAGATGCCGAGAAACCTATAAATGAAGAGATTCATGAAATACAGTGATACGCTGATGAATCCGTCAAAATACGTAGCAAAGCCAATTATTTCAATTTTTGTACGAAATTGTATCTCTTATAATTACAGCCTAATTGTTAGCTGATAACAAAATTATAAATTTATTCAATTTGTTATTAATTTTCAATATTAATGTTTCTCGTGCATCTGCAAATTACTAACCAATTTTAGCGTTCTATAACATATTTCTTGATTTCAACGCTATGTTATACTAATGCTACAAATGTCTTGTGAAATTTCTATAAATAATTATTCAATATAAGCCTTAAATTTTGAACCTTTTGCAATTTGAGAGTATTGAGAATATTGTAGTTAAATGGAAATCTTAGTAAATCTTTGGATAGATAATATTTCTTACATATTTCAATAGCCCCCGATATGGTACGTTTAGTTTTTAAAGACTTTCATGATTAAAATAAGTTTCGTTTTTATTTTAAGTGGGTGAAAAATGTTCAAATGGAACTACCTTCAATAATTTCTGTAGTGTTTATTTTAAATTTCCACTGTTTTAAAAACTAAACACATTAAATGATACATAAGACTAAACTACAAAATAATGTAACACAATAAACCTTTCATACCTGTGAGTGGTGGTTGAATAATATTTTTATCTCAATGCAGGTATCTAATCTTTCCATAAACTCAAATAATGGCAGTGACTCCAATATTTAACAAATAGCCAATGTGATAACACTAGTTAAACACAACTTGTACTATCTATACGCTGTAGAACTACTTTCTAACTGCTGACATTCCTTGAAACTCCGGCAAGGTAATCGATTGTATAATCGATTCCACTTATGTTATATGTATAACCAAATTTGATGACCTTATACTGATTCAGAACGCAGGATATATCAGTTTACTCATAATTCTGTTTTGTTGTGCATGCAGCCAAATTCTCACGGAATGTGAATCACGTGTAATAATTACTCTGGCCGTTCAGAATCATTTCGTGGCTCTGGGTATACTGTTGCCTCCATGTTTGGTGCTAAAGCGCAAACTGTACTCAAGGGAAGTGTTAGTTTAGTCGTCCCCACCAAATAAAAGAAAAATGCTGTAATCTGTTTGGTAGTGTTCACGGGATTTTATATCTTAGAATTGTCCGTTCATGGAAAAAACAATATATTTACAAATGGCATAGAGGAAGACAGTAGATTTTAAAACATTGACTTCTTGTAGCGGCTCTTGTCGCAAGGCCGCTACGTAGAATTTAAGACTAGGTTAGTAACCTAGAGGAAGCGAAAAGTGTGCTGGAGCCCAAACAGAGTGACAGGATTTGCAATCAACACTCTTTTAACAAGTAACAAAATTTATTAAGTTCAAGTTGTGACAGAACGCTCCAGTATCATGTTATCTTTTTACATAAAGTCATTAATTTATATTGTTGCAAGAAAAATGACAAAAGTTATACATACATCAATGGGCATACCAGCATACCCCATGAGGGAGGACGACGCGAACATGCTTACAGTAGAAGTAAAGAACGAACTAGGTTAACCCCGCCCCTTAATGAAAACAAGAATAACCCTTTACACTAATTATAATAAATAAGCGTAATAAAGATCAGACTTTAAATAGTCTAAGGGAGGAAACCATGCTCTACCAAAACGATTTAACTAATCCCTCATGGTGTATGTCAGACCAGTTACAGAGTAGTCAGTTACAGTTTTTAACAACTTGAGCTCTTGTGAATTGAGATATTTTAAGTTCTTAATACTGATATTTAATGTGAACAGAAGGGTAGCCGGTCTATGGAGTTGATGCTGATTGAAGAGTGATAATTAAAACGTTCCCACCTGTGATTTTGTGGAGAAGAACTCATACGGCACCGTAATGGACAATGTACTAGGAGAGTTGCAAATTGTCCCCGGATTGCGATGATTGTCCACTGGCTCTCGTTCTGGGCATATCTGGGTCCTTCGATGTATTAGGTTCTCTCAGCATTCCTGGGTCTGACGGGTTCGGGGAGGGGAGCATTCTGGTGCACTCCTTTGCGGGTTAATGGTGTTAATGTGACTACCGCTCTTTCTCCTTTCACCTGGCTGGTGCAGGAACCCAGATCATCTCTACAAGATTACTTACGCATGGTAAGAAGATCTACACGCAAATCCTGGGCCGTCAGACCAGTGGAACGTTCAGCTCGAAGGCTGACAGAGAAATGAGGACGAGGCATTAATTAGTTGTTCCCACATCCTGCATAAAACAACCTGTCCCAATTTGCAAAAAATAAGCCTTTGGTTAACTGATTTTGAACACGCACAGCGATCAGCTGACATAGCGGCAGCTCACTCGATCGCGTCGCCGGAGCGTTGACAAAAGGCATTGGCGGCATGCTGCCAACTGCGGTGGCAGCACCGAACAAATCTAACCGCGCCGGGAAATTCAAACCCCGGCACATTTTGGTTCTAAATTATTATTTTCTCAGAAATTAACCATTTCTGCTCTGTATTTTATAAAATTATATGAGGCTTACGAAAACAGAAAATTTACTTGTAGTTACAAAACACATCATTAAAAAAAACAGTAGAGTAGCATCGACTAATGGACATATCTTTTAGAGTTTTAGTATTAACTTGATGTGACGTGGCGTTTGTGGATTAACAAGTTATCCCAGTGGAGTACTTTGTGTGTCAAGTGTACTTCATTTCACACCTACTTCACCTAGGTATAGTGTATACTTACGTCTATATAACAATGCATTTACAAATAACGTCTAATTACATGTGACCCAGATATAACTGCACAGACAATACACACCAGTACTGGGTAAATAACAACAGCACAGTTAATTAATGTTTGCGTACAGTTTACATGTACTCAGTGGTATTATACGTACAATTGAAGAAATGTGTCACAATAATGCACCCCAACTGTGGTAGCAATAGAATACGCACTCTTTAAATAATAAATTACGGGCTGATGACGGAACATTTACAGTATTCTAATCGACAAAAACCCTACTTAGTAAAACATTTATTACAAAAACATTTAGACATTCACTTAATATGCTGAGAGGTACAGATGAATTCAAATAAATGTTTTAAATGAGCAGTGTTTCATTTTAGTCAGACAAACTAATCTTTTGTTATTATCTCCATTATAAACATTTTATTATATGCATGTTATGTGACATATGTTTACAAATCTAACAGGTACCCTAGAAAATGAAGTGGCAATACCCCCCCCCCACAGACCACACTCAACAAGTTATAATTCAAACGTCCCTTCCCAACCTCCGAGCTCTGGCACCCCCGTCTGGACAGTAACATATTTTTCTAGCACATTCCTTGTGTGTATGTGTTGTGTTTGTGTAAAAAGTAAAAGATAGGGGACGAATTGATAAGATTAAGAATTAAATTGCGTAGAACTAATTGGATGTTTTAAAATAAGGGTGAATGACCCTGCCCACAAGTGTGAACGAGAAAGGCGGTCCAACGTTATGGTTAAAAGGAATGTACACACACACACACACACACACACACACACACACACACATATAACACATAAGCATAAGGAATGTGCTAGAAAAATATGTAACTGTCCAGACTGGGGTGGCAGGGCTAGGAGGTTGTTAAGGGACATTTGAATTATAGCTTGTTGTTTGTGACCAATAGGGGGGGTTAAGGGTTTGGTCTTATGTCTGCTTGTTAATTCCGATCTGACGATGAGCTGAGAAGCTTGAAAACGCAATTCGGAATAATTTTTCTATAGTGGTGTGCAACACTGATAATTCTGTTTGTGATTTTAACCACTAACACAACTTTCTTCATTAAACGTACTTTGTTATATAATTATGAGTACGGTTACTACCAAGTTACACAAACACACATACACACACACTTTCACTCTTATATTTTTATGTGTATATGCTTGTGTTTTTTGAGAATTCTAAATATTATGTGTATGAAATGTAATGAAGACTCTGTGTTATAGAAACTAAACCCTGCAACTGGTTTCCACTGGTGCGCCGACGGTGTAAGTCGTTGAACATTTAGATGGTTCGAATTGTATATTTTTTATGCTACACTTGTACTATGTAAATAAGGTATTTCATAAAGACTGTACTAAAATTAGCCGTACTGATTAGTTATAACAGGAGGCACCTTCGAAAGTTGTAATAATAATAATTTTGATAACATTAATAAGCAATTTTTGGAAGCAAAAAGACTGTATTCCGATGTAAAGAGAGTGTATAGAACAGTACGAATAGGTTAGTGTATGCACTCTACCTAACATATTTCAGGGGAAATGTCGATATATCATAAAAGGAAGAGAAATATACTGCAGATATAGAAAACAAACAACAAAAACACGAATTTATAGAAAACACACATTTCTAAAATGATCAGATGTCCTAGTAACTCTTACTCCAGCATTTTCATAATGTTCTTCATAAAGGCATTAATATTCTTATTCATTAATTTCTGATCACTAAGAATCGAGTCGCAATTACTTTTCACTATTGGATCAGATACTGTTCGGTATGTGCTGCTAACCGTAGTGACACTCGGTGTTGTACTGATGCTATCCAGTTGTGCTGTTTTCCCGGCTTTGATGTGTCAAAACAGCAGGATAGAATAATAATAATACTAGTAATCTTTATATGTTATTACAAGGGACACTGTAGAATACTATTGTCTGCCGCAGGAGAGTCCACACACCAACGGTTTGTACGACTGGCACTCACTAAAACCACATGGCTACCGCGGTATTCAGTTTCCCAGTAGTACACCGTGGGGCTGACAACAACAGTAATAATAGTAATGACTTCATATAAAATAGTAGGAATAGTGGTAATCATTTAAGTTAAAGCACAGAAATACTCAAGACATTTTACAAATATACGTCAAATGGAAAAATAGTAAAGTATTCCTAATACACTTGATTTATACAGAAGTATTGTTTAGTTACACTGTTGTAACGTCTGTACAAGATTTCCGAATAACTTCTTAGTAACTGATTTCAGTATTTGAGATGTTACTGCCAATATCCTCTTAAGAGAAATTATAAAAGCTACAGCAGCACGGAGACCATTCAGTGCAACTAAATGAACTTCAAGAAGGCTGCAAAGGGTACGCCGAGCTAAATTCTAACCAGTAAGGAGTCTAAAGTCAAATGTGACAAAACGTTTCATAAACAAAGTTATATGTTAAATTAAAGGTAGAGGTAATTTTTTTTTTTAATTTAAGTGTAACGACAGAAATAAATGTTTAAAAATTTCAGGAACAATATTACTGCTTTTTTTAGAAACGTTTTACCTTCCGCTTTTATTGCTTGTTGAAATGTATATAGCACATTGAAATCAAAATTACATAATTTATCTATTTTATAATGAAAGTAACATTGGTAACATAAAATACAGTTATAGATGATCAAACTAAATACTTGCTTGGTATACATGACTTACGTGACTTATTTAATGTAACTTAGTGTAAGAAGAATAATGAGTACAATGAATACGGCAAAATACAAAATGTAAGGTCAAAGAAAAGATTACTTCACACTTTGTTTCTGGGTTCTTGCTTAATGTTACATGGTTTTGCATTAAGGACCAAAACGACTTTCGTACTGCCAACCATATTGCGACGACAATTACGTTAGTTTCTCTTTTTGAGAGCGGCATTGTACACGTTTCTCGGCCAGCCGAACATAGGCAGCGTCTCTGTCAAGGCCGCACTCAATTAGCCTCTATACTGTTCGAGCAGTTGTAACTAAGCAACTTATGCAGGCACGCCTCTAAATTAATGTAAAATTCTTCTGTAACTTTTGCGGGGTATATGTAAGGTTCTACGGCCGGCTTAGTAGTTAGTCACACCTGGCGATATTGTAGAGTGCGTATCGAGTTTTCGTTGAGGCTTAGTGGAAAGTGATTATTGTGTTTTAATGAATGCGGAACTCTAATAGTTATCATTATTATTGTGTGTGGACGAATTTAACTTGTATTATTGTATGAGACTACCTTCTTGATTGCAAATTGTTACTTTGACTAACTGAAGCTGGTAATTAGTGACTGATATTGGTGACTTTTTTCCACTGTAAAACACGATAATCACTGAAACCGTCGTAACAATATGATTAATATCGTATATCAAAATCCAGCATAATGACAGAAGATCTATATACAGAAACAACAGTGTACATTGTACATTATATTTAAGTCATTGTACTATGCTCAAATATTAATAATTTTTTACAACTTAATATTTACCATAATATGATGTCAAAACATAGTGTAGAACAAATGTCAAAACATTCTTTAGTGCGAACAGATAATTAGCTTCTACCAAGGAACACACTTGAATAAACAGTTCCAGTCAAATGTATCGGTGTTCACATTACAGACGCGAGTTACGATTATTTAACGGTTGGCGGTTAATGGGTTGAGCAGGGCTGCGCCACTAATGGAATTTCAAGCCTCACATTATTTACCTCCTGTTACACGTGAGGGATAATTTGTTTCCCATACGTACACTAACCCCTTGATACCCACCATCCTAAACTTCAACAATCAATTATCTGAAATTCACTGAGTTTCCTGTCAAGTAGTCAGCTGAAGGCATAAGCAGAACGTATTTAAAAACGTAAACGAATTTTATGAAATTGTAATGAGCTTTTTCATATATGGTAGTGGTTATAAGTGTTTCATAATAAAATAATTCATTAGCAATAAAAATTGTAGTACTGTGACAATTTATGCGTTACATTATGATGTGATGTAATTGTCTACTACCAGCTATCAAAACGCCTAACGTTTCAATTACTTTGTAAAATCAGGATTAAAATGTAATCTTAATGACAAAAACGTGACCTGATCTTTTCAATGTTTATCCATTATTGCAACATATTATTGTTTGCAACTCCATTACAACTAAACTACATAATTTAGTATATTAATATAAACCGCAAAATTACATTAGCGTGTAAACACGTACATATTAGTAGACATTGGGGGTTTTTAGAATCGCCACAAAAGGCAAAACTCTAACCCAAAACAGTAAGCAGTAATCTAATTTCCACTATATAAAATATTCTTGTAACGTATTGTTATAAGCAATGAAATAATTCATATAAGATTTTTCAAAATATATGTATTTCGAAATAAAAAGTAGTAATTATTTTCTTCAATAACTTTGATTATTCCAAACTAATATTTAATAATTTTTAGCAAAACCCAAAATTCTGTAACCATTTGACAGCAAACTGCAACTTCCATTACAGCTAAGTGGAAATTCTATTACAATTTGTGAAGATACAGAAGGTAATATTTTAACAAAAAAAGGAAGATAATTTAGAAATATTGAAAAACCACTTGAACGCTCTGCTAAATGGAAGGTGGAATGACAATGAATGTGATTATATTCAGCATCCTGTAGGACATAGAAATCTAACAGGTTCCCAAGGAAATGAAGTGGCAACAATGGAGGAAATTAAAAATATGATCGAAGAACTTAAAAATAATGAGGCTCTTGGAGCAGACCACATACAGGTAGAACTATTGAAATATGGTGGACAAGCACAAACATACTCCTTACTAAAGCTGTTCAGTGTTTAATATGGAACAAGGAGAAAAATCCTGAAGAATAAAGAACTGGATTTATTTGCCCACTGTAAAAAAAGGGGATCCGATGGAGTGCAAAAATTGCAGGTGAATCACGTTTCTTGTAGTAGTATATAAAGTATTCTCCAAAATTGTATATTTGAGACTTTTACCCTACGCAAATAAGATTATAGGTATCTATCAGCGCGAGTTTTAGCTTCGAAAATTGATTATGACTGCAATGGAAGGGAGCAATGTCGGGTCAAAATCCAAACAGATTTGTCAGAACCTCTACAAAATACAAATGGGCTAAGGCAAGGGAACTCTCTTTTGTGTCTGCTCTTTAATATAGTCTTGGAAAAGGTTTTTAGAGATGCAAGTATCCAAACAAGGGGCACAATATTCTTCAAATCTATTTAAATAATTAATGCTTGATGCCTTTACTTGGTGAAAATCCATTGTAAATTATAGTAAAAAATAAAACCATAAAATAGTTTTTGTGATTTCCACTCGTCAATTTATTAAAATTATAAAACTATGACAGCTGTTTCGGCAACACAGTGCCTTCATCAGATGGTATAAGCTGACTATACTTTAAAATACCACAAGGCCAACATGCTAGTTGTAGCATCTTTCAAATAATTAATGCTTGATGCCTTTACTTGGTGAAAATCCATTGTAAATTATAGTAAAAAATAAAACCATAAAATAGTTTTTGTGATTTCCACTCGTCAATTTATTAAAATTATAAAACTATGACAGCTGTTTCGGCAACACAGTGCCTTCATCAGATGGTATAAGCTGACTATCAGCTAAGATGGTCAGCTTATACCATCTGATGAAGGCACTGTGTTGCCGAAACAGCTGTCATAGTTTTATAATTTTAATAAATTGACGAGTGGAAATCACAAAAACTATTTTATGGTTTTATTTTTTACTATAATTCAAATCTATTTGAATGTTGGCATATGCCGATGACATAGATATTATGAGATTATATTATGAGGTTATACAATGATGTAAAGAAGGCATTCACAGCATTATTCCATTCAACTGAGGAAATGGGGCTAACGGTAAATGAGTAGAAAACTAAATATATAATATTAAAAAATAGGAGAACTTACAACCTATCACCATCACATTTAAAAATTATGAATTTTATCTTATAAAAGGTCTCACGTATTTTGTATTTGGGCTCTCTGGTAAATGAAAAAAATTATATAAATAAAGAGATAAGTAAAAGAATTCAGAATGCTAACAGCTGCTACTATAGGCTGATGAAATGCTTTAAATCACACCTTCTACACCGACAAACCAAATCTAGATTATATAGAACATAAGTGAAACCAATCTCGATGTACGGAAGTGAAACATGGGTACTGACGCAGGGCAACATATTTTGACTTGCATCTTTTGAAAGGAAAATACTTGGGAAAAATTTCCTTCACCCATTAGTGAAGGTGAAGAGTAGAGTATAAGGTACAACAGAGAGCTCTATGAGTTATATAGATCTCCTTATATCGTGACATCAATTAGCATAGCTACGCTGAGATGGGCAGGACATGTCAGAGAATGAATGAAGAGGATGTTCTTAAGAGAATTATAAAATTCACACACAAAAAAAGAAAGGACGTAGAAGGAAGACCTAGATGATGTTGTATTGATGGCATCCTAGAAGATGTGAAAGTACTTGGAGTGAAAAATTGGTGGACATTGGCTAAGGATAGGGAAGTCTAGAGGGAAATACTGAGGGAAGCTGAGGCTCACGGTGGGCTGTGGAGCTACTGATGATGATGATGATATACGTTAATGAAACTAATAAGTTATAACTTTCATTTTATTACCTGAATCATTACCTCTTTCACTACGTCATACGAAAACTGTAAACTATGTTTTACTGGTTGACCATTATCAGCTGTTCCAAGTTGCAAACCTTTGAATAGTCGTCTATTTACAATGTAAAATAGATGAATGATACATCTAAATGGTAAAATGAGAACTTCTTTGTCTCTTCAATTAGAAACTGGTAGAGTCTATACTCTGAAAACCCACTGTTACGTAATCGCATTAACTATAACGTAAACACTTAATGATTTTACGAAAGAATACAATTTATGTTTAGGAACGTTTGTTTATCAGCTCCTGTAATACACAATAATTGTACAGAGTGGAGTAAAAAGATTGCAAAAAAAAGATTAGCTCAATTTATTAGCCTGTATGCGGAAAAGGTGCTACCTATAAGTGTATCTGTGTGAAATTTGAACTTCCTACAACGTAATCTTTGGCTGGAAATTTGCCACAGAAATTTCTATAAGATTTTAAGATTGTAAGATTTATGAATTTTTCATGCAGCTCTTCGGTTGTTTTCTGTGTGAAAACAACCCAGAACTCACCACGTGGAGGTGGCTGCGTATCGAGTTCCACCACCCTCCCACCCTTTGTCTTTAAACATTTTGGTTAATTGCCTCATAGAACTTGGAGATATTGACTTTTGGTTTCAAATTTGGGTAATGCAATTCTAGTTGCTATTCTTGATCTTATGAATCCATCTCGTGCGTCGTTGCCACACACCGCAGCTGATTCTTCAGTAACTAATTTAACGCAGCGGTCTACTGCTTGTGAATGGCACGGAAATCTTAAAATATCAATTTCCGCAAGAACGTCCAAAATCATCGGCTTAAGTCATTTTCAGAAATAGATACTGTAAGTGGTGGTTCAGTAAGTGTAACTGAATGCCAGTCAATTAGATTTATATAGTTGTCTGCTTTGAAATTTAACGTAGGAATCTTAAATTCACGAACATTTTGTCTACTTTAGCTATTTGTCTACATTTTAAAATTTTTCGAATGCCCAACTCTCTCACGTGTTTTCGTCTGTCGGCCAACATTGCCAACAGAATATTTTCTGTATGACCAAAATATTCGTTTCTTTGCAATGTTCGATCTATTATGCTCTTTAACACTTCAGGCGGAAATCGAGATTTTTTTATTATGCTGTAAAAGTGTTGACCCCCATGCCGACAAGATGACTGAGTTTTAATATCAAACCATGCGCATGCGTATACTCTAATAACATACTCTGTTAAAACTTTCAAGTTTCCCGATGGGTCTTTTGTTGAAACATATAATCTCAAAATTCTATTTGCTGTCGTTAACCACCTGGAATGACTCATTTCTCCTGGATCCTTTCGTGACAAACTTAATGACATATTTTCGTTTGAAATTCCAGTAAACATTTCGTAGATATATCGTTGGTCTGTACTAAGTTCATCAAGGGCCACATCTGGCAATGTTATTTCTTTCTTTTCAAAGCTTATTACAGGCATCTTTTCGCAAGATTCTAACTTTTTTCCAATTTCCCCACAGTACTCATTTGGTCCAGTAGTTTTCCCGTCCAAGTGTTGCAATAGATGACGTAATGATAATTCATTTGTATATAACAAAACAAACAAACCATTGCAAAGGACGTCCCATAGAAAGCTCAAGTTGTCTTATGATACCATTTTTACTTCATGTTCCTTAAGGAAATGGAACTATGGTGATGGCAAAAAAAATCGTGTTCGAGATTATTGCCGATTCTGATTGTTCTACACTAAAAACATGAAAAAAGTCATTTTTCGGAATGTGTGTGTGTGTGTGTGTGTGTGTGTGTGTGTGTGTGTGTGTGTGTGTGTGTGTGTGTGTGTGTGTAGATTTTTTTCTCTGGCAAACGATAACAGCCGCAAATTCAAACAGAATCAAATAATTTTTTGCATACAGGCCTGAATCGTAGAGTACTCAAGACGTATTGTTTTTGGTGACGATCGGTTAAGGGAAATGGGTAGTTTACCAGCAACGGTTTTTTTTTTAATCAAGGGTAATTTTTTTTTTGGCAAACGATAACAGCCGCAAATTCGAACAGAATCAATTACTCTTTTGCGTACAGCCCACAATTGAAGAGTTCTCAAGACCTATTGTTTTTGGTGAAGATCGGTTAAGGGAAAGGGGTAGTTTACCAGCAACGTTTTATGTTTTAACAAAGGTATTTTCTATGGCAAACGATAACAGCCGCAAATTCATACAGAATCAAATAATTATTTGCATACACCCCTAAATTGCAGAGTTCTCAAGATCTATTTTTTTTGTGAAGATCGGTTAAGGGAAAGGGGTAGTTTACCTGCAACGTTTTATGTTTTAACAAGGGTATTTTCTATGGCAAAAGATAACAGCCGCAAATTCAAACAGAATCAACTAATTTTTTGCATACAGACGTGATTTGTAGAGTACTCAAGACCTATTGTTTTTGGTGAAGATCAGTTAACGAAAAGGGGTAGTTTACCAGCAACGTTTTTTTATCAAGGGTAATTTTTTCTATGGTAAACGATAACAGCCGCAAATTCAAACAGAATCAAATAATGGTTTGCATACAGCCCTCAATTATAGAGTTCTCAAGATCTGTTGGTTTTGGTGAAGATCGGTTAAGAGAAAAGGGTAGTTTACAATCAACGTTTTATGTTTTAAAAGGGTAATTTTTATTTGTACGAACCATGATAACTGCCGCATATTAAAAGGGTATCAAATAATGGTTTGCATACAGCCCTCAATTATAGAGTTCTCAAGATCTGGCGGTTTTGGTGAAGATCGGTTAAGAGAAAAGGGTAGTTTACAATCAACGTTTTATGTTTTAAAAGGTAATTTTTATTTGTACGAACCATGATAACTGCCGCATATTAAAAGGGTATCAAATAATGGTTTGCATACAGCCCTCAATTATAGAGTTCTCAAGATCTGTTGGTTTTGGTGAAGATCGGTTAAGAGAAAAGGGTAGTTTACAATCAACGTTTTATGTTTTAAAAAGGTAATTTTTATTTTTACGAACCATGATAACTGCCGCATATTAAAAGGGTATCAAATAATTTTTTGCATACATTCCTGAACTTTTAAGTACTCAAGGTCTGTTGATTTTGGTGAAATCGGTTACGGGAAAGGGGTAGTTTACTTCCAACCTTTTTATGTTTTAACAAGGGTAATTTTTTTATGACGAACGATAACTGCCTAAAATTGAAAGGGTATCAAACAATATTTTGCATACTTTCTTGACTTGTAAAACAACTGAAGTCCTATTCATTTTGGTGAAGATCGGTTAAGGGAATGGGGTAGTTTACCGGCCACCGTTAATGTTTTAACAAGAGTAATTCTTTATATGACGATCGGTAATCGCCGCACATTCAAACAGAATCAAATAATGTTTTGCATGCATCGGTGAATTGTAGAGGACTCAAGACCTATTGATTTTGGTGAACATCAGTTATGAGAAAGGGGTAGTTTACCTCCAACGTTTTATGTTATAAAAAGTTAATTTTGTCTACGACTAACGATAACTGCCGTAAATTCAATCATAATCAAATAATTGTTTACATACATCCCTAATTTGTAGAGAACGCAAGGCATGTTGTGTTTGGTGAAGTTCGGTTACGGGGAAAGGGTAGTTTACCCGAACGTTTTTTGTTGTGACTAGAGTAAAGTACTTAATTTTGATGAATAAAGTATCCTGATAAGAAGATTTTAGTGATCCACTGTAGAAAAGTAGATGAAATATCTATAAATTAAGAGGCTAGTTGAACGGGGTGGGGGTAATTTTCTATAAATGAAAATTATAGCTGAAGGGGGAGGGGATAATTTTTATATGTGTACTACGTTATCGGCAACAAAGTAGTAGTTTGTTGTTAAAATTCCTTCCCGGGCTGTTTGGCCGTAGTCCAATTTTTTCTGCAAAACCAGACGTTTCGGCAGTGCCGCCGACTGCCATCATTAGTGAAAATCGCGTGCGAAAACGTGTGGTGGTGTACGTTAGTGACCCCAGTACTGTGGTTAAGGCTGAAGCAATAAGTGGAAAGAAGTAGTTTCTATGGAAAGATTTCATTTCGAAAATGATTTTATATATAAATCTTAGAACATGGAAGGCATGTATGGTTCTCCATACCGATATTTTTCTATGGCAAACGATAACAGCCGCTAATTCAAATAGGCTCAAATAATGTTTTGCATACAGCCCTGAATTGTAGAGTTCTCAAGACCTGTTGGTCTTAGTGAAGATCGGTTAATGGAAAAGGGTAGTTTACCAGAAATGTTTTTTTATCAAGGGTAATTTTTTCTATGGCAAACGATAACAGCCGCAAATTCAAACAGAATCAAATAAGGTTTTGCATACAGCACTCTATTGTAGAGTTGTCAAGACCTATTGGTGTTGGTGAAGATCGGTTAAGGGAAAGGGGTAGTTTACCAGCAACATTTTATGTTTTAACAAGGGTAATTTTTTATATGACGAACGATGACTGCCGTAAATTCAATCATAATCAAATAATTTTTTACATACATCCCTAATTTGTAGAGAACGTAAGGCATGTTGTGTTTGGTGAAGTTCGGTTACGGGGTAAGGGTAGTTTACCCGAACGTTTTTTGTTGTAACAACAGTAAAGTACTTAATTTTGATGAATAAAGTATCCTGATAAGAAGATTTTAATGATCCACTGTAGAAAAGTAGATGAAATATCTATAAATTAAGAGGCTAGTTGAACGGGGGGGGGGTTAATTTTCTATAAATGAAAATTATAGCTGAAGGGGGAGGGGATAATTTTTATATGTGTACTACGTTATCGGCAACAAAGTAGTAGTTTGTTGTTAAAATTCCTTCCCGGGCTGTTTGGCCGTAGTCCAATTTTTTCTGCAAAACCAGACGTTTCGGCAGTGCCGCCGACTGCCATCATTAGTGAAAATCGCGTGCGATAACGTGTGGTGGTATACGTTAGTGACCCCAGTACTGTGGGTAATGCTGAAGCAATAAGTGGAAAGAAGTAGTTTCTATGGAAAGATTTCATTTCGAAAATGATTTTATATATAAATCTTAGAACATGGAAGTCATGTATGGTTCTCCATACCGATATATTTCTATGGCAAACGATAACAGCCGCTAATTCAAATAGACTCAAATAATGTTTTGCATACAGCCCTGAATTGTAGAGTTCTCAAGACCTGTTGGTTTTAGTGAAGATCGGTTAATGGAAAAGGGTAGTTCACAAGGAATGTTTTTTATCAAGGGTAATTTTTTCTATGGCAAACGATAACAGCCGCAAATTCAAACAGAATCAAATAAGGTTTTGCATACAGCACTCTATTGTAGAGTTGTCAAGACCTATTGGTGTTGGTGAAGATCGGTTAAGGGAAAGGGGTAGTTTACCAGCAACATTTTATGTTTTACAAAGGGTAATTTTTTATATGACGAACGATGACTGCCGTAAATTCAATCATAATCAAATAATTTTTTACATACATCCCTAATTTGTAGAGAACGTAAGGCATGTTGTGTTTGGTGAAGTTCGGTTACGGGGTAAGGGTAGTTTACCCGAACGTTTTTTGTTGTAACAACAGTAAAGTACTTAATTTTGATGAATAAAGTATCCTGATAAGAAGATTTTAATGATCCACTGTAGAAAAGTAGATGAAATATCTATAAATTAAGAGGCTAGTTGAACGGGGGGGGGGTAATTTTCTATAAATGAAAATTATAGCTGAAGGGGGAGGGGATAATTTTTATATGTGTACTACGTTATCGGCAACAAAGTAGTAGTTTGTTGTTAAAATTCCTTCCCGGGCTGTTTGGCCGTAGTCCAATTTTTTCTGCAAAACCAGACGTTTCGGCAGTGCCGCCGACTGCCATCATTAGTGAAAATCGCGTGCGATAACGTGTGGTGGTATACGTTAGTGACCCCAGTACTGTGGTTAAGGCTGAAGCAATAAGTGGAAAGAAGTAGTTTCTATGGAAAGATTTCATTTCGAAAATGGTTTTATATATAAATCTTAGAACATGGAAGTCATGTATGGTTCTCCATACCGATATTTTTCTATGGCAAACGATAACAGCCGCTAATTCAAATACACTCAAATAATGTTTTGCATACAGCCCTGAATTGTAGAGTTCTCAAGACCTGTTGGTCTTAGTGAAGATCGGTTAATGGAAAAGGGTAGTTTACCAGAAATGTTTTTTTATCAAGGGTAATTTTTTCTATGGCAAACGATAACAGCCGCAAATTCAAACAGAATCAAATAAGGTTTTGCATACAGCACTCTATTGTAGAGTTGTCAAGACCTATTGGTGTTGGTGGAGATCGGTTAAGGGAAAGGGGTAGTTTACCAGCAACATTTTATGTTTTAACAAGGGTAATTTTTTATATGACGAACTATGACTGCCGTAAATTCAATCATAATCAAATAATTTTCTACACACATCCCTAATTTTTAGAGAACGCAAGGCATGTTGTGTTTGGTGAAGTTCGGTTACGGCGTAAGGGTAGTTTACCCGAACGTTTTTTGTTGTAACAAGAGTAAAGTACTTAATTTTGATGAATAAAGTATCCTGATAAGAAGATTTTAATGATCCACTGTAGAAAAGTAGATGAAATATCTATAAATTAAGAGGCTAGTTGAACGGGGTGGGGGTAATTTTCTATAAATGAAAATTATAGCTGAAGGGGAGGGGATAATTTTTATATGTGTACTACGTTATCGGCAACAAAGTAGTAGTTTGTTGTTAAAATTCCTTCCCGGGCTGTTTGGCCGTAGTCCAATTTTTTCTGCAAAACCAGACGTTTCGGCAGTGCCGCCGACTGCCATCATTAGTGAAAATCGCGTGCGAATACGTGTGGTGGTATACGTTAGTGACCCCAGTACTGTGGTTAAGGCTGAAGCAATAAGTGGAAAGAAGTAGTTTCTATGGAAAGATTTCATTTCGAAAATGATTTTATATATAAATCTTAGAACATGGAAGTCATGTATGGTTCTCCATACCGATATATTTCTATGGCAAACGATAACAGCCGCTAATTCAAATAGACTCAAATAATGTTTTGCATACAGCCCTGAATTGTAGAGTTCTCAAGACCTGTTGGTTTTAGTGAAGATCGGTTAATGGAAAAGGGTAGTTCACAAGGAATGTTTTTTATCAAGGGTAATTTTTTCTATGGCAAACGATAACAGCCGCAAATTCAAACAGAATCAAATAAGGTTTTGCATACAGCACTCTATTGTAGAGTTGTCAAGACCTATTGGTGTTGGTGAAGATCGGTTAAGGGAAAGGGGTAGTTTACCAGCAACATTTTATGTTTTAACAAGGGTAATTTTTATATGACGAACGATACCTGCCGTAAATTCAATCATAATCAAATAATTTTTTACATACATCCCTAATTTGTAGAGAACGCAAGGCATGTTGTGTTTGGTGAAGTTCGGTTACGGGGAAAGGGTAGTTTACCAGAACGTTTTTTGTTGTAACAAGAGTAATGTACTTAATTTTCATGAATAAAGTATCCTAGTAAGAAGATTTTAATGATCCACTGTAGAAAAGTAGATGAAATATCTATAAATTAAGAGGCTAGTTGAACGGGGTGGGGGTAATTTTCTATAAATGAAAATTATAGCTGAAGGGGGAGGGGATAATTTTTATATGTGTACTACGTTATCGGCAACAAAGTAGTAGTTTGTTGTTAAAATTCCTTCCCGGGCTGTTTGGCCGTAGTCCAATTTTTTCTGCAAAACCAGACGTTTCGGCAGTGCCGCCGACTGCCATCATTAGTGAAAATCGCGTGCGAAAACGTGTGGTGGTGTACGTTAGTGACCCCAGTACTGTGGTTAAGGCTGAAGCAATAAGTGGAAAGAAGTAGTTTCTATGGAAAGATTTCATTTCGAAAACGATTTTATATATAAATCTTAGAACATGGAAGTCATGTATGGTTCTCCATACCGATATTTTTATATGGCAAACGATAACAGCCGCTAATTCAAATAGACTCAAATAATGTTTTGCATACAGCCCTGAATTGTAGAGTTCTCAAGACCTGTTGGTTTTAGTGAGGATCGGTTAATGGAAAAGGGTATTTTATCAGAAATGTTTTTTTATCAAGGGTAATTTTTTCTATGGCAAACGATAACAGCCGCAAAATCAAACAGAATCAAATAAGGTTTTGCATACAGCACTCTATTGTAGAGTTGTCAAGACCTATTGGTGTTGGTGAAGATCGGTTAAGGGAAAGGGGTAGTTTACCAGCAACATTTTATGTTTTAATAAGGGTAATTTTTTATATGACGAACGATAACTGCCGTAAATTCAAACAGAATCAATTACGTTTTTGCATACCTTTCTGAATTAAAGAGAACTCAAGTTCTGTTAATTTTATTGAAGTTCGGTTAAGGGTAAGGGGTAGTTTACCAGTAACATTTTATGTTTTAAGCAGGGTAATTTATTTTGACGAAAGATAACTGCCGTGTATTCAAAGAGAATCAAACAATGTTTTTTATACTTTCCTAAATTGTAGTGGTCTCAAGTTCTGTTGATTTTGGGGAAGATCGGTTAAGGGAAACGGGTAGTTTACCTGCAACATTTTATATTGTAACAAGAGAAATGTTTCCATGAAGAACGGTAAATGCCACACATTCAAACAGAATAAATTATTTTTTTGCATGCATCCCTGCATTGTAGAGGACTGAAGGTCTATTGATGTTGGAGAAGATCGGTTTAAAGATAGGGGTAGTTTACCTACAACGTTTTACGTTTTAACAAGAGTAAAGTACTTAATTTTGATAAATAATGTATCCTAATAAGTAGCTCAAAATAATCCACTGTAGAAATGTAGATGAAATATCTAAAAATTAAGAGGTTAGGTGAACGAGGTGGGGTAATTTTCTATTAATGAAAATTATAGTTGAAGGGGGAGGGGAGAATTTTTTGTTTACTACGTTATAGGTAAAAAATAAGTAGTTCATTATTAAAATTCCTTCCCGGGCTGTTTAGCCGTAGTCCAATGTTTTCTGCAAACCCATACTTTTCGGCAGTGCCATCGACTGCCATCATCAGTAAAATCGAGTGCGAAAACCTGAAGTAGTATACGTTAGTGACCACAGTACTGTGGTTAAGGTTGAAGCAATAAGTAGAAAGAAGTAGTTTCTATGGAATTATTTCAATTCGAATATGATTTTAAATATGAATCTTAGAACATGGAAGTCATGTATCGTTCCATATGTTTTATGTTTAAACTAGGGTATTTTCTATGGCAAACGATAACAGCCGCAAATTCAAACTTAATCAAAAATTTTTTGTATTCAACTCTGAATTGAAGAGTTCTCAAGACCTTTTGTTCTTGGTGAAGATCGGTTAAGGGAAAGGGGTAGTTTAGAAGCAACGTTTTTTGTTTTAACAAGGGTATTTTCTATGGCAAACGATAACAGCCGCAAATTCAAACAGAATCAAATAATGTTTTGCGTACTGTCCTGAATTTTAGAGTTCTTAAGAACTGGTGTTTTTGTTGAAGATCGGGTTATGAAAAGGGGTAGTTTACCTGCAACGTTTTATGTTTTAGCATGGGTAATTTTTTATATGATGAACGATAACTGCCATAAATTCAATCAGAATCAAATAATGATTTGTATACCTCTCCGGGCTATAGAGAGCTCAATGTCTGTTGATTTTCGTAAGGATCGGTTATGGGAAAGGGGTAGTTTAGCAGCAACATTTTACGTTTTAAGAAGAGTAATTGTTTCTATGACGAACGATAACTGCCGCACATTTAAACAGAATCAAACACTTTTGTGCATACCTTCCTCAATTGTAAAAGACTGAAGGCTTGTTGATTTTGGTGAAGATCGGTTAAGGGAAAGGGGTAGCTTACCTGCTACATTTTATGTTGTAAAAAGAGAAATATTTTCATGACGAACGATAACTGCCGTAAATTCAATCAGAATCAAATAATTTTTTACATATATGCCTGAGTTGTAGGAGACACAAGGCCTTTTGATTTTGGTGAAGATCGGTTATTTCAAAGTATGTTACTAATGGCCACCCCAGATTAAATTTTCAGCATTGGTTAAATGGGCTACACTTTTACCAGATTTTGTGTGTGACGTTATTGCATTCAGCGCTTTGAAGGCGTTTTCACTGAAGGGCTACAAGTTATTGCAGAATTTTATTAGTGTTTTACTTATAGTGTGATGTCACCTTGGACTACAGATTGGTGTTATGTAAGTATAATCGTTTTATATTTGTTTTGGTGTGTGTTTTGTATTACAGGGTTTCAAATTTCAGTGACTGGAATACTGCCGCATCAACATTACCGATTGATAGACAAACGGGCGCGCTCGTACTGGTAGGCCCACATAACTATCAATCGATAACATATTTCTTAGTCACTGTGGATAAAAAGTAGTCTTCAAAATATACGTCGAAACAAATTATACGGCAAAACAATATGATTACGGTCGTCGAAATTCTCTGTTTGTAACCGACGGTCGAGTTATAGCCGACGAAACATGAATCCTGTCAATGTCTCTCCAGCCAACTGAAAGGTGCGTACTAGTGTTCGTTCAAACGTACCACCGTGTCCTGGATACATTTGAGACTGTGGCTCAAACTGGTGGACGCCGTCATCGGATGATGAAAAGGAGGTGGAGAAACTGTCCGGAGCTGCTTGTGTCATGCAGCACCATCCTTCAAGTGGCCCGATGTAGACGGAGGTCGTCCCGGTCAATCACTGTCGGATGAAAGGTGGCGCCAATTCGCCCATTCATAGATAAGGGGGCCGACTCCGTTTCTCGGTGACTCGTCGGTACGGGCAAGAGCGCAGACTCTGCATACTTGAAAAGCTTCAACTTGAGGAACGTTCACAGACTCCCAATAGCGGATGATCAAGCGTGTGTTTTTGCAGTTATTTGTCCTGTTAATGGGAAAATCGAGAACGGCATACCGCCAAAATTAATCCGGAAATAGTTGCCATCGTGTCACCTAGATGATAAGATAATGTAATGCAACCTAACCTAGATGAGTCTGGTTGGGTACCTAGCGCTTTGACACAAATGAGAAACTCATTAGTAGATATAACTTTTGACAGCGTTTCGCGACAAAGTCTGAAAAAGCTGTGCAACGGAATAATAAGTACCTGTATGTATATGGAGATTATCTGTAAATATTACACAAACATGTACCTACGTAACTTTTGTACCTAATAAAATCTTCTTGCCTATTTTTATTTGCTTTTAATTGCCAATCAGAGGTTAATTTACAAATACGCTTGAAAATTTAGTTTTGCACGCAAACTATACGTAACTTGAATTATATTACTGGTAAATAGTAAACTAATCTTGAACAACAAACATAACAAAGACACAATGTTTTAAAATTTTTAGCTCCGTTTATTTCATATCGTCAAAACTAAATACATAAATTTTCGGTACAATTCAGGCACTTGCTGACGGTCGCACTTAATCTTAAGAAGTTCTCTGGTACACACATTCTTTATAAAATTCTCAAGCTTAGGACTTTATATGAGAATGTTTCCAATTTTTAAGTCTCCTTTATATTTTGCACTTTGAACAAACAGTACAATAATTGCGGTACTAGTCACTTAGTCCACTCCTTGTTCTAACTCTCAAATCTTCTAATCTTTTCCTCAGAATTGGTGTTGTGTTGAATTTCCGTGAGAATCTTCAAATCTTCGATTGTCTTATCATGTTGTACCGTCGGAAAATTGTCAACAATTATTTATGGAGCAGATTACACAAATGTTTAGTCGGAACACAAATTTTCTGAGTGTTCCTAAAGAAATCTATTTATGGAGCAGATTACACAAATGTTTAGTCGGAACACAAATTTTCTGAGTGTTCTCAAAGAAATCTCACAGTTGTCAGTTTAACATCCACACCTGTAGTGATCCGTCTTGTTAATAATGTGACGAGTCGTTTTGAATAATGCGTCAGCTGACTAGGTGGGTTGGGTAACTTGATTTAATCGATGTGGTCCTCTTGGTTGGTTAACGTTTTACCGTAAGCCCTGCCACCCCGACAAGGTGGGACCACATCGGCAGGGATGGGAGCCCTGAGGTGGAATTTGGGCTCCCCCTGCAGTAAAGAAGTTGCTTAGAAGATGTGGCCAACGACTACACCTTGTTCTGCTGTGCATTCAGGGAAGAGCCTGAAAACAAATTATAAATTAACACTGTATGGAACGATATTTATGAGAGAAGACACAAAATTTAAAAATATTATAAACTACACCAAATCATTTTGACAGATGCAAGATAGATTATATATTAGTAGATTCTGTACTTACTAAACACATACAATTTGTTAGTTTTAACTACTAAAAGATTTAATTTCATAAATAGAGATTAATTTTATTTTAAATTCCCCAAAAGAGAATTTCTATTCTATTTATATTCTATTGAATATACCTATGAGTTTTAAAAAAAAAATTCTGAAATTTCAATACATATTTAAATTATAGACCAAGTAGTTTATTTATTTATTGTCAAAATACCCTTATACCATATTGGTGTCGGGTAGACCAAGTAGTACGTAATCAAAAATATTATTTTAAACCATGACACAAATTGTATGCGCCTGCGCACACGCAGCATGTATCCGTTCGTCTGCGAGCCTACTTTTAAATTTACATCTAAATTCTACACGTTACAGTAACTAAACAGGCGACTACTTTTTCAATAAGAATCTAACTTTCTGAATGAGAGTAGTTTATAATATACATTTAGTCCAATGTTTGTACAAAATTTCAAATTTCTCAGAACATTACTTATGAATTTGAAGGCCAAACCAATGAAACAGGTATAATGTAACGTCCATTTCATCAAAAACAAAATAAACATTTACGGTTATGTTAATAATGATGTTTAAATAAATTATAATTATGATATTAAAATACAGGAACCTGAAGAAAATAAGGTTTGAAAGCGTTTTTGGGAATTCTAGTCACAAAATAGACTATAATGTAAAGAAATCTGTTTTACTATACTGATCCTGAGAAATGTGTACTTCAAATGCTACAAATTGAATAAGTGTCATCCTATTCTTCTTAACGTCACCATATTCAGTAAGTAAGAAACAGTGAAATTGCTTCTGAACAAACGTCAAATCTAATACTGCATTGCTAATTTAGCATCTAGAATTTAAGTAACAAAACTCTAGAAAAAATGTTATATCTTATTAAGTTTTTTAATGAATTCTGTATTACGTTGACAACGTACATCAGCCGTGTAGACGGCAGTCATGTACGTTTTTTCATGTCGTCTGAAGAACTGCACTTCCCCTTGGTGGACGCAGTACTCCACTTTCCACACATCCGTGCAGAACTGAAAAGTAAACAAAAAGCCTATATTTTACTATTATTACATTTAATTTAGTAGTAAATAATCAAAGTATATCACTATAGAATTCAGTATACAGAATATGTAGAAACATATACAGAATCAGTCTCTCTTTGTAGAAATTGGAACGTCAGGAGCTGAACCAAAATTCTAAGAATGTATGCACAATGACTACTTTTTAGTACCTAGAATTCTCTTCAAGCACGCAAAAGCAAATATATATTATTTGCAGTCTACCTTAAAGAGGAATGTTCAAATGAGGGATTACAGTGTAGCGTAATCAAGTTTGAGTAAACAAATTATATTGACGTTTGTTATAATTTTATTTAACTGGAGATACAGTTTCACCTAGCAAACTGTGGACTACTGCTTATCCGGTTGATGTTCTAACGACAAGCCAATGTAACGGCTGGATCAGATCTTTGTGTACACAAATATCAATAACAACACGTTAGCGTTAGTTAGCAAAAATATGCATACAAGTATGGTGTGTTAATGTAGAACAATCCTTTTATTTTTTAATAATTATTTGCGTTGTGTTGAGAGGAACATTGTTTGTAATATGAAACAGTAGTAAATAACCGCAAAAATAATCTGAAAACATAGGATTGTCTATTTACATATGAGCGAGCACCCCCATTTTTCTGTTTTATAAAATAATAACTTTCAATATTTTATTTATAATTTTAACAGTATTTTTAGAGCATACACAAAGTTTACATAATTTTTATACATTTCTTAATAACTTAAGAATTATGTTTGTGTATACTGAAAGTCCCAGTATTTTTATATTTCCATAATACAGCACTAAACCACATTCAAATATTTATTTATCAATTAGGAATGAGCATCTTCTGTTAATTACTGAGTATCAATTAATCGTATTAAACATTTATGCCCCCACACACACATAGACACATACACAAAGCAAAATACAGCCACTCTCCTGTTTAATTACTTATGGTTTTTCAGTGAGCTTTCAATATTTATGGTAATAAACAGTTAAATTAAATTATATGATGATATAAACAATCAAATCTCTACTTAATATTTTAATTAGATTACGATTTTCAATTTGATATTTTGCCTACCAGATTAACAAATAAATGTAATAGTCGGTACTATTGATATCAAAATTTAACTATTGTTAAAAGTTGGTTTAGATTTCTAAAGAGTAACGATTATATTGTCAAAGGCAAACTCCTTGTAATTTGTCAGGTTTGTTTTGCATCTTCAAGCAGCATCGTAACAATTGAAGGCTTTAGTAATTCCTATTGAACAGAGATAAAGGTTGAACAAAGCCTTGTTGACAAGTCACCAAGGTCCGTGACATATGAAAGTTCATGAACGTCTCCCACATAATGAAAATTTAACCTGTCTATGACATTTTAAGTAACAGCCTAAGTCATTTGTGTGGATTTTAGTGAAAGTCCTGTATTCTCTATACAAATATTCTGACTTTCAAAGTTTTGATAACCTAATCTAAGAAATAATCAAAATTAACAAGTAGTTCAGTTCTGGTCCTTCACAGCAAATATTTGCTTCTTTCTAAAAGTTTGTTGAATTGGTCTGATTCACTTAGTTGCAGCAGTATTGTTAAAAATAAGGGCTATTTTTTAAACAGTCCTGCAGAGCTGTCTTGTTGGCCACCAATAACCAGTACAAGCATCAGCATCAAGCTCAATACCTTATTTCTATTATTAACATATTTTAAGAACTTTTAAAGAGGTTGTTGCAGTTAAAGAGTTATTATTCTAGGAACTATTGTAGGTTCTTGTCTAAAATAGCTAAAACATGTTTCCATTACACTCACAAACACAACTGACTAATGTTTCGAAGCCATCGAACCGTATTTCAGTTCTTATCTGAAACAATAAGGTAATAATAACAGTCAAAATATTACTGCTAAATAATAGTTATTATGACACACATGCAAATTAATTCTGCAGAGACAATTAGTACAAAACACAAAAACTACAGGACACACACATATCTAACGTATGCTACTGCCAAATAATGTAATTTTTATGTTCTATTTTAAGTTATATTAAAGATTAAACCGCAGTAACATTCAGTAATTAATATTTTAATTTACCATAAAGTTTTATGTACAATCACAAATGTTTTAACGGGCATAAAGTTTTACAAAGTTTTCAAATTTCACCTTTTCACAACTAAAATAAGAATGAAAATATCGGTATGGAGAACCATACATGACTTCCATATTCTAAGATTTATTTTTAAAATCATTTTCGAAATGAAATATTACCATAGAAACTACTTCTTTCTACTTACTGCTTCAGCCTTAACCACAGTACTGTGGTCACTAACGTATACCACCTCACGTTATCGCACTCGATTTTCACTGATGATGGAAGTCGATGGCATTGCCGAAACGTCTGGTTTTGTAGATAACATTGGACTACGACGAAATATCCCGGGAAGGAATTTTAACAAAAACTACTTCTTTGTTGCCGATAACGTTGTACACATATATATAAAATATATGCATAAAATTAATGGCTTGTATAAGTTAATGATTGATCTCCATTAAGTAGTGCTCAAGTTTCCAAAGTTTTAATATTATGATGTCCGTAATTAAAACATCAGATCAGGTTTAGTGTGAATGAGGGTACACTGTGGACAAATGTGGACAAAAATTTTCAACATTTCCTATTGAGCGTTGCTTAGAGTAAAGCTGCGAATCTACAGTGTATGTTTCACAGAACAAACACGCGAAAAAGAAGGAGCACTCCGAAGTCACTCATGGACCCTCAGCATCTTGCAGAGGGTTCATTCCCTAAAGACGAAAAGTCTGTCTATGAATCGTTCCTCTGTAAACACGTGCAGTTACATTGCCCAACGATCCACAGGAAGCAAAATGATGTCCATTATTTCGGCTTGCACGCGTTATGTTGGTGTGGGTTTCGGCACTTTCCATTTAAAAAGCGTGCAAATGTAAGAAAATAAACACGAGTGAGGCCAGAAATAACGTGAATTGTGTGTGTGTGTGTGTGTCTTACTTGCCTTTTTATTGCTGTAGGCATAATAATAAAATGGAAACGTAAACATTACATAACTGAGATATGCTTACCTGCCACGAACGATATATTATTTTATACATGGAGGAGTTCAGTGACATGCACACGTAAAGAAGAATTATATATATAAAGATATTAACTCATACATAATTTACATTAAAATGAAAAAATTATAATTTTATTCCCTGGCAACAATATTATTTTATTTTTAACAATTACCATTGTTTGAAAAAGTTTAAATGAATTTTCAAGTACTTTACTCTTGTTAAAACGTAAAAGGTTGCTGGTAAACTACCCCTTCTCCTTAACCGATCTTTACCAAAATCGAAAGTCCTTGAGATCTCTACAATTCAGGGACGTATGCAAGCAATTATTTGATTCTGTTTGAATTTGCGGCTGTTATCGTTTGCCATAGGAAATACCCTTGTTAAAAAAACGTTGCTGGTAAACTACCCCTTCCCCTTAACCGATCTTCACCAAAAACAATATGTCTTGAGAACTCTACAATTTAGGGCTGTGTGCAAATAATCTTTTGATTCTGTTTGAATTTGCGGCTGTTATCGTTTGCCATAAGAAATACATTTGTTAAAAAATAAAACGTTACAGGTAAACTACCCCTTTCCCTTAACCGATCTTCACCAAAAGGAATAGATCTTGAGAACTCTACAAATCAGGGCTGTATACGAAACATTATTTGATTCTGTTTGAATTTGCGGCAGTTATCGTTTGCCATAGAAAAAAAATCTACACACAGACAGACACACAGACACACAGACAGACACTTTTCGAAAAACGACTTTTTTCATGTTTTGAGTGTAGTACAATCAGAATCTGCAATAATCTCGAATACGATTTTTTTTGCCATCACCATACTTCCATTTCCTTAAGGAATATGGAAGTAATATAAAATTAATCATTTTATAAAAAGAACAACTACTGTAAAATTATGTTACTAAAGAAGAAATGACCATAATAAACTAAAATTCGACATAGGTAACAACTGAGAAATATAACTTAAGTTATATTATATTATATTACATTATATATTATATATTATATGCTTATATTATAATATATTATACAATAGAAAGTTTTAAATATATAATATTATATTATTTAATTATATTACATTATATTATATAAACAATATTACTGTTTGGCTTTCTTTAATCTCGGTAAATTTGCTGATGCAGATGCATTAATGAGATGTCTCAGTATTACAACATAATGTTGTACTAATATTAAAACAACTGCAGTTAAAATACTGTAAACTAAAATGGTATTAATAATATAGGCCTTATATATATAAATCAGGTGATGGTGTTGAGTTTAGTGGGTTTACCCTATAACTCTAGTCCTAATAATAACAGCGTATAGGGTTGAATTAGACTTATGAGTTCCAAAACAAACTGGAATTGTACACTACGTTTTACAGAACCTTTACAAACAAAACTTTTATAAGCTGATGTATGTAATTTACTAAGAATAGTATACTTAATACAATTTACGCCTAATCAATTTAAAAAACAATCCAAAAGATTATGCAGAAGCTGTTACTGAACAAGCTGTTAGCTGTTATGACTGTAGGTTGCATACAACTGGAATAATTAAATTTTAACGCAAATTGTTCTGTTCTTGCGACTGCAGAAAATGTAATTTTATCAATTTTAACAAAAAATATTCTATAACTTGTAACCTCCAGTGTTCCTACTGAGTTTTTGACATAGCACAGTAGCTTAACAAATTCGTTTCTAGATACCTAAGACATACTAATTAAAAGAAAATGTATACTGAGATCTTAGTGTGCCAGGAATAAAACTGTATTATAATGTAGTATTGTAAAGAGTTAACACTGCTGACGATGTTCTCAAGATTGTGATTACAGGCACAACAGAAAACTGGACGGCAGATCATTTAATAGTGGAGACTTAAAATTGTTATATTAATTCATTATCAGACATTATGAACATACTTAAATTAGGATTACTAGAAGCTAAGTTTTAAAATATGAAACAGCTTGAAATAAGCCTATATCGTTCGCTATGCAAGAGACGTAAAGATTTATGTAACACAAAATTAAAAAATGACCTTACAGACAAAAAACATGCAAAAATACTACAGCATCCTAAATACGGAGAAAGGTGTTATGGTGATCCTGTAATATTACATAATATTAAGTGAGTAAAATTTGGATTAAAACACGTTTTAATGAATGAATACAGTGAATTGCACGTTAAAACTATAGCTTATACTTTAGAAATGATATTAACGGATGAAATATTGACACAGGTATCCGTTAATTGACAGAGACATAGATAAGAGGAAAGGAAAAATAATGTATGAAAACGATAATAAAGAAAAGAGAACATAATATAGAAAATTCAATCACTTATAGAGTAAGTGGAACGGTGTACTTATAAACACTAGATTAGAAACCGTGAAAGATTCATTAACGTACGTACCTCGGTATTTAGGTGCACTGGTCTGTACACTAGTGGCACCAAGCCGACGTCGACGGGATATGGAGTCCTATCCACGGTATCTGCTAAAATTAACAAAAGCATTATATATACGCACAAGTTATTGTAAAACAGAGTGGTCTTTAATTTTAAAGAATTAAGAGACATTCCAAATGGTGAATGGTAATAATGAATGGTAATAACTTAACATTTAGAACTACAAAAACTGTTTACGGTTCCAAATTGAGGTTAAAACAACATGCTGTAATTTTCCACATAAACTAAATTTCTGTGTTAAGACAGATTAAACTAATTGCCTTTATATAAGCCTACATTAATGCAAATTAGAGAACCCGTTTTTAAGTTTAACTTTGTAATAATTAAATTCATTATATCTATAAACACAGCTCAATATTTAACCATTTTACATTTATTTTAGTAAACTTTATTTTTTAATTACTCCTTGGTGTTGTGTTCGAATCCATCGAGGTCGCATCGGCATCTGTTAAAAAAGAGTTAATTAAAATAACAAAATGATGAAAGTCTTTACAACTTACATATTATAAATAATATAAAGGTAATTCATACATAGACTATTACTACTACACACGTCTGACTAGTTTCGTTTTAAATAAACGTGTTTATTTGAAAATATAGTGTGATCCGTTGAAGGCTTACCGCATTATTGTTTAAGATTCTTGTTCTGCAAGTCAACGGGCAGTAAGGAAATAAGTAAACGGGATTTTAGGAGAGGCGTTAACTGCTGCTAAAGAGTACATCACATCTGGATATGAGATCAGAAGGCAAATGAGTACTGAAAGAGATGCGTGTTGTTGCCAGAGACTGAGGCACACAACTATGGCTATCAAAAAGATATCCAGGTCGTACTCGATGCACTGCAGGGAGTGACGCTGCGACAAAGAGTTGGAAAAATCTAAGTAGCCTCGAACGAACTGAAATACAACCTGGAGTACACACGACTAGTATACCTCGAGCACTACGAAACAAACAAAAAACAAAAACAAGCCTAGATTTGTATAAAAATGCCAGAGACGACAAGAAAATATTCAAATAACTGGAAAATTTAAAATAAAAATGCAATCTAAGGGAAAGCTCCGCCATCAGGAATAGAAGGACCTCTATCCAGACTACAGACGGAATAGGTTAACATGAATATACAACGGGCTGAGTTCATGATTATGAAACTAAGCAAGATGATGCAAACGTAGTACAGTAACTGCGACAGATCATCAAGGCAGAAATGTCAAATGTGGCTTTCGGATTCATTAAATAATTAAAAAAGATGACGTTCTCTTGAACATAGTGAGGAACACTGAATATGCAGAGGAATTTTTGAAGCTATAAAAAAACAAACGAGAAAGGAACTAGCAAAGTCTTTGTTACCCACATTAACACAAGACAGAAAACTACAATATTGTCCTCAGCAAAAACAAGGCGCACAGTGTTCTATACACAGCGAGAATAAAATTAGGGTGTATGAACTGTAGAGGTCGAAAGAAAATGAAAGTACGGCTTTGCTTCAAGTATCTTAACCTTGGACATTTCAAGGAAATATGCAAAGGAAAAGAGAAGAAAGGCGCTTACTTTAAGTAAGCACAGAACAAAAGTATACCATGCTACCTCACATTGTCTTCTATTTATGGACCATGGTATTAGAAGTAAAGCATAAGCACAGGGGAGCATTCTGTGTTTCTGAGGGCACTTGAATGGTTAAAGTTGTACAAGTGAACATGAAGAGTAGTAAACTAGCCACCTAGTTGATTTGCACAATAAGACTGGAAGACAGGTAGACATGATAACTATAAGCAATCTATGAAAACAGGAGTAAAATTCAAGGTTCAGAGACCCCCTGAAGTAGCAGCTAATTGGGTAGCAGAAGTTCAAATTCCCATACACATCCTTGGTACGGGCTGGGGATATGTTTCAGTTAAGAGTACAAGCACTAATCACTTCAGTTCTTGTCTTACTCCAAAAAAACATACGGTCTTGTCATGGAAAAAATGTAAAGAATAAGAAAACATTCTATGTAGTATACAGAAAATTTTCCTTTTATTCCCAAATGTGAATAGCAAATCCCTATTGCTATGTATACAATAATCAAACACGTACAAGGTACACTAAATAAATTATTATGTCAACTAACTTCAATTTTGTTAGTTCAAATAACTTCAACTTATAACATAAATTAAAATATGTAATGTATTAAAGACACTTACCCTCTTCCTTCTTCTGTTTCTGCTTTCCTTTTAGGCAAGTACAGCAAAGTATGTCTAAAAACAATACAAACATTAAAGCACATTTAATAAACACATATACACATTTAATTATTTAATTAGGCTTTGAGGTACAAAACATACACGCAAACACACACGGATGCAGTCACGCAAACACATTCCTATAGTTCATCAGTTGTTTTTGTCTGAAGGTAAAAATGTAATGCTTAGAAACATTTTAATATTTAATCTTCATTATCACTACCAACATTATCATCGTCGTCGGTATCATAATCGTTTTAACTCCAATTATCAAACTTTAGTTAACCTGTTCCAGAGCCAAGGACATTTCTGTTTCCAATAGGCTTACGTCTTAAGATTATTACTCATAGTTTCCTATCTGCCATGCGATCCAAGGGACCGTACCATCTTTTTGCATTATGTGTAAACTTCTTCTGTAAAGATACAATTTTAGTTCTTTTCTAATTAAGAAATATAAGTGTTTTCACTTGTTTCCAATCTAGGAGGCACGTACAGTAGCACACGTCTTGCATTTCATTAACTTCAATTTTTTGTCTTAGCTTTCGCCAAAGGTCAACATTTTAGTTGCATATATGATGTGGTAAAAGCTATTGTTTTGTAATACCTCAAGAGTGTATCCTTTCTTTTTATAATCCTTCACTTTTATGGATATTTCCACAGACGTTTGGATTTCTTGTAAGAATCAGAGGCCTATACAATATATCGTTATTATTAAACAAGTATGTTGTATTATTGTAAACATAGGTTTTGCTAAACTCTAGTATCGAGACAATATACACCAATATTTATTGAATTATAAATGTATGGTTACGTATGTGTGTGTGTGTGTGTGTGTGTGTGTGTGTGTGTGTGTGTGTGTGTGTGTGTGTGTGTGTGTGTGTGTGTGTGTGTGTGTGAGTAGATTTATGAGAGATCTGTGTATGTTTTATCAATTAATTTACTTGCATAAATGAAAACAGTACAGACAAATGTAAGCCATAATTATTTATATATTCATTATAATTTAAGGCACTGCAAGCTTAGCAACTTAAGTGAGATAAATATTGTAACGTACCAAAATAGCAGTTACATAAAAAAAAAATGTCTAATACGTCAAATAGAAGAATAAAATGAAAATATTTCATCAAGCATAGAAGAAGGAACAGGAGAATAAAAATAAAATGTGTATCTACGAATAAGTAATATTGAAACAACCCAACGAAGAAGAAGGAAGAGTAATAAGAATATCATCGAGTATAACAAAGAAAGAGAAAATACTATGAGTCAATATAATACGTTAGCATCCAGGCCCAATAGATCAAAATAGTGAGGGGATATGCCGAAAATAATTATCATCATAAGAATGACGAATCAAATACAATCACCATAGTGAAAAAACAAACTAAGTTGTTATAAGAGTGAAATCAATATAGGACAATGACTATCATAATAATGAATGAAAATATGGAAGAATATGACTATATTCAGTGAACATGAATTATTACAAATAATGTGTAACCAAGGACCAAAAGTGACAAACAACTAACCAGAAGGAGAAAAAGAAGAAGAAGAGGAAAAGAAATGTACCATTAAGAATGAAGATTATGTATGACCAGTACAAGACATCAACATTCACAAGATATGGAAAGAACCAAAATCAATGTAGTGACCAGAATAAGTGTAATGATTATTGAAATACCAATAATAAAGAAACCAAGTATTTCTTTTATGAATTTGCTAACTGCTATAATTTTTTATTGTTCGACTAAGCTTTTCGTCATTACTGACATCTTCAGGTCTTAAACAACCTGAAGATGTCAGGTTGTTTAAGAACCTAAGTTGTTTAAGACCTGAAGATGTCAGTAATGACGAAAAGATTAGTCGAATAATAAAAAATTATAGCAGTTAGCAAATTCATAAAAGAAATAGTAAGGATGGCTGCTAATTTAAACAATACGAAGAAAGAAACCGTGTGTTGAGCATCAATAAGTGATCACAAACAATGACAGTGAATACTTAGTATAAGTGTAACAACATGTGATATAATAACTTTTTACCCCAAGTAAACAGCACAAACAATATCAGCGAAAGTGTTTATAACGAAGGGAAGTGATTAACCATTTGTAAGTGAAAGAATCAACGATTAACAAGTGAAATGCACAAACAATTAGTGTAATCCAAGATTGTAAAACCACAGAGATAATCAATAAAACCACCAAAAATATGATATAGAAAAGTGAAATATTTGTTCATAGAAATCAATAATAAAAGCTTTATAATCCTTGATATGAAATGTGCCTGAATGGCATAGTAACACGGGACAAAATGTAAATGAATGTCAAGACAAATAGTAGTGAATGAACTAATTTGTTGAGTATAAACAAGTCAATGTACCAAAGCCTAGATGCAACCCCAAAATATGTAACATAATTAGACTAAGAAAACCAGTATTATTGTTTCAACAGATAGTGTAAAAATGTGTACAAAATGTGTAAAACATAATAATAAACCATTGTAGTAGCATGCCGTAATGAGATGGCAATAGTTGAGATGAATACTGTAAAAAACGATGAAGCACATTGTTGTCAAACAAATGACACATAACCTCACATGAATTGGACCTACAACATAAAATCATATACATTAATTAAACAAAGTAATTATCCATAATTGTTTCAAACAGAGACTAAATAAGAATTAAATACAAAATAATGAATACCATATGAACTGAAGGACACAACAAATTAGTCAGATTAATTACAATAACAATAAACCAAATAGACAGAACCCCAGTGTGACAAGAGAGTTAGTCAAAAAACATTATCAAAACTTATAAAGAGAATGTAAAAAATGTTACCAGAAGTTAGAGAAATGTTCAATACTACTATGAGAACATCTCACAAATATTATACTAGTAATTTAATAATTTAAATTTAATAAACTAACTAACTGCAATCATAGAACTAGGTGTAAATAACCACCATACAATAGCTTAGAGAGATTTCAGATAACAAAAAGTTAGTGAATACACTAAACTAACCATGTACAACAATTGTACACAATTTTAATTGTTAACAATATATCCAATGTGTACTAAAATAACTAAATAAATGTGACAAAATGGCGAGATGAGAGCATAATGTATTTTGAATCATACTATATGTGTACACAAAATAACATTTTACCAAAATGAAGTATGAACAAATGTATATAGATATACCTATTAATGTTATGATACAAAAAATATGTAGTAGAATAAGGGATAATAGCGATATAAGTAAATGTAAACAATCGGACATAGTTGGCTTATACGCCATTAGCAAATTTTGTTTAAACTATAAATATAGCAATATTATGTATTAGCATGAATGAGAAATGGACTCAAAATGTTTAGTAATAAGTATTAAGATGTAATTACAACAAAATATAGTGAAAAGGACTTATTTGTGTTAAGAACCGCTATATGAGTTTTGAAGAAGGTCAAGTGAATTATTAATGGACGGAATTATTGCTTGTTTGGACTTAAAATAAAGACGCAAGTGTCCGCGATTTAATGCCACTATCCAAATGACAAAAAATAAGAAACTTATAGCCATTATAATTTTTTCGATCATTTTCGGATGTCCATGTACACGTCAGAGGTAATCTCAAACCCAAGCTTAGTAACGCTAAATATTAAAATTTTTATTTAACCAAAGCGTTTGGGGTAGAGAGTATAACTTTCTAAACCAATCAAATGACTTAATTTCACCAGACGAAGAGAGACGCTTTAGCGAGATGAGTTAATTGTTTTCCAACACTCGAGGCGAGAGGAACGTGTCACAGTCGTCAAGACATATTTTAAAATGTGCGCGTCACCCCAGTAACGTGGTCAAACATTAACCTATACTGAACACTCCATTATCGAGTGACAGTGTAATAAGTGAATAGTGAACAAAAGACATGGCCAGTGTATAATAACACATCTTTATATCTTGTATCATGTATCTTAAAAGAATTCACGAAAATTGGTAATACAAATGACCAAAGTGAACATAACCTAGTTCACCATATTATCGTACATTGTAACAGTGTTACCAGCCTTGAGCTGAAGAAATCTCAATATTTGTTTAATTTGTTGTTGTTTTTAAAGATATCAATATTAATTGTTTTAAAGGAGTTTTGCTAAATTTCACTACTGTCAATAAAATCCTCAATTTATTACCAGTGGATATAGAGTCTTCATTTCTATAAAATAGAAGGAAATAGCTTATTTTTTTAGAAACAATTATTTCACAAGGTGGCGGCAATATTCAAATTATTGATATTGTATTATTCAATTTACAATTGAATATCTGAATTGTTTTATTTTATGTGCATTTTTCGATATTCAAACGGAATATCTGTGTGTTGTAAATGTATTTACAGTGAGAGAAAGTCGCCCATCGAGAAGATTGAAGATACTCACGGATGGTAAGTGGGGAGGTGAATACAGCGAATTATTAGTGATTTTAATACTCTTTTAAACACAAACTTTAACTTCCAATCACCCATTGCTAATTAGTTATACTAAATATTAAACAAACCATATGACAACGTGAGAGTCTGCAACAACAAAACCACTTCAATTTATAATCAAAACATTCTAACAATTTTTAAAACAACCCAAAATCTAAATTATATTATAATATATAGTATAAATTATAATCACTTACATCGGCAAACCTTTTTAATAAAACTTATTGCACTGGATAAATAGCTACATAGGAAAAACAAAAAAATAACGCTATTAAAACAAAGTAAAAAGTGTGGCTAATAGTAAAGTAGTCTTCGAGAGCTACAAAATCACCAATAATTTTGAATCAAACAGAATTAGTCTCGTTTGAAAGCTCTTGTGGTGTTCACTTTTAATAACAAATCAGCTTAACCGTTTAATACGAGTGCTTTATTTTTCTAGTAGCAAACGTTTTGCCCCTGAAAGGTTAAAGCATCCTCAGCGGCTGCACTGAGTGTAAATTAAGAAAAATAAAACTTGAGTTAAACCGTAACTCTAAGTTGTTATTGAAATCATTTAGGCATTAGTGTCAATGTCTAGACAGGCAAAACAACAAATTATTTCTACAGAAAAGAGAAGTAACTGTAATACTTACGACGTCTGCAATTCAGAAGTATATTAAAACAAGTTACCCTATTCATTAGTACGCATTAATAAAGGCTACCAATTAGGCGACCAGTTGTGTTTACCGATTCCAGAATATTGTGTACCATATACTGTAATAGACTTCAGTCTACATAAATAATTTCTAATCTTAATGCAATTATGATTACCCTGAAAAACGTGCTACTTTACATCAGTAAACTATGCTTTCATGTTACCAACAGCCAGCACTAAGCATAATTTACCAACGAACACTAAATATGGTAAGGCACATTGTTTTATATAAGACATTTATAACTTGCATTGTGATTTAGTTAATATACAAGCCCTTTCATGTTAAAAGATTAGTATATTGAATAGCTATTTCAAAAAATAAATTCTTTCACCTCGACGTTAAAACGGAATGATTAATTTTATTTTGTAAAAGAAGTTCTAAAAATTTTGTTAAAATTCTAAAAAATTCAAATGACACACTGTGTAATAATAGAATTTTTAAATTAGTATTTTATTGAAACAATAAAAAAACCTTGGAATGGTAAAAATAATAGAACTTAAAAAACACATAACACAACATTTCAATAAAGACACAGAAAATTGGGAAACGCTGACTTGAAACACGATTAAATTAAATCAAATTGGACAATCTTATTAGCCTTATCTTTATTTAATGGCTAGCAAATATTAAAAACCATAAAGTGTATATAATGAACTGTAGACATCGATTTGAATACACTAGTTCAATTTCTTATATGTAGAGCAAAAGAATAATAAAATTTTCTGTAATCTATTTTGAAACCTATAATCAGAATAAGAAAAATCAGGCAGTAGTTATTAAAGAATACACGTGTAGTTAACTTGAACTGAAGAAAATGTTTTCTTAAATTATAAAAACTATAATAGGTTAAAAATGTTTTATCTAATAAAGATATAACTACCCCTGTCATTAAATTACGACTTAAGATGTTTGAGACAAACTTTGAGCGAAAGGAAAACTAATAAACTTTTATGGGTAACAAACAAAATATACAGCATAGTACTTACATACATGCAAAGTAAAAGTACATTATATTAGTCGTAACTTTAGTAAATAAATTTTAATGGCAACATATATGTTTTACTATTATTTCTGATAAATAATAGCTCTTTAATAGTTTGAAAATCATGTAAGGCCACACAAGACATATCCTCTAATTTATATTGAATATTAATAATGTAGTGCTAAAATTACATAAAAAAAATCACTACCTAGTGAAGATAAAATATACTACATATTATGAGTAAAGAAATACCTAAAATAATGTATAAAATGCATTATTTATTTATCTAGTAGAAGAAACGTCCGACACCTTGATGGTTTAAAAAGATTAAAATATCGTTTTGAAAAAAAATTAATCTTACTTGTTACCATGGAAACAAGTTGAATTGTTAATTTTCTTTATTAAATAAAGTCGAAAAAGTATTCGTTCTTTAACTATACATAAAATTACCTGAAATATGATAAAGAAGAGTTATTTTGGTCAGAGGTGGCGGGCGGCTTGATTGTGCAAACTGTGTTGGGAAAAACCGTGGAGTTGACTGCACATCTACATTTGCCAGTCGCCAAGTATTCTGTATGGTGTTAAAGTACGATCTGTATTGAAAGAAAAGGTCTGTAAACAAAACATGGATTTTGGTATTTCTTATGTAGCGGTCATTTCTGCACACGTGTAGAATTACTACACTCTTTATAGTAACTATTAAATTCCTTTTATTTATTATATTTGTTTATAGAAATACAATAATAATAGATTTCTTCTGTTAACGAATGCACATTAAAGTACAAGATAGTTGGATTCAGATTAACTTAACACCGAACTATTAATACATTCGTATTTTAATTATAGCCGAAATTTAATTTTAAGGCATCTTGTACATTTTAATGCATATAATAAAAGGCGTACAGTAAATCTGGCTTAAGCCCGTTGGATCAAACTTCTTGACAGAAAACCGTTCTATGTAATAGTTTATCTCAGTCAAGCAATTACTACATATATGTATTATTTTTATTTTCACACTAACGGATGAAAAAAGACGTATACAATGGCATTTTTCTATTTGCTCTCGAAGTGAATCTCTATACTCGTTACATCAGAGTCTTGCTGAAGCAGAAACAATTTACCTTACCAATATGCAAAATCAACAAAATTTTAAATTGTTAAATCCGTTCTTCGTAAATGAGAGCAAGATCTTCTTGCTTACGATTATATTTTCTACTACTATACAATAACAAAATATATAAAATAAATACACGAGCCTTTATAGTCAGATAAGGGATGCAAGTTTATATAATTCGTTCGTTAAAGCAATAACATGAAAACATTAAAGTTTCGGTTACAATTTCTGTTTAAAATGCCTTGTTTCTTACGCTCACCGTTTGCAGCACCTTACCGTTTGCTCCTCCAGCATCTCGAAGAATCAATGCTCTTTGGTAGCACTGCGGTCAGATATTTCAGTCCCTCTCTTAATTTTGATCCTTTCTCACACGTCATTGGATTCGATTGAAATTTGTTGACAATCATTCTACAGCACGACGGTTTTGACTATCTGACTCCTATGGTTAACAAAAGCTGACGTTTAAAAAAGCAACAGTCACTCGAAGATTGGACTAAAAATATAGTTATATTACATTATATGCTACATGCTGTAAACTCTTGGTTTGAACGGCATAATGTTCTTAATCTTGAAGTTTGTATACTTCTACATAAGTTAGATACGCGTACTTATAACTCTGAACTCCGTGCTTGTCAGTCATGCAAACTGTTACTTTACGGTATTAATTTGCCGCAGAATTAGCTTTCGATAAATTCAGTTATTGGGTCGAAACTATTTTTGACCGAGTCAAAATTTCCCAATCAGTAAAGCTTTGACTGAACTAAACAAATTTAATCCCAGTGGTAAAAGAACACATACGTTGTTATAGCTACCCTGAATAACACGGACCAACCGTTTTGAATACAGCAATCTTTTTTTTACATTAATTTTATATTAACTAATATCTTATAATTAAGGAATATAAACTGCTTTTAAAGTAGAAGTTATATAAATCAGAAAACAAAATATTATATCAAAAACTTAAATTAAAGCAAGAACTGAAGTAGCGTATAGTGTTCTACTAATTATACAAAATGATACAGTTAAATTCATTCTGTAGACTATTTATTTGAATTAAAATTACGTGATTTTACTAAAATTAAATGTAAAGAGTAGGCTATATTTAAGCTTTCAAACGGAACTTCAATTTAAAATAAAATGAAGCAACACTTAGAACGACAGTATTACAGAAAATCGAAAAGAAAGTAAATGAAGATTAGGAAAAAGAACACAAAAAGCATAGTAACTTTAAAAAAAAAAGTTACGACCTACTGATTTTTCATTAAAAGTCACTTATTTTGGTTTCTGATTGTATTTTTCGTATGGACGGTGTCTTTGTAAATAACATAAACTATAGGCCTAGTCATATTGTTATAAGGCTTTCACGGCCGGTGTCAGTTGTATTAGAGGTATGTACCGGGCTGTTTGGCCGTGATCCTGGGTTTACAAACAAACCAAATGTTTCAGCAGCACCACTGGCTGCCACCTTCAGTGGAATTCGAGGTGAAGGCTGACCACAGTAGGCCTACTGTGGGCCTGACGTTTGACACCCCGCGTTCAAAGTCAATTTGACACCCCGCGGCCTAGTCAGTTTTACAAAAGACAAATTTCAACAACTTGAGTGCTCCCCAGAAATCCAACCCTACGTCCAAGACTACATCTCGGCTCCGGGGAGGGGGGCGTTCAATAACTGCTACTCTTTAGCTGGCTAACAGGACGTGAGTTAGACAAAGCAGTGTGTACTACTTGAAACACACCGTAACACAAGCTGAAACCAATCGTGCCAATGGGTGGACCAATTGATCTTGGAGAGTGAAGAGAAGGTGGCAGTACACTGCTCTAGATGCAGAGTAGTTTTTGGCGCCGTCAGGCAGTACGCCTACGGTGCCTAAGTATTTGATAGTGAAAAGAAAGAAAGGGAACTTTACAAAAGTGAGCCTCTTTTACTTCCATGTTCCATAAGGAAATGGAAAATGGAAATGGAAGTATGGTGATGGCAAAAAAAATCGCGTCCGAGATAATTGCAGATTCTGATTGTACTACCTAAAAAACATGAAAAAAAGTCATTTTACTTCCATATTCCATAAGGAATGGAAGTATGGTGATGGCAAAAAAAATCGTGTTCGAGATTATTGCAGATTCTGATTGTACTACACTGAAAACATGAAAAAAAGTCGTTTTCCGAAAAGTGTCTGTGTGTGTGTCTGTCTGTCTGTGTGTCTGTCTATGTGTAGATTTTTTTTTATGGCAAACGATAACTGCCGCAAATTCAAATAGAATCAAATAATTTTTTGCATTCAGCCCTGATTTGTAGAGTACTCACGACCTATTGTTTTTGGTGAAGATCGGTTAAGGGAAAGGGGTAGTTTACCGGCAACGTTCTTTAACAAGGGTATTTTCTATGGCAAACGATAACAGCCGCAAATTCAAACAGAATCAAATAATGTTTTGCATACAGCCCTGATTTGTAGAGTACTCAAGACCTGTTGTTCTTGGTGAAGATCGGTTAACGGGAAGGGGTAGTTTACTGGCAACGTTTTTTTTATCAAGCGTACTTTATATGGCAAACGATAACAGTCGCAAATTCAAACAGAATCAAATAATTTTTTGCATACGACCCTGAATTGTAGAGGTCTCAAGGACTTTCGATTTTGGTGAAGATCGGTTAAGGGAAAGGGGTAGTTTACCTGCAACCTTTTACGTTTTAACAAGAGTAAAGTACTTTAAAATTCATTTAAACTTTTTGAAACAATGGTAATTGTTAAAAATAAAATAATTTTGTTGCCAGGCAATAAAATTATAAATTTTTCATTTTAATGTAAATTATGTATGAGTTAATATCTTTATATATATAATTCTTCTGTACGGGTGTATGTCACTAAACTCCTCCATGTATAAAATAATATATCGTTCGTGGCAGGTAAGGATATCTCAGTTATGTAATGTTTACCATTCCATTTTATTATTATGCCTACAGCAATAAAAAGGTAGGTAACACACACACACACACACACACAATTCACGTTATTTCTGGCCTCACTCATGTTTATTTTCTTACATTTGCACGCTTTTTAAATGGAAAGTGCCGAAACCCACACCAACATAACGCGTGCAAGCTGAAAAAATGGACATCAATTTGCTTACTGGCGAAGCTAGTAGTTAATGAATGGGTAGGCAAAAATCTTATCTTAAATTTTTTTTAAGGAATCACTAAAAGGACGGTGGTTCAAATCGGACGCTAAGGTAGAGTTTGCTGTAACCGAATGGTTCCACAAACAGCCGTAAGAATTTTACTAGCAGGGAATCTACAGGTTAGCGCAACAGTGGAACTCATGTGTTAATGTTATTGGAGACTTTTTTTAAAATCGTTGAATAAAAAATGCTTTACAGCTCTATACGTGTTTCTATTGAACAATCCTTGTATTAGTCATACACAATAATACAACTGATTGAACTTCAAATTTTTAAACTTGATTAGTCTCTATATATATATATATATATATATATATATATATATATATATATGTTTAATGTTACAAATAATTCAAATAACAATCTTGATCATCTGTTAGTTCAGCAGAATAGCAGTGACACTTTTAATAACCGCATAAAATAAACACTTAGAAACAACACAGGCGCTTTAACTGTTTGGACCACAGAAGTGAGGCATGCCTCAACGCTCTATGTGTACAGCGCGGGACAATCCCCCCTCCCTTCACTTCCTTATCAAACCACTACATTGCTTACATACGATGTATACAAAAAACGCTGAGGCAAGTTCAGGTTGCCTCATTCGCTTTAAACGAACTGTGCCGAATCTCACCTGTCACCATCTAGCGGTCGCTCAATAAAGCACGTTTCGGTTTAATAAATTTGACAGTCGCAGTAACAATGTATAATATTTACGTTATGTAGTTCATACGTATTTATAATTTTTATTCTACAGAATTTTTAGGGTAGGCATTGCCTCAATTGCCTCCATGTAACTTCGCCACTGATATGTATGTGTACAACGTTATCGGCAACAAAGAAGTAGTTTTTGTTAAAATTCCTTCCCGGGATATTTGGCCGTAGTCCAATGTTTTCTACAAAACCAGACATTTCGGCAATGCCATCGACTTCCATCATCAGTGAAAATCGAGTGCGATAACGTGAGGTGGTATACGTTAGTGACCACAGTACTGTGGTTAAGGCTGAAGCAGTAAGTAGAAAGAAGTAGTTTCTATGGTAATATTTCATTTCGAAAATGATTTTAAATATAAATCTTAGAATATGGAAGTCATGTATGGTTCTCCATACCGATATTTTTGAAAAGTGTCTGTGTGACTGTCTATAGTTTTTTTCTATGGCAAACGATAAGAGCCGCAAATTCAAACAGAATCAAATAATTTTTTGCATACAGACGTGATTTGTAGAGTACTCAAGCCTATTGTTTTTGGTGAAGATCAGTTAACGAAGAGGGGTAGTTTACCAGCAACGTTTTTTTATCAAGGGTAATTTTTTCTATGGTAAACGATAACAGCCGCAAATTCAAACAGAATCAAATAATGTTTCGCATACAGCCCTAAATTGTAGAGTTCTCAAGACCTGTTGTTTTTGGTGAAGATCGATTACGGGAAGGGGGTAGTTTACCTGCAACGTTTTATGTTTTAACAAAGGTAATTTTTTTCTATGATAAACGATAACAGCCGCAACTTCAAACAAAATCAAATAATGTTTCGCATACAACTCTGAATTGTAGGCTACAGTTCTCAAGATCTGTTGTTTTTAGCGAAGATCGGTTAAGGGAAAGGGGTAGTTTACTAGCAACGTTTTATGTTTTAACAAGGGTAATTTTTTATATGACGAACGACAACTGCCGTAAATTCAAACAGAATCAAACAAAATTTTGCATACCTTCCTGAATTATAGAGATCACAATGTCTGTTGATTTTGGTGAAGAGCAGTTAAGAGAAAAGGGTAGTTTACAAGCAACGTTTTATATTTTAAAAGGTAATTTTATATTTATGACGAATGATAACTGCCGCATATTCAAAGAGAATCAAATAGTTTTTGCACACATTCCAGAAGTTTTATGTACTCAAGGTCTGTTGTTTTTTGTGAAGATCTGTTAAGAGAAAGGGGTAGTTTACCTGCAACATTTTATGTTTTAACAAGGGTAATTTTTTCTATGACGAACGATAACTGCCGTAAATTCAAACAGAATCAAATAAATTTTTACATATGTTCCTGAGTTGTAGAAGACGCAATGCCTATTGATTTTGGTGAATATCGGTTACTGGGAAAGGGCAGTTTACCTGAAACATTTTTTGTTGTAACAAGAGTAAAGTACTTAATTTTGATAAATAAAGTATCCTGATAAGAAGATCTTAATAATCCACTGTAGAAACGTAGATGGAATATCTATAAATGAAGAGGTTATTTGAACGGGGTGGGGATAATTTTCTATAAATGAAAATTATAGTTGAACGGGGAGGGGATAGTTTTTATATGTGTACTACGTTATCGGCAACAAAGTAGTAGTTTGTTGTTAAAATTCCTTCCCGGGCTGTTTGGCCGTAGTCCAATGTGTTCTGCAAAACCAGACGTTTCGGCAGTGCCGTCGACTGCCATCATCAGTGAAAATCGAGTGCGATAACGTGAGGTAGTATACGTTAGTGACCACAGGACTGTGGTTAAGGCTGAAGCAATAAATGGAAAGAAATTGTTTCTATGGAAACATTTCATTTCGTAAATGATTTTAAATATAAATCTTTGAACATGGAAGTCATGTATGGTTCTCCATACCGATATTTATAACCTGTATTAGCCACTGTTCCATCACAACCAACAGCTTGCAACTAAGAAAGATCAACATTTTTCTCTAAAAAAGTTAATATGCTTGTTTTCATATTATGAGAACTGCCAGATATAGGAGTGACATGACCAAGATATATAGATCCTGGTTCTGAAAGTAGAACAACATGCTCTTCTGTTATGGTCCTTCTAGCTATCCTTTCTCCTTCCTTAACCCGAATTAAAGTCTTGTCTTTTCCGCCGTCAAAGTATATCCCATATTCCGATGAAGAGTGTTTTCCCTCATTTTTCTTTGTCAAGTCACTGCGGGATTTTATTCTTTCCCTTCTGATTTTGCTACGATCGACTACTTTAGAAGAATCGTCTTTGGTAATTATTCCCATATCTTTTAAAGCTGCATTTATAAGAATCGCTGCTGCTAATTATCGACTTTCTGGGCCGCGCTGTTATTGGAGTGACATATTCCTTTTTCTATTCTTCTATGTTATATAAACACGTGAAAAATAATTTTAATCGGCGGTCGAACCTATTTACGGAGAAAAATAAATAATTACTCCCATAAGAACGCATGCAAAGGTGAATGAGCGCCATATTAACTGAGTAGTTAGTGGGATCACCACTACATTTCGGTGGCCGACACATCAGTTTCCTACAGTATCCACCGCTGAGAGTGATTTTGGGTAGCCGGCTCACCGCACATGCTTTAGTCTCCGGCGCCTCCGAGGTTACTAATAATAAACTCGCTGTGGGCTCAACGCAAAGCTTTAAACCGCCGTTTGGGCTCAACGCCATTTTGGACATGCAAGAATCATGTAAATTTTGTTTTGAAAACGCATCAACATGATTTCCAGTCAAATTCGGCTCACCGTCTACACAGTCAATATGGCGCTCATTCACCATTGCATGCGTTCTTATGGGAGTAAAAAATTAATTTTTCTTCTCCGTAAATAGGTTCGACCGCCGTTTAAAATTATTTTCCGCGTGTTTATATAACATAGAAGAATAGAAAAAGAAATATGTCACTCCAATACCAGCGCGGCCCAGAAAGTCGATAATTACTTCGCTGCTGATCTATGAGAAACACCAGTTCTGTCGCAAGCTTGTGCTACATTTGTAAGTTTAGTTCTCATTTGCGAAGTTGAAGGAGAATCTTGACTTATAATTGTGTTTTTCGTTTCACATTGTTTATATTCAGTATCTTCATATTCATCAGAAGAACCTGTCAAAATGTGTCCCATAACAGAAGGAGAAAGTCTATTAGCTGTTTTTTCTTCACTGTCTTGCAATTGAACGTTTCGACTTCTTTCTGCTGCCTTTCTTTGCGTTGCAATCTTTTTTCAAGCTTTTTGCTTGCTTTAATATCTATATTTCCAATTACCATTCTTCGAAATGTCCTTTGATCCGTTAAAAAAACTCTTTCAGCTACAGGTACTTTAATTTTGCAAGTACAGATTAAAAAGTCCTTGCATTTACATAATGAAATGTCGAACAGATTTTTTACCGCTGATTCTCTAAATGATACTACTTTTTTCGAAGAATTTAGTTTACCTTCTCTTTTCAAAGGCTTCTCAATATTAAGATATTTTTTATGGTATTCTCTTATCTTATGTAATATTTGTTGGTCCGTTACAATAGGAATTTAACTTTTTTCCCATAAGCGTTTGAGATCTTTTATTAATGGCGAACACACATCAGCCAAACCAGGTTCCTGTTTGTTCTCTCATAAAATTCTTGTCGTATATATAAATAATATCTTATAACGTCGGTTATATTATATCATATGTCGGTAGCATATTATCTTTAAAGTTTTCAGGAGCACCTAACACTGTGCACAAGTCGTCTGATCGAGTCCGTGGCATTTCTGTATCCCCTACGTAACACAAAATGATAACTAAATGAAATATACTGAACAAAAATAACACAAAATAAAATACGTGAATCACGTAACGCAAACTAAATAAAATACGCACTAATAATAGAAAGACAACCAACTCAAACAGAGAACGCAGTCGTACTGACGCCAGCAAGAGGGAAAGCATCAGCCAGCGCCCATACAGGGTTAGAGAGACAGGGTCTATGCAGGAGCATGCGCACGCGCAGTGCGCACTTGAAGGGCGAGTCCCTCGATTCCCAGCGTCACGTTAAGTGTCAAACTTTTGATTTCTCTGACAGTTTAATTTCAACCACTCATGGTTTCAAATCAGAGCTATTATAATTTATGAATCTGTTTTTGTTAGTTTTGTGACAAATTAGGCGAAATAGCTGAATATTAAAGTTATTTTGGCAGCCAAAAGTTTAATTTGATTTAACTGAGATTTCGTATTATAAATAGGCTTTGTAATAGGCAAATGTTCCACATAGAGGCGATTTAAATTCATGATTTTAATTTTTTCACTCCACCCTATATTGTACAGCTTGACAAATCTAAATACGACTACAATCTTAACTAACGTAATAGTCGTGTGTAAGAGAGATAGAGAAAAAAAGAGACAGAATGAGCCAGAGAAAGAGGGACAAAGAAAGAAAGGGAGAGAGAGAGAGAGAGAGAGAGAGAGAGAGAGAGAGAGAGTGAGAGAGAGAGAGAGAGAGAGAGAGAGAGAGAGAGAGAGAGAGAGAGAGAGAGAGAGAGAGAGAGAGAGAATATTTGTGTGTGAGCGTTTGCGGTTAACATTTTGAAAGTAAAATGTAGGCCATTGTGTGACGGTAGAACAAAAGATTATAACAAAGAGTTTCTGTCCTCATTGTGAATATAGTGTACAAAGGTTGGCTTTGGCTTTATTGTAATACTACGTCGATTGTTGCTAGCTAATTACTTTGCCGTTAATGCCTTTCAATTTAGGTTTTGTAAATTTTCACTTTGATCATGCGATGTCATAATAGGTAACTTTTTAGCAACAGCTTCACAAATTACCTCTACATAAGAGGATGTAATTAGTCTCTGTTCATCAGCAACATTACGGTTACTTCTTTTGGTTTCTCAAGGCGGGTAATCATATTTCATTATTAACGATACTACGAGAATTGCAATACTTTAAAATTAAATTGAATTAAGAGCCATGTAATATTCAGACGAATTGTTTCAACCTCCTTATCTTCCAAAGAGGTTTGGTAAATTCCCAGTGTACATTTTTGAATAACAATTATTTATTTATTTACTTTTGTTGTTTAACCGAAGATACAGTTTCGTTCACTCTAGAGATTCAACAGTTATAAAACAGGAGCCGAAGAAGAAGGCATGTCCACACCATGTCCACATTATTCTCTACAGTCCAGATAATTGAGAGGTGGAGGTAAATGACCTGAAGATGGCTTGACTGCCGAAAGCGTTCGTCAATACCAAAGACAACATAGTGGTTTGTATAAAATTACTAGTAGAAAAATGGAGAGGTGGTTTTACTGTGACGAGGTAATGAACTGCTACAAGTAACAACCGTCCAGTCGAATTTAAATTATTATTATTATTTTTAACAAATGAGAATACATGTAAAAATTACTCTGTTGAAGGAAAGACTTAGCCTTGACGAAAAATCATTCATTTTGCCAAATACGAATATTTTTTCTTACACTTCTCCATTTTTTCCACACTTTCTTATTCATATGTTCCAACCAAGTTATATTCAAACTACCACATTCCGTTTTATTCCTAGTCATAGAATTTACTATTTTGGGTCACTTTTTGTTAGAAACAATCTGGACATAAGCTCTTCCCGTCTGGACAAACATCATAACCTCTTCCCGTCTATCAATCCAAATTCTTCTCCATCTTAGTCACCCTCTCTACCCGTCGGGTGTCCAGGAGATTTTACAATCAATCCAAATACGTTCATATTAATTCACATTCTGTTCCGCATCTTTGTGTGCCTGACTCTATTATACTTTTATTCCATTAAATATTATAGTCTTAGTTTTATGTGATAGAAAATTTACTTTTTATTTATAAGTTTGGTAGAGACAGACTTGTTTTACGTTGCCTCAAATGGCTTTGTTTCTTTTTTGTCAAAATATATCTTGTTGAAGAATGTAAAATATATTTAATGTCAGAAAACGTGTATATGATAATCGAGATTTGTCTTTGTCTTTATTCCGAACATTGAACTAATGTTACGTTGTGTGCAGGGAGCTAGTATTTTTGACGGACTTGCCGAATTTTTTACTTGTCACTTAATAAATTTTCAGTCTTTGTTCAAAGGTAACTTTGTTTAATCGCGTGGCCTTAATAAGTAGCTTTGCGTGAACTTCCACATACGTAACATAGTAACAAGCTTAGCCTATGAATAAGATGAAACAGTTTCTCTTATTTTGATTAAACATTCAAAGTAATCATCCAGTTGTGTCTTACGTTTGAAGTATTATGTTTAATCATTATAATATCGCAATAATGTTTTATAATTGTGATTATCATAAAACAAAATATAGTAGTAGAGAATGTATATCAAGACTTTATAAGTGCAAGTTTTGACCCACAGTTGGTGTCTGGCTTTAGATATCGCTTCGGCTTGAATTTTACTATTTTCTGTTTTTAAAAGTTGGAGCTCAAAAAATTGTTTTGATGAAAGCAATTCTTTAGATGTTTACTGGTTCTTGTTAACGGTAGATACTTAAAATTGTTACATACACTGTGTTTCAATTACCAATATCCGCAACATTTACAAAATAATTTTTATCATAACAATTTTATAAAACACGGTCTCATTACATTATATCTCACTAATTTCGCACTCTTGCAAAACAGTGGTTTTAGTTTAGTGTTATCGTTTTGGCATGCCCCTATTGCATGTTTTATGCCACAAGCATTCCAAAAATTTTCTATATTATATTAACGTAGCAACTGTATAAGCCAAAGCCATTAATTAATTTTGTAGGAACAGAACGTACATTAACCGTGTGAAGCAGACTTAGGTTATTTTTCAGTGTATTAATTTCAGTTAGATTATACGCGATTAGATGATACTCGTATTTTAAATTATTTTGTAAGTTGCATGCACGACAAATTCTATACGTGCTGTACCATGTTAAAATTAAACCATTTTATTCATGGAAAGTTAACATTGTTTAGTTTATTTAATTAAAAGTATATTAATTGCCTACGAAGGTTATACACATTACTTTCAACGATGAACGTTTTGCTCCATGTAACAATCAAATGCTTCCGCTATACGAATATTCTTAAACGCACACGCTTTCGCGCGCGCGCGCGCGCGCGCGTGTTTTTTTTCCTTCTCCTCTTCCTCCTCCTCCTCTTCCTCCTCCTCCTCTTCCTCCTCCTCCTCATTATTCTTATCATCATCATCATCATCATCCTTCTTTTCTTCTTCTTGTTCTTCTTCTTGCTCTTGTGTGTCAGCCTATTCCATTCTGTGGCAATGTAATTCTGTGAAATCGTGAAAGCACTTGTACCGTTTATAACTGAGTTTCGGTATGTTTTCATGATTACACTTGTTAGCCATTATCGTTTTATTTAACTGATCAGTACAGTTTTTGGAAGCTTTACTTCGTAAATTTTGAGTAAAGTCTCAACTATTCTTTTCTGTATCCAAGTAAATCCCGTCACAAAGGCTTTGTACTAATAACATGCATCTTCAACGCCTTACTCAGACTCGAATTCTTTCCTCTTCTCTGGAAATGATCTTCAAACCTGGTAAAAACTTTCAAAACCGTATTCTTTTCGACTTATAAGCCTTCTACCGATACTTTTACAAAACCGTTCTATCGAGAAGCTGTTTGTAAAACGACTTATGTCAACAATTGTAGAAAACAACCAAATTCCTTATCATCAATTTGACTTTCGAGAAAAGCACTCTACGGTAGATGAAATACACAGACTAACAAATGTTATCAATAAATCGTTGGAATCAAGAATGTTCTGTTCAGGTGTGTTTCTCGACGTTTCCCAGGCATTTGACAAAGTCTGGCATCTTCGACTCTTATACAAAATCAAGAATAATCTGCCACAATTGTTACTGTATTCTACATTTCTACGAAGTGGGCAGAGTGTTTCAAGTCAAGTTCTCGGATGCTACTTCTCCTCTATTACCAGTAGGGTCAGGTGTTCCGCAGGGTAGTGTCCTGGGTCCTCTGCTGTATCTACTGTTCACCTCGGACTTACCGTCACTCGGAAAACACTGTTGTTACCTATGCCGAGACACTGCAGTGCTAGCGACACACGCCGACCACTCAACAGCATCTTTTATGCTACAAGATTTATTAAACAGCGTTCAGTTATGGCTTGATAAATGGCGCACAAAAAATCAATTTTTCCAAGTCAGTATACGTTATCTTCACCACACGTAAACCTACAGTAACAACTAGCGGTCAACCAATACCCCAAGCTGAAAGTGCTAAGTACCTTGGAATGCATCTGGACAGGAGACTGACGTGGAAAAACACATAACCTCTAAGAAGAATGAACTTAATCTCAAGGTCAGAAATATCTACTGGCTGATAGGCAGAAAATCGCGGTTACGTTTCGTCAACAAACTTCTAATATATAAATCAGTTCTTAAACGAGTATGGACTTATGATATTTAACTTTGGGGTACTGCTAATACGAGTAATATTGAGACTATACAGCGCTTTTAGTCCAAAACTTTAAGATCAATAGTTGACGCTTCATGGTTCGTCTCCAAAAATTCTATACACCTATACCTCAAAGTTCCAACAGTGACAGAAGAAATCATGCGCCTCTGTAGCACTCACATCTCTAAATTAGAAAAGCATCCAAATCCCCTAGCAATTATTTTGTTAGACAATAGTGAAAATATTTATACACTAAAAAAGCAGAAAGTGTTAACTTACTATTCTGGTTTACCTAATAATGTATTTTCTGTATTATCTGTATTGTAATGTCTGCGATATCTGTTCTATAATATCTGTATGTTTTGTATTCGTGTCAATATTGAGTGTTAATGTCAACCAGTATATGTGCCTTATAGGACCGGTTGACATTTTCAACTTATTGTATCATGCCAGCAGCAAGTGGAAGTGATTTTTGTTCATTTGTTTACATGTTTTTGTCATTTATTCTTGTAATTTGTGTATCTGTTTAATCTGTTAAAAAAAACTTAGTTGAACAGATCACAAATCTGCAATAAATTAAAAAAAAAAATTAAATCCCGAACTTTGGTTGCATAAAGATTAGTCTAACAAGTAAATAGATTGTCTTAATAATTGACTTAGTAAGATCAAAACTATTAAGAAATAAATTAGAATTAAAATGTTATTAACTTTATAGAATATATATATATATATATATATATATATATATATATATATATATATATATATATATATATATATATAGGCTTACACTGTACAATGTAATTAACTTACATTAAAGTTTGCATTTTACGTTTACGTTCTAGTAAAGCACACCTACTTCTTTCTTGAGGTATTTCTGTTTGCAGAAATTAGCAACGTAACATTGGAACAAAACAGCGCCGTCACAAAGGTCTCTAAAAGTCGAACTGTGTGTTAAACGTTTGCTGGGGTGAAGTACATCATTACTTTGACCAGCTGGGACCCACCAGTAAAATGTTTATTCAAACGTCACCGTAGTCACTGGACAGCCAAACAATATTTGAATAACACGGCCTGCTCTCTTATCGTTTCCATAACTAATAAGAAAAGTAATTTCTAAAATTTGTTGGTAGTACGATTACTTGGTGTGTACTTTAATCGTTCTTGTTTAAAAATAACGTTAGTCGTAACTGACTAGTTCTTTATAAGGAAACGTTTTGTTTTTTAAAGCAGTCGTATTGAAGCCAATATCTGTGAAACCTAAAACATGCGAACTACACAGACTCTACCTGTAATTTTATTGGTAGTCACATATCAACGACAGCTACTGAAGACTACACTGAATCGAGCGACTGAGCAGAGTGGACGCATTAAAATGCAGAAAACTCACGCACTGTCACAAATTGCAGAATGTACAATTTGACACAGAAAAATAAGGAAAATTGCATTGCTTATGGTATTTTGACATGTAGAATGAAAGTGTGATATTTTGTGTGCAAGTAATACGATTGGATCAAACGAAGTCTTGTAAATACAAATATTACCATATCATAGTAAACAAACGTTTGCGTTTCTAAAATAATACTCAACCACCGTCACAGTGTATGGAATAAACACGATATTCCAACAGTCACTTGTAACAATACAAATGTTTTTTTTAAAAAAAGGCTTCCTGATGGTCTAATTTTATGAGTAAAATTCCCTCCTAAATAAAATCCATTTTTATTTAAAAATTATCTGATCAGATTTTATATCCCCTTCCCACTGGTTGAGATACAATTCTGTAGAATATGTGAGAGTAAATAGGCAATTGATTAGCATAAGGCATAAATAAAAACCTAATTAATTCAATGTTTAGTAAAAGTTTCACTCGTAAAAGTGTTTTTGTCAAAAAATTAAAATATGGTGTCATGTTATTTTGGAATTTATTTATTTTTATTATTTATAGCTATCACTTACAGGAAAACATTGTGTGTCGGTGCATCTGCATGTGTGTGTGTTTGTTTGGAGGTGGCTTTATAGAATGAAGGCAAAGTGAACATAGTATTTTTTTGTATAATCAAATAGTGTTGCCACTTTTGACTAGTCCAGAAAATCATAATAACTGATATAGTGACAAACGATTTGTATCGAATTTATGAAAGGAATGTTACTTTAGTTTAAAAGTAATAACCAATAGGTATAAGCAATTTTTCGTTTTCTGTCGACCAAGAAAGTACTGCAGAGAGTTCAGCTAGTAATGATTTATGATGTTTCAAAAACCTAGTAATTTTTAAGAAATGGCTTAGTATCAATTAATGGTAAGTTTGTTATAATATTTTAGGTGACACACAAAACAAACTATATTTTTTTAGTTTCACATTTTAATAATTGTTAATAGATTTAAATTTATCATACTACAAACAGAACGAATTAAAACTTTGTGTTCCCGCTGGTCCTTTATGTGAAAGAACGTACGTAAGAGTTAAACGTAAAAGTGCAAAATTGTATTTAAAAATTTTTCAAAGTTTTATTACTCTTAAAAAATATAATAATATGATTGGCTCTCTTAAAACCGGGCCTTGACTCTCCCGATGCATTAAGGAGAATTACGTAATTCTTTAAGCCTTTTTTGCATTCAGATTTAGAGATAATACAGAATTTTAGTTAACTCTGTTGTTAAAATATATCCACCACTGTGTGTTAGTTATTACTATTGTTTGAACACATGCTCTACGTTAGTAGGTGGTTAGCATTTGAATTGACCGTAATGTTATTACCTCAAGTAACTTACTTATTTCTCATGAATGCAACATGTTTTCTTAATTTCCTCTATTATAATACTGTGTTATAGAAAATCGTTTAGCAGGAGTTAATCAAAGTAGTCTACAGCACAGCGAATATAGTTAATACATTCACCTTCATAACGATGAATCAGTACCAACTTCGTAATTTATCTCATCAGAGTTCAGGCCTTATTTCAAAATAAATAAGAATTTTTACCGATTGTAAATACTTATGCTAAGGTTTAAAAATTTTGAGTTATGTCTTTGAGTGCACCACTAAACAGCCATCTAGGCAATTTTACATATTGACTTTTTATATTATTTTACAAATTTTACAAATTTTGAGTTCTGTCTTTGAGTGCACTACTAAACAGCCCTATTGGCAATTTTACATATTGACTTTTTATATTATTTAAAATTAAATCATCGTTCAATTATTACTTATGTACCATAAAATAGAAGTTTTCTCATATTAAAATTTACTCTGTAGTGAACAAGCGCAAAATATTAATGTATATTTCCTTACACTTCTTTTCTCTTTTGGGCGTAGACATTTTGTCGTTTTATATTGATTTTACAATGAATCGAAATTTAATTACACGTTTTGGTAACTACATGTAAGTATTTAGAAGTTTAAAGTTTCTACTCACTTAAAGTTAAATTAAATTCTAAATTTTGCTACAAATTAGGACAAACTCTCAGGTTTCAAGAAAGAATGTGTTAATTGCGAGCATGAAAAGATTGTAATGTAATACGTTTTTTAGGTCATATGATATCATCAAAGAATCTTTAGGTTAGCTGAGTATTTTTAAGTTGAGTATGTAGTTCAATAAATGGGAAATTGCGCTATCATTGACCTAAACTCTTGATTAAAGAAAATCTGTTGTTACCACTGACAAGATCATCACTTGAAACAAAGTTTACTTCCAAATTGCACTTTGGGGTAATTAATATGTATTAAGTGAAAGCACCGTTAAGATTAGGACACAACTTCAGTAAGCAGTATCAACTTTGGCAAAGGTGTACATTTACATAAACAAACAGACCTCAAACACCTTGATCGTGACAACGACAAACTAACTACTCTAAATTGCGCTCTGCCTCTGTATACCGTTATCACAGTATACCTTCATGGTATACTGTAGTTTTATAAATTATTGTATATATAATTATACGTTATAGCTCCGACGGAAATAAATACGCATTTTAGATTAGACACAAAATTAAATCAATAAAATGAATTAATCATTGAAGACTAAGTAAGTTGCAGCACAATAAAGTATTTTTGATATAAATTATAAAACTAACTAAAAGTTTTAAAAGATTGTAAAACAAAACGTTGTTCTTGTTGTGATATCGATTATTTGAACTACACAATATTTCTGGGGAAAAATTTAAAACAATACTTTTTTTGGCTTGTTGTTATAATATGTTAAGTCTAAATATTAAAAAAAAATAATTAGTAGTTAAGGATATGTAAAATTTAAATTCAATATACACGACAAAATTAAAAGAATACAAATGTATAATACATTGACAAAACCATATTCTCGTAACACCGCACTTTAGGAAAACGTAAATTATATTTTGACAGAGACAACAAAGTAAACAAAAGCAATATTGTCACCAATAAAAACAATGTTTGAAATTAAAAGTACTTCTCCTTTATTTTGTAATAATTTCAAAGAATTACCAAGCACATACTTAAACTATATAAAAAGAATGAATGAATGAACGGCGGGCATGAACAGCGGGTCTTAATGGTTAACGTAGAGTATAGTCTCCATTCCTAAAGGCAAATTCTCTGCTGTTATATGTCGAAAAAGCCAAAGTATGATTACTTATATTTTAAATTTTTCATTAAAAAGTAATTACATTGACAAAGTTCAAACGTCAGATGTAAACTTACCTTACTTATCAGACTGATTGTGATTCATAAAAATTTGCCACTTTGTCAAGTTAGAACATCCAGTAATTTTATAACGGTAATCATTTTTCATCTTCACCGTTTCGATCTTCAAATCCTATTTCAACTACAAAATATAATGGGTAGTAAACTACACTACACAACACTACACAATTTTGTTATGAATATCGCTTTGTGTAATGTAATAGCGTTACTCTAGCCTACAGAGTTCACTCTGAGTAGAAGAGAACATTATATGTATAATACAGTTATAAATTTGCATCAAACATGACATAGTACAAGGTGTCAGCTTAATGTATAATAACATAAATATTTTTTGACGTGATAACGTCTTATAAATTGATGAACACCGGCTGCACGCACGAAAAAGTGTCACGTTCCGTCTGTTTCTTCTTCTTCACGCTTGATGGAATAGGCCTTGGGCGTGTGCCTCTACACAAATGGCCACGTTCCGTCTGAGCCTGAGCGTGTGTGTTTATTTCTACAATTTAATAAGACTTAATTGATTCCCTTCATAATTTTCAGTCTAATTTCATTTTGTTCACCTTAATTAACTGTTTTTCTCAAAATAGCGGCAAAAAAGGTAATTAATTCTTGCATTTTAAGAATAATATGACTAATAATAAATAAAGAATAATATGACATAACATGACTATAACTAATTCTTCGTGATTATATTTAAACAAATTATTTAAATTAAATTTGCAAAAACTGTAAATAATATTTGAAAATTAAAAATAACACAAACGTGAAAAATGATGACGCATTCCTCAAATACATGAAAGATACGTACAATCTCGAATGCGTATCAGATGTTAATAAGTCAACAACGCTGAGAGGAACAACCATCGATTTGACTTTTTCATGACACATTACACTTGAAACACTCCCCTTGATTTCGTACTTTTCCTATCATCGTCCTATCCTTAACAGAATAACGCAGATTGGAGGATCTTAAATATAACACATGTATATAAGTTGTAAATAAATTGTTAATAGCACATTGTTACTTGTAATTAATCTGTATAATTTAAGTAAAAAAATATTTGAATTAACGAATGTAAATAAATGTTAATTTATCGAAAAAATTGTAATTTTCAATTAACTCCTTCTTTGTATTATACAAAATAATGATAATTCAGTGATAATAATTCAATTCAATTCATAAAAGTATGCAATTTTTCATCAATGTTTCTTTATGACGTTATCACGTAAAACTATCGTCCGTAAACCGACTTTACAGACAACCAATTGTTTTTTTGGAAAAATAAAAGCCAATCACACTGAAATTATATAAGCTAATTGGTACCTCGTAGGACCTGATATTTAGTTGTTTCATAATCATTCCGTAAATATACATATAAATTCTTAAATCAATCATGTTATTTTACTAAACAACACTAAAATGTCGCTCAGTGACATTCTCGTAAACTTTGATACAAAATTGAGTTTTATGAACTACAAATATTACAACAATTCCTTATGTGCACGATGTTTCAATGTTCCAAATCCAAATTGAGTTTTGTTATTTAGTAAGAGGCCGTTATTCAGACGTTGGTTAGGTTAGGAAATTTCTCCAAATTATCAAGAAATAATACACTTTTTATATTTTCTTTTTTTTGAAGTTTGCGTATTACATATTTTAAAGGTATTTTCAGACAACCTAAATATTAATTTTTAATCCTCTAATTTGATAGTGTTTCCCAGCAATTTATGTAGCAATAATCATCTGTTCAAATTTTTTTCTAAATTGAATAATATTTCACTTAGCTTCAAGTAGTTTCTTTAAAAGTAAGGAGATTACCACAATAGTAGAAGGCTTTTGTGGCCGATTCCATTAGTGTTATTAAACCCCTCTTGGTCAAGTATCAAACAAATTTCAGTTTTTTCATATCAATGTAAGTGCACAGCACGTAAAAGAATGATAAAATGTTTAATGATACAAATAAAAATGTGTGTAAATCAGCTTTTGTCTCACAAGATCATTAGCGTTTACCATAGCTTATGAAGACCTGTTAAACAAGCTTAAAGATATATCCCGAGGATCAACAAAATAGGAAAAACTAGCAATACATCTTCAAACAGTCGTTAAAGATGTTATATGTTTTCCACAAATTATGACAGACAAACATGAAACAAATTTTAATTCGGGACAAACAAAATATACCGTAACAACATATAAGAATAATAGCTACAGGCAACTTGCAAATATGAACGCTATTTTGTACTTTTGCTTTGTTGATTATGCAACAAAATTTCTCATATAAGGCAACATTATCCGACAAGTAAAATGTCGATAGATTTTATAAATGTTCCATCAGGAATCATATGGCAATTTTAAGTAATATTAAGAATTGCAAGTGGGACAGAAGAAACTTAATGGGTTCCTATTTTATAGACTAAAGCAAACATTATAAAATTTCATAAGCGGTTTTTCAATAACATTTACTTCAGAAATCAGAAGACAGTAGAAAGCAAGCATAAATAATACTTAGAAATAAATACAAGGTAATTAAATAAAAGAAATACAAAATATAATAGCTAGCTGAAACCAAAAATTAGTAAGAGGAAAAACTACGATGACAAAGAATGTTAAATAAAATGATTTAAAATTGTTTTCGGAGAATTAGGCCTACTATTTTTTAAGATATAATTTCAATTTCAGTTGCATGCATCAGCAACGAAATTTGAGGTGGTTACTAATAAGAGCTTTCATATTTGAGTGCGGAGCCAATGCCTAAACATATCATATGAAAGGTAAATATTGCCTAGGGGATGAATATAATTTCAAGGCAATATTAGTGGTATGGATATGAGACAGAAAGCGTTGTTCTGCGATGTGTGCTATTTTCATTTCCATTCAGTGTTTTTAACTCATATGAATACTCTGTAAATTAGCATGAACACTCAGTGTTCAATATCGTCTCTAAATGTTCATCACACAACAGAAATTCCTTGGAGGCAAAAACGGTCCGAATTAGTAATGTCCCACTGCACAAGACGAATATCATTTAGGTACCGATGTTTTTGCGGCTACGAGTATTGAGTAACATACACTGTTTTCAAATATTTTATATCCTACCAAATGAGGTTTGACAGTCAACATGTTGAGTTCGCTTACGGGAACAAATATTAAATATTATAATGAATTTCTTACGAATAAATAATTATAGATCCATGCTTTTTGGTATCCAGGCCTCTTATATGTATACAAATAGTAAAACAGTTTTACCTTTTTCTTTTCCGTCTGGTGGCCTTTATCTTTTACGAAACTCTACGCGTTTCGTGACATATGTCCCATCATCAGGAATATCCATTGGTGAAGTTCGTCAATAGTTGAAATATTAAAAACAAATTTTTATACAATTTTACACATCACACTAAATATAAATATAAACACAAAAAACACATAAAAACCCCCAAACGTGAGAACACACGCAATATCGCTGGTGCGCACAATTATGTGGTTGCAGTTCATATACTATGTTCAGTGTTTCATACCCTTTCATACCCTTTACAGATATCTTACGATGATGTAAGGGGACAACTTTGAATTACTACATAAGTTTTGTAATAGTCTGTTGATACATCAAAAGTTGTCGTGAGGCATAACCCAAGAACAGAGAAAGAAAATGTTACATAATCGAAATAAAACTGAGAACTTGTTTTAATCATTCAGTAAAATATGTATTGACGGTCATACACATGATCAAAATTGTCTGACTGATCCTCACAAGATCATCCAAAAGAAAATATTTATTTATAAGGGCGACACATTAGCCTATAGTCAAAGGTTTAAAATTATTTACCTGCTTCAGAATCCAAACGTTGCGCGAACATCACCTTCTGGACGTCCAGCATCGTCTTACCCTGCAACATGCTAGCAACATATTTAGGGACATAATGGTTACTTAACTGTCGCAAGCAATATGGTACAGGGCGGATCAAACATAACATAGTTTTTATTTTATAGTAAGGTTAAACTCGAATTAGAAGACCATGGTTCTAAATTCAAACAGAATTCTGCTTGTACTTAATGTTCTTAACAATAACAAATAGTTGTGCTATAGTGTTATAGTAGTGAATGTGACAAGTATACTTTATTTCATGTGTGTTCACGGGAAGACGGGACATGGGCGAAAAGTGCGGCGGAGAAAGCCGTTCTCTTTGCCAGACACCTTGAGGAAATCTTTCAGCCGTTACCTAGACAAACAGCAGAGGAAAACACTAACTTTGAGCCGAAAGTAGATAGGAAAAACATACAGAAAGTAACGCTACAGGAATTGAGAGAAGAAATTAAGAGCAATCTAAGCGCAAAAAAATCCCCGGGTTTTGACCTGATAACAGGCCAAATACTAAAGGAACTGCCTGGGAAAGCCATGAGAAAACTACTCCATTTGATCAACGCTGATTTCAGGCTGAAGTATGTGCCTAGTCTGTGGAAGGTGGCTGAGGTTATCATGATTCTAAAACCTGACAAAGCACCAACAGATAAAAAGTCCTACAGGCCAATCTCCCTGCTACCGGTGATCTCAAAACTATTTGAAAAACTGTTTTTGAAGAGATTAAAGCCTTTGTTAGAGGAAAGAACCCTGTTGCCGGATCATCAATTCGGATTCAGAGAAAAGCACTCCACTATTGACCAGGTACAAAGAATCACCCATGTTATTGAAAAGGCTCTTGAAGGGAAGAACATTTGCTCAGCCGTCTTCCTGGATGTAGCGCAAGCTTTTGATAAGGTCTGGCATCATGGGCTTGAGTACAAGTTACATAGGGATCTCCCAGAGGAATTCTATCTGATACTAAAGTCTTACATCTCAGAAAGATACTTTAGGGTGAAGCATGAGGATGAATATTCAACTTTAAAGAAAATATCCGCGGGAGTTCCCCAAGGGAGCGTATTGGGTCCAATTTTGTATTTGTTATACACGAGAGATTTACCAAACAGTGAGGAAACAACCGTTGCGACTTTTGCGGATGATACTGCTGTTCTGGCGGTAGGTAATGATGCCGAGACAGCGGCCAATAAACTGCAAACTTCAATCGCAGAGGTATGGGATTGGACTCGACGCTGGAGGATCAAACTCAATGAAACGAAATCAATACACACCAATTTTACCAACAGAAAAATAGAAATACAAAGGATTTACATCAATGAACAAGAAGTGCCGTACTCTAACACTGCTAAGTATTTGGGTATGACTCTGGACGCAAAACTTAAATGGAGGGAGCATGTAAAAAAAAAGAAAGAGGAACTCAACATAAAATTCAGGAAATTGTACTGGCTGTTAGGTAGGAATTCACAACTAACAGTTGAAAACAAATTGCTGTTGTATAAACAAGTGCTGAGACCTGTGTGGACTTATGGTGTACAACTCTGGGGATGCACCAAGAAATCTAACATTCAAATGATACAAACTTTTCAAAACAAAGTACTTACGAGTATCGTTGATGCCCCCTGGTATATTAGGAATGACAATCTGCACAAAGATCTCAAAGTAGAATATGTCAGTGAAATCGTAACAAAATATGCAGTTAACCATGACATGAGAATTCAGACTCATATAAATCCTGAAATGCTTTGCGTGGTGGAAGAAGCTCCGCACACGCTAAGAAGGCTTAAAAGATTGAAGCCCCAAGATTTGGTGACACACTAGTGCATTTAAATCTGTAAAACTCTAAAAGAGAGAAAGACAATAATCTCAACCCGGGGAACAGCCAGTGGGCTTCTACCCCATAAACCGTGACGTAATATTAAAGAAAAGCAACTTGTTGGGCTCGCTCAGTTGTTGCAAAGGGAGGTGTTTTTAGTGGGTTAGAGTCCCACACTACCTGGAGCTACGGGGCTCCAGTGTGTCTATAGAGATTTTCACCTGCCCTGCCGGAAGAAAAAAAAAAAAAAAAGTGTGTTCACTTATGCTATGCTCAAATCAAATAATAACAACGTACGCCACAAACAAGTCCTAATTACATGTGACCCAGATATACCCATAAAGGTAACTATCTGCTCTGCTGTGTACATAACTATGTAGTTAGGTAATATTTGCATGCAGTTTCCATCTACTTGCTAATATTTTACGTAGATAAAATTAAACAAAGATTGTATACCTATCAATGATGCAGCTACGTGTAATAAAAATTTAATGTGGACCTTAAAAGTTTTAAGAACTACTTTACTTGTTATGAAAATCAAAGGCACAAAATGAACAGAAACTTCCATTTTTTATTTTATACACACTCTATCTACAAGAAAGAATGTTTATAAAAGTAGATTATACTAATCATTCAATTAATTACTAAGTAGTATATCAGAATCCACGGAATTTTTCTTTGGCTACTAAATAATAATGTTAATAATATTTCTTTTTTTTTATTAAATATGCACCTACAATTGACATATCTAGGATTTTATTATATAGACCTAATATTTAAGGCGATGTGGTTTTACAAGTTTGTTTCAATTTTTGGATAAACAATGTTAACTATCATGCACAAATCAGATTATTAGTTACGCGCGAAGACACATAAATGCTCACACGCGCGCGTGCGCACGCACACGCACACGCACACACAGACATTTAATACGTTTTAGATAAAGCCAATTAATTATTCGGTTTAAATTTTCCGAGAATATAATGGTTTTACATAAGAGATGTTGAAGCACATACGCAAAATTTATTTAAGACTAACATAACTTTGTATCTAAATATATGCATCTTTCGTGTCATGGAGTATTTTTATTATGGCATTAATTTATTTTGCCTTTATCCGTACTTTGTATTTCTTGTCATTCCAACCGACTTGTCATTCCTAACTGTTCAATATAATGGCCTCTATGTTTAAATAAAACTGAAAGAATCAGTGACTTATTTCTGTCTCTATTAAAACTTAACTCACAATTACGTTTTCATTAAAAAATAAATTTTAATTTGTAAATTAAAAATACAATTTGTTTAAATTTGAAAATGTATAGTGTTTGTGATTAATCATATTTAAAAATAAATAACATCACTAACAGCAGCAGCAGCAGCGAAATGATTTGACCAATGATTTGTCACAGCTTGAGCTGTAATACAGATAAAATATTACAGGTAATAACTTCAATATTACATGGTAATGCTATATATTGCAAATTCTAGTGTTTGTAAATAAATATTATCAATGTAATATTTTAGATATTCTTATTGAGGTACATAAATTCTTCTTTAACGCCTCACTTTGTAAGCGCCAAATATGTAAATAAAAATCAGAGGTTTTATTATTTTATTTTTAATTATTTTATTTAAATTTGATTTGTTCTTATTAACTGTGTTCTTATTAACAACTCTCGTTGGAGCGCCAAGTTTTGAATACAATTATTTTTAATTGGTGTAACTGGTGTAGAGGTAATTACGTATTTTACATTCAATATAAAAATAATTAGTTAGGTATTTGCTTCTTGAATATATAATTAATTCAAAAATTGATTTAAATTAATAATAATTTAAAATTTATATATTGTTGCTCACCTTGATACCCAAATTTTCGCCTGAATTTTCGTCAGCGTCCACTCGTATTTTCGATAATTTACTAATTATTCTAAATAATTACACTGGTTCTTATACAGTTTATTTCAATATTATTTTATTGGTTTCTTAAACTTTTGCTTTAATATAAAACAAATAAATTCTTTCTGAACATTAGTTACCCTAGCTAATCAGTTAATTGCTCAGAGGTTGGCACTATTGAAAAATCTCAGGGAGTATGTTTATTATTTTTTTAGGTTAACTCGACTTAAATAATATAAAGTGTGTTCTTTTGACTACAATAAGTTTTTCTGAAAATGTCCTCAGTGACGTACAAAACATCACAATTCTTCGATATATTGTATAAAACAAATCATTGCTTACTACTAAGGAACGAAAGTTTTGTTAGTGTCTATTAGCGTCAGTTACTTTCTGGGTTGACAACAAATTCACTTCTTAATTCTACGTACAATCAAATAATTATATTATAACTAATAAATCACAACAGTAGTGTTTAGTGTTTTCAGTGTATGTTTAAATAATAAATAATGTATATTCAGTGTCACAGTTGAGTTATGTTGAAATAGTAATTTGGATTAATCTTACCGATTTTCTTAGCCACTTTCCTATTTCTGGTATAATATTTTCACACTTTAATATGTATATGTCACTATTCACAGTTCACTTGATTGATTATTCACTGAATTAAAACCTGTCTTACGTTCACTGAAGTAACCTAACCTGTCTTGCGTTCGAGAATTACTAATAATTTACTGCCCACAAGTGTTACAGGGATCTTGTTCTTAACTCTTCGAGGTTCAAAAATCAAATCTAACGTGTGTCAATCTTTCTGGCTTCTTAGTGCAAAATTCCGATTGCTCGAAGCCTTAGCCTTTGTCATTTGATGGCGTCGGTTTTTCTAGTTCAAATATACCTCCAAATACTACTTTCAAAACTCCCATTTTATGCTAGATACAATGTTAATGATATTGTCATCAATTAAATCCCCTTTTTTCACTGATCATTTTGATACCTCACAAGATAGGATTTTGTTCAGTACCTTTGTATGTTATATTTTTGATTTTGGACCTAAATTTATGTTTTATGCTTAAAAGTACCATCAGCTAAATAAATTGATATCAGTACTGGCATGATAAATGTTAACATCATTGTCTTATAAAACCTATTGACTGTGGTACAGACATAATATTGTCTTATATACACTCTAACATCATTAATTTCTTAATGCACATTGCTTATTTATAAAATATAATCATAATATGGATCTACTCTTTACCTTAATACAGTTATTTTAAAACTTACCCTAATACAAATACAAGTTCTATAGAATAACATTTAACTAAACAATTTCTTAATTTGTCTAACATAATAATCATCATAACATACTCCCTAATATCCTGGTTTGTTCATGATTTATACTACTATTAACACAAATGTTATGTAACATGATTTAATTAACCATCTTCGTAATTCCTCAAACATAACGATTGTCATCCTGCCAAACTCTATAATACAATAGTTAGTTCAGGTTTCTTACTAATAATCACACAATTTTAAGTAACAAAATTTAATTAAAACATTTTGGTATTAGTCTTTTCTCCACTTTAATTGTCATTATGTTCTTTTAGAATAAATAGACACAAATACCTAGTCAAGTCATAATTTCTAGTTACAGTTTTATACCTACTGATACACAATTATTGTTTCAATAACTGATTCCTAAATTAACACACTTTCCCTTCACAATATAATATTGATATGGCTGTTTCCCTAATGTGATATGGCTCTTAGCTATTTTTAATACAATATGATATAAACTATTAAATTGCATTAAGTGTCAAAATGTTTTTATCCGACATGTATACTTTCCTTGATTAATATATATCAGTTTATAATCTTAACCAAACATTTTAAGACATATAACTTACGAAATAAACTTAGTATTTTATTATTATTTTGTACTTCAACAGGCTTTAGTAACTCGGTTGAGTTATGCACATTGGCATATGTCTATTCTTCAACATGTATGAGTTTTAATATTTATTTTAAGGGAACCGTCACGTTACAAATTTAAAAATTACAATTTGGTTAAATTTTAAAATGTATATTGTTTGTGATTAATCATATTTAACGTCACTAACAAGAGCAGCAGCAGCGAAATGATTTGGCCAATCATTTGTCACAGATTGAGCTTTAATACAGGTGAAAGAGGTAGTAATATTACAGGTAATAACTTCAATATTATATGACAATGCTATATATTGCAAATTCTAGTGCAGCCGTACCAAACTAGAATCTCATGAGCCACCACTGGGGGTGTTAAGTAATACTGTGATAGAAATTAAAATTGAAACGAATTTGAAAAAGCTTTTCCCTTAAAAAACAAAATAAAATTTTTGTCTTTGGATAAGAGTGTTCAGATCCATTAACACTAATCGGCACAAAAACACGAAGAACTGTTTTCCGCTCGGCAGTAATAAAATAAGTACACATTTCTTTTTTTCCTGAAATTTTCAATTCGTTTTCTTTATATATAACAATTACAGAAAAGTTTATATGAATCGTAGAAAGAAAACATGTTTTCCCATTACATACAATAAATTTTAAATACATTTATATGAATATATAATAATCCAAATCACAAGTGTAACCAGTTGTTTAGTATAAAGAGATAGTTAGCTGCTATCGATGTACCGGTACCGGGTTGAATAAACAGTTCCAGTCAAACGTATCGGTGTTCAAATTACAGACGCCAGTTACGATTATTTAACGGTTGGCAGTTAATGGGTTGGCAGCATGGCTGCGCCACTAATGGAATTTCAAGCCTCACATTATTTACTTACTGTTGCACGTGCGTGATAATTTGTTTCCCACACCTAACCTAACCCGCTTTGTAATTACCAACATAAACTCAACAATCCATTATTTGAAACTCGTCTATTTCCCTTTCACAGGTAACATTGTCTGGGAAGGTATAAGTAAAGACGTGCTTACATTGAAATGAAATGTGAATTATTAAAAGGTATCCAAAAGTGTAAGATCGTGTCGAAACCTGAACAGATGATTTGTCTGTTAGACGAATTGTATCAAATAATCGTTTAAAAATTTAAAGCATTTAATTAGAAAGGGATGTAAGGTAAATGATACGCAATATATAGCCTCTCATGTACAAATGCCAACCTCACCTTCTCTAAGTTAAGCCTTGGTTGTATGGTGCACCCGTGTTTTAACTGATAAGGAAACGACGACCGAGTGACTACCGGAATAAGTAGTCTCCCACTTGCTGGTCAACGGCTTCGGGTGGATGAACTGGCAAGCGGTAGGACACCTCATTGTCCTGGGGTTGAGAAATCGGCCCCGGAAGTGGATGAACTAGTCCCTAGTCAACGACATTGAGATGTAGAAGCCAACGAAAAACCTTTACATTAAAGATCGTTTAGATATCTCTAGTAATATCATTGTGGCTAGGTTCAAGAAAGATGAAGAAAGATATGGAAGTTTTTAACACAGTGAAGATAAGAAAGCTTCAGTATCTGGTACATCTCATGAAAAATTAACAGAGATTTTACTTATTGCAGTCCATATTATTAACTCCTAAAGGCAATGCCTTGTCGCTGTAGCCACGTCACTCTATCCCTTGCGATATTCTTCATTTCTTTATAGGAACCACTATTCACGACACTCATTGTGCTGCGGAAGTATGCAATTCTTCGTCTTCTTTTGGGGTTCTTCCCCACTACTTTGCCCTCAAAGATGTTAGTTAAAAAACCACTATGTCTGATCACATGCCCTATCAACTTAATCTTCCTCACCTCTATACTCCTAAGCAGTGTTCTATTCTCATTTATTTCCTCTAAGATCTGTTCATTCGTCCTCCTATCTGTCCAACTAGTTTTGTCATTTTCCGCCAAATCCACATCTCCATTGCCTGAAGTCTGTCACTCTCCACCTTCCCTATGGTCCACGATTCACACCCGTAAGTTAAAACACTCCATACAAATACCTTAACAAACTTTTTCCTTGTTTCAATACTAATATGGTTGCTTGTTAATAAGTTCCTTTTGCTCTGGAATGCTTGTTTTGCCAGAGCTACTCTCCTCTTAATCTCTTCCAGACACTTATTCCCACTTGTAACTATGCTACCCAGGTAACAAAATTCAGTAACGTCCTCCAATATTGTGTTGTTCAACATAATGGTTGATTTAATGTCTTCTCTTTTTTTACTTACAACAATTATTTTAGTTTTCTTAACATTTATCCTCAATCTCCAAGCGTGAAGAATTCTGTTAAACGTACCTAACATTCGGGTCATATCCTTTTCTGAGTCAGCCATCAGTACAATATCATCTGCGAAGCGAATACTGTGTATCTGTTCCCCATTTTTTTTAATTCCCCTAGAACTCCTTTTCATCTGAGTTACAACATCTTCTATAAACAAATTAAACAAGTACGGTGACAGTGGGTAAACTTGTCTTAACCCTCTTCTTATTATTGCTTCCTTTTTACATCCATTTATGTCTATTTCAGTACTTTGCAACCTATAAATATTGAAGATTACCCTTCTAACTTTCCAGTCAAGTCCTGACTTCCTCATAGTTTGAAACAACAGCTTCCAATCAACATTGTCGAACGCCTTCTCGAGATCCACAAATACTAAATAGGTTTTCCTATTCACTTCATTTATCCTCTCCAAGATCTGCCGCAGAGCCGAGATTGCTTCTCTGTTCCTCTACCTGCTCTAAATCCAAACTGATCCTCCTCCAAAGTGTGATCAATCTTTCCTTCCAGTCTGTTCTTCACTATGTTCAGCAAAATCTTAGCAGCATGAGATATTAAGGCTATCGTTCTATAATTAGCACAGTAGTCTACTTTACCTTTCTTTGGTATTGTGATTGTTCTACTTTTAATGAAATCAACTGGCAATACTCCCTCTTCATAGCACCCAGTAATTATTCGAAATAGCTGGTCTTTCGTTCTCTCAAAAGCTTCTCTCAATTTTTCAAAAGCTCTGCTGGTAGACTGTCCGGCCCTGTCGCTTTTTTCATACTCAGACCTTTAAGGGCATAATCAAATTCCACCCTGCTAATTGGCGGTCCTACCATATCTCTATCTACAGCATTCTCATTTTCTAGAAACTCCTGCGTGACTACCACAGCTTCCCCGTCAAATAGTTCCTCTATATACTCCTTCCAACGCTCGCTGACCTTATACTTTTCGAAAAGTATTTTACTATTTTTATCCTTAACAACATTACTTCGAGTCTTATGCTTCAACTGTAACGATTTTATCCTTAAATATGCCTTATCACATTTTCCTCTACTGAAATCATCTTCTACTTCAAGACTTAGTTGTTTCATCCAATTTTCTTCTTCAATGCGACACATAGAGGTAATCTGATTTTTTATTCTCTTGTACTCCTGATAATCCTTATTTCTCAGCTTATTACGCCTCCTTATTAGATCCAACATTTCCTGTGTCATCCACGGTTTCCGTGGTTCTAACTTTCTCTTCCCTAGAACACGCTGTGCTGTTGCAATTATTCCATCTCTTACTTCCTCCCAACTTGGCCTTCCTTCCATCAACATGTCTGTCTCCTCTTCCAATTCTTTTACTATTTTGTCATCGGTCAGTTTTTCTAAGCACCAGTTCTTTTGTTTAGATTTCCTGATTTTCCTAAATTTAATATTGCACTTGGCCATAACGGGAATATGGTCACTAGCTATATCCATACCAGGATATAAATGACTAGATTTGACTTGGTTCTTATATCTTTGTCTGACTAGAATATAATCGATCTGATGCCTCCCAACATCCCCCGGTGCTTTCCAAGTGTATCGTCGTCTTTGGGGACTTCAAAACATGTGTTTGTGTCGATCATGCTGCTCACAAAACTCAAGTAACCTTTCCCCTCGTGCATTGATGTTCCCCAAACCAAACTTCCCGGCACATTTTTGACTACTGTTAGCACCAATAGATGCATTAAAGTCGCCCATTATAACTACATTATCTGCAGTCCATACTACAGGGAAAAGTACTTGGAAAGAGAGGAGTTGGGCGACCTAGAATATCATGGCTGAGAAATTAAGGACCTGGTTTTGGCATGGATACAACTAACTTATTCCGTACAGCGGTGCAGAAGCGGTGCACTATCAGAAGAAGAATATTAGGAAAATAACTTTTGTCCCAGCAATATGTCTTGTTTTTGTTTCAATCCAATAATTAACTACATATTTTTAAATTCCATTCCTGAATTTTTATACATAACCTATTTTAAAAGTAGCATTTAGTAGGTTAGCATTTGATCACAACTCCCCACACTCGCCTTTGCACAATTTTCAGCTTTTCTTTTAACCATGGTAAATCAAAGTATAAGTTAATAGTATCAAAACGTACTCTTGAATAAGGCAGAAGTACTTTGTTACTTGTAACCTTGACACATTCGCCAAAAGAGTACTTCGTGTTATATTTTAAACATTCTTATTAAATGTTTCAGTACATACACAAAAGTATTATACAGTCTAATAATATTTACAATAATGATAATGAAAGTAATATTTATAATAATCCTGAAATTGTAATAAAATATATAAATTTTGTTTTCAAGTTTCCATTGCATACTATTTACTATGTATTGGAATAGAAATGTTCATTGGACGTGGCTACTATGATGATCAGTGTTGATGGGATGTCAAGCAGTGTCTATGAGTCAGTCGCCATGTCTGAAAAAAGACTGTACGTTTGTACGTAATCGTTATAGTGTGTTGCTGTTTGTTTTCTATTGTATTTCTGGCAAACAAAGTGTGTATGTCCCAATAACGATAAGTTTTATCACAAACCTCTCACCGCAATGGAAGATGACAAAAAGTTTTAGGAAACGATGAAATTTCCTTTAAAAACTAAAAGCATTAATTATTCGTGTTTTCCATGTGCAAAATTGTGGCAAAAATTGTTTGTTTATTTGACAAAATAACACCTACCTTGATTTGACATATGTAATTGACTAATGTTAGACAGATTTAAAATTTGAGTACGAAACCCAGCTGATGATGTTCGGGTTTGGTAGACCCTCTGTTATTTTCAGTAACGAAGCTTATTGATTTTAACAAAGCTTAATTTCATTGTAACGTTTACACGGCTGCTTTTTTCACATGAACATAAAAATTATGGTAGGTATGTATGTAATTCTGACCAATGTGAAACAGTTGTATTTTCATCATCTTTATATCAAAGAGCTTGCGTGCCTGTTTTAACACTTAATAAATAAATTTCATTGTGTGCAGATGAAAAACAACAGATTTTAGCAAAGAGTTTTGTCACTATTAGTTAAATCGTTATACAAAGAGTCAGTTTAGCTTTAGCATAAAGCTAACGTTGTTACAGTTAATTACCGCGTTGTTAGTACAAAAGGTTTTGTAAACTTTCACTTTGTGCGTGCATTGTTCTGTAGAGAAATTACTAAGCAACTACACAAAATAGCTATTACCTAAACGCTTACAATTTGGCTCTTTTCAAGAGTAACAATAACGGTTTATATGTTTAGTTTCCTCTGTAGGCCAAAATCATTTTTCATCATTAATGTTTACTCAGGTATCATGTCTAAAATACATTGAACATACATTACACATTGTCTTTATAAATATATGAGATACCAAAATTTTGTTAACAACTGTCACACTTAAACAGGGACAACGAATTCTAACAAGCTTTACTAAAAGTACAGTAAGTTTGAAGGCGAATTTTAACAGGCTTTCTTAATCCTATAAAATACACTTTTTGTTATTGATGTAAAAAATTTTTGCTCATCCCACCAGATCGAATTTGTAAAATTAAAGATATAAAGAGATATGGGGGTGAGCTGGTTCGTCCTCGTCGTGCCCCTGGATAGCATCTACTAGCTAGCTAGTGGATGTGAAATAAACGCCAGCGTCTTTTTCGGATCTCACTTTGCTTCAACTTGTCTTGGGTGAGATCTTTCTGGTCTTTAATCTTTCCTATCAGCCTCCCTTCGCTAACTCTTGTTCTTTTCGACCCCGACGCTATTAGAATATTCGAGGGTTAGGGTGTCTTCAATGTTTTTCATTCTATTTCTTGACACCTGCTGCCTTGCACTAAGGCGTTGGATCGTCAAAGGCTAAGGGAGATAACCCCTACAGAAAATCAGGTTTGTTAGGAAACCTTAGGGTGGCAGCCCCATCGATTAACTACCTAGCTACCCAGTTAGAGGCTGGTAACCTCTGCTAGGGAATCTTATTGCACTACCCCGTACTGCCTTGTATGGTTGGGGGTTGGCACCTCAAAGGCTAGGAGAAGGATACTCCGAGGTAAAACCAGGGTCAGGCCAAGGTTTGTAGCTGTGGTGATAGCAGTTGGCCTAGGAAAAGAATACTCCGAAATCAAACTCCTGGTCCTCCAGGTTGGGGGTTTTACAGTGGGCTAGTAACCTGCTTCAGTAAAACAATATTTACTTGCAGAAATCAACTGAGCCTCGGAAATCGGACGGGAAACGTGGATAATCGACCTATACATAGACATTAGACAAGACTTAAAGATCCAGTCTTTAAATGAGACAATTAAGGAGTATAAGAGGAGATGGTGTGGACATGTGGCCCGAATGCCAGATACTGTACCAGATTGCCAGTAGCAGCTCTCAAGTACAAGCCGGGTGGAAAGAGGGATGTAGGTAGACCGAGGAGGAGATGGGTTCCGGAACAGGCCAACTACGGCATAATCCCTGTAGTGAAGATGATGATAAAAGAGATATACCCGTATCGTCATTCAAACATCTCCGTTAGAGTACACGGCGATTCAGAAGGAGAATCATATGGAAGTCGCGCTCTTTCCTTACTTGCACGCTTGCGTCTCAACAGATATTTCTGAAATCGCTTAACCTTTTGTGATATCGTGAACGTGACATAAATTCGAAACACTACTGTGGGTTTCAGTTTTTTGTTTAAAACTTTGGTTGTTCAGACGTTCGTAATAAGTTTACACTTACGACTTAGGACACTACAGCTATACGGGATACGGGATAGGCGAACCGAGTAGTTGTACGTCACATCACCTGAGTTGCCAATTTATGTTTTATGGAAATATGTTTACAATATCCTGAGATATATCTTACATATGTTTTAATTTAGTTGGACTAAATGCTAAACTGTTTCTTCATACACTACACAATGATAGTATAGCTTTAGAAACTGAAAGCTTACGAGTCATGAGTCATAAGTCACTCTCAATCCTCTTCTACAACTAGCAAACATAAAACATTAAAAACCTTAAAACTTTTATTCTAAGACCTTTTCACAACCTATAATACCGAGAGCAATACAATTGCCAGTGTACATTGTTTTTGTCCTTTTTTTCACAGATCGTTAATACTTTAGTATGTATTATTTTCTTTTTTGCTTTGTTTATTCGTTTCAGTAAAAACTCAGCGTCCTTCGACATTTGTAGTTTTTTTTCTACTACTGTTGCCTGTCATGTTACTTCTAAAAGCTTTCACGCTTTTGAGCCCTCTCAGTTGTTTATTCATATTCATTCCGCACATTTTCATAAGTGATATTGTAAAGCGTTTAAAAGGTGTTACGGTGAAACCAGAAACAAAATTGAACAAAAAACATCTAGTTAAATAACCACAGAAATAGGAGAAGACAAAATAATATGATGTTTATTTTAACAATTTTTACGGTGTAATACAGCAAATATACAGCTTATTTGTATAATGCAGTTGTATGCTCTAAATCCTATTAAGAAAAAAATTATTGAATAGATGATTACCCAAACTTAGTTTTATAAAACTTATGAGCTACGTTTACGTAAAAAAATTCTACTAAACGTAGAATAAATGTAAATAATATTTCTGTTAGTATAACAATTTCAAAGAAAATACGCACATTTCTACATCCATTGTAGAGTTTAGAGTCACCTACCAGGCGATCAGGATTGCCTTCTTTAGAAAAGTAAATACAATCAGTAGGAGTAGTCAAAATATCTGATTAAAGCATTTATTGCAGTTAATATTAATACATATTATTTAAAAAAACTGTAGATTATTGGGTACCGTAAGTTTCCTTTGTTTATTTCAAAAGCATGTGTTTCACTTAAATTTTACAAGGGTTTTTAAAGTCATGTGTAAATTAATTTTTATTAATGTGCAACATTATATAGTCAAAATGCACTACCACAGCCACATTTAAATGAAAGTAATTACTGAAACACAACACACACACATCTCAATAAATATTATCATGAACAATAATAGGTCTATCCATTTTCCTTTAGTTATTTTAAAATATCTTCTCTTAAATTAAGTGTTGATAAGTATCAAATTTCCACAGTTACTACTTGTGTTACTGTACAGTAACGCACAGCATTGAGAACACTCCTCGTCAAACACGACTGCTCACTTTACCGACTCGAGTTGTCACTATTTATCGGTTGACGGTTAATGCCTTCACCGGTGCCGTGCCACTAATGGCATTTCAGCCCTCACATTAGTCGCAAGTGTAAAACAATTAGTTTCCTAGACCCCTCTAAGCCTTTGCTGTTTAAAACTTTGAAGCTACTTATTCGTTTAACGAAATTCGTAACTCTCAGTTACTCGCATTATGAGTGATTGCTAGTTTAACGGTTAGAGTCTTGGAAGTCCTAACTGCCATCTGTGTTTACAGAAATTTATAGACACAATATTTAGTTTCAAGTTTATATACTATCACATTTATTGTCCAGTTCTACGTAGAAGAACTTCAAATAGATCTTAAAGATATTAGAAGTTTAATTAAGAAAGTTGTGTTAGTGGTTATAATCACAAACAGAATTATCACTGTTGCACACCACTATAGAAAAATTATTCCGATTAGCGCTTTCAAGCTTGAAAGCGCTAATCGGAGTAATTTTTCTATAGTGGTGTGCAAAAATGATAATTCTGTTTTCTTTTTTAATTAATCACGTGCTAATTTCAGCCTTTTACAAAATCGAACTCAGACTGCACTGTAATATCAATATCAATAAACCGAAATAAAATAATTTATACCAATATCCTACAATGGTCGTGGTCAGATAAATACGTTTAACCTTCATCGTGCGCAGATATATTCACAATTTCTATGCCTAAGAACTTGTGGTGGCCTAAGATCTGTATTTCTTGCGTTCCCCATGTCTTGTGGCGTGCAATTGATGGAATATTTAGGCAAACTAGTAGAGAGCCCAACTCTTATTTCTTAAAGCTATACGAATTCGTATTTTTTTGCGATTCCACCACTATGGCCCCAATTAATTAGATTAGCCTTAGTGGGAGCCCCATACCTGTTCTTACTTGGTTATGTATCTTTAATGTTCTTACTCAAGATGGAATCCATTATTTGATAATAATTTTTGGAGGTTTGATATTTACATCTCGAAGAAAACTCTTATTTAGTCTCCTGGTCATACACCTCGCCCCCGAAAAGGAGATTTCTCTCAACATAAACTTGCTTAAACGTTTTACTGTACTGTATTTCTAGCCTGCGCGTGCTAAATGTTTCCAGACCAACTGATTTGTATCCTAGAAACAGTCTCCACAGCTGTAGGTCTCATACAGCCTGTATTAAGAAAACTGTATCTATAAGTAGGAAACTGACAATTTTGTCACATTAAAAAAAGTGTAAAATACTAGCCGACCGTCATAACATCTAGATAAATTGAAATAACAAAAACTGCACATACTAACTTGCCATCATCAGCTTTTTAATATTTTTTAGATTTAGCGGGCTCTTCCTATTCCACAGTCTACCTTTCTTAGATCTACCAACTTTCCTTCTGCCTCTAGGGTTATAATCTTTTGCCATCTTCGGTATTCTACTTTTTTCCATTCTATTTATGTGTTTAATCCATTTTCTTCTGTATTCGTTAATCCTACCATTAACAGCAAAATATTTCTACAAAACGTTTGATAGAGTAATCAGACCGACGTTATTGGACATGCTTGTAAATAAGGTAAACCGCAACACCTAGTTCAGACCATACAGAGTTTGTATAGACACACCGCGAAAATCATAGACGCCGGAGAAGAATCTATCCCGATTGAAATAAACCAAGGCGTAAGACAAGGTTCTTGTCTGTCATCACTACGTTTTAAACTTTATCTACATAATCTCCTAAAATATTAAAAACAACAATCTCCTGACGGTATTCTATCAAAATAGAAGATTGAATACCATAATTTCGCAGATGACCAAGCTATATTCGGCACTTTAGAAGACGACCTCCAGCGAGCAATATACATCTTACATAAAATGGGAAAAGTATATAACTAACATATCTGGGCAAAGACAAAAGTAATGGTCTTTACAGGAGTTGAACCGGTTTGGACCATATAATGTCAAATTTATAAAAAAAAAATAAATAATAAAATAAATTTTCTTTTAGTTAAGGTAAATATCATTGAACGTGGTGACAATTGCTGTATGAAGTTATTCGTAGGAGTGTAGCGAACAAAAAAACGGGTGAAGGCGTCCGCTGCCGTCTACTCAAGTCTAATTGATACGCCATAAATCTAGTGTAGCAAGTGGCCACGTGTGAGAAAGACAAGGTTATTGTGTGGGTGTAAAGGACGCCAGTGAATAAAAGCCTACAATCCGGAGAAAAGTATACGAGGGAGTGAATAAACTCATCAAGTGAGAAATGTTTCGTTCTGACAAAGGATGAAAGGTTACACGAACATAACAACAGCAGACAGAAAAAAATGAAGGGTGTTCCCCTACGCAGATGGGGGGTGCGCATCAACAGATGATACTCCGGAACAATACTATGGTATCAGGAAAGAAATCGTACTCGAGGTTAACACTCGAACTAAAAGGATAAGTTTTTGTTGGGAACCAAACAAAAAAGAAAATACGGAGAGAGTTGGCGAGGCCTTTGTTCAAGAAAAGATGTATTATCTTGAACGTATTACACAGGCGCAACTAATTGGATAGGCAGCTGTTGGAAGAGAAATCGAAGGGTTGTCTTTGTGAAGACCAAGAGATACGACAGCTAGATTTATTACCAGAGTATTTGGAAATGCCGTTGACCGAAGGGTAAAGGATCCGGGAGAAGAGTTTGATGGGAATCAGAAGACCTATCAGAACTTACTTTTGAAAAAGTAGGTGGTCTCTGGAGTAGGTTGTACGAAAAAGAACCAATTAGGAAACGGAATCGCGGAAATCAGAAGTCTAGTGGGGAAATTCTCATGTTCGATATAGGCAAGCGACAGAGACGCGAATACGGGAATCTTTACTAGGGATCTTTACTTCGAAGGGATCGGAAGAAAAAGGCGTGACAAAAGTGTTACTGAAGTTCGTAAAATGACTTAGAAAATATCGATACGATATGAACTGTTTAACATTTTCTAGCGTTCGAGTTTGTGATCGTTTAATAGTAACTGATAGTGAAACGCAATACAACGGCGGTATTAACAATTCGAACAATATTGTATAATAATTTGTCATGAACGAATAACAGTAATTTACCGTCAAGTGTATCAGTTAAACAAACCAGAAAACCGAGTGCAATATACATCTTTAAACAATATCGCGACTAAATTAAATGATATATTTACAGAATGCCAGTAAATAACCGAAGTAATAGCAACAGTAATTTAGACTCGCAATAAATCCAATACGAACACGCGTTGTGTAAGGTGCTGTATATGTGAAGTGCTACAGTGTGGTCCACGCAGACCACTCGAGATTCTGGAGCTGACTTATCATCAAAACTCCAAATGCGGATCAAGAAGCGTAGCATACCATCTTGCGACTTCTACAAGATATGGATAATTCGTACCACAAGTAAAATTATCATGTACTAATTAAATTTTACACCCACTTGTCTGTCAATAAAAGAACTCACTAAAGAAATTTATTTAAAGTATTAATTTAGAGACTTCATTATAAGTAAGGTCATGTTGAAACCCATTGAGAAAATCGTAGGAAGTCTAGTATTTCCTAAAATATCTATATTACAATAGCTTTGATTTTAAATGAATCCGTTATGATACAATATGTTGTACTAAACTTAAGTTGATCAATTATTGAAGAATGAAATATATTATGAAGTAAAGTTTTAGAGATTGAAGAAGTATTAACTTTGTTAAATGTGCATTAATTAATATTTATAGTAATAATTAAGTGTACCACGAAATATGATGATATATAATGATATTTAGTTAATAAATTAACTACTAGAAAATAATGAAGTATTGATTTTATTGAATTGAACCCTGAGATAAACAAAACAGTAAATATATTATTACATTTGACGCCCCAACTAATGTGGCATAATAAAATATTATTATATTTGACGCACACAACGTCGGGCAAACTAAGTTATCTTTATATTTGGCGTTCCACTACGGGGCAAAATAAAAAGTAAAGCTTATAATCAAAATATGCAAAGACAACACATGCAAAAAACAAGTAAGACATTTCAACTATCTTGGACATGACGTTACTTATGATCAACACAGACATTAACTCTTCATTACATAATAATTATTTGCAAGTAAATGAACATCTACCTAATATTGAAGGCAGCATGAAATCTACACACTATGTTGAATCATCAGCTCCTATTGACAACCTTAATTTAGAAAATCTCAAATCTACTCTTCCACAGGCATTCAAGTCTGTATGAAGTAGTAATAAATTATTGAAACAGAAGAACGTAGTGAATAGTGACAATATTCATTTTTGTTGAAACACGAGCTCCCAATTATATATATTATATAACGAGAAAAGGTGTATGGTGTGTTTTTATAATAATAATAACACTCCTTATATCAACTCAGATTGTTTGTATTCTTGGCAAGTTTATTCGAAAAATCATGTATCAACCTGACCATGTAGTTGGTTTAATGGGTTAATAAATAAGGTTGATAGCCTCCAGGTTGATTAGTGTCATTGTTATAATAAAAAATTATATTTAAAAAGTTTTTACCTCTCAGCAGCAAACCTTTTACAAGAATTTTAAGTTTAAAGTAGGGAAACATCTTAATTTAATCAAAGTTCATCATCATAGGTTTATTTGAATAAAATTATCTGTTAGAACAATATGACAATATATCTACAATAATATTACACAAGCTTACTGAATAAAATTCAAATAACTGTTTTTGTATTAAACACCTATAAAAATCAAATTTGTGCAGTTAGTAGACCTACTTATCACAGTGTACAGTAACGCCCAACACTGAGATCATTCCACGTCAAACAAGTTACTGCTCACATTATAGACTCGGGTTTCCACTATTTAACGGTTGACGGTTAATGGGTTTAACGGTGCTGCGCCACTAATGGTATTTCAAGCCTCACATTATTCACCCCGTTCACAAGTGCAAGGCGATTTGTTTCCTAGATCTCTCTAAGCCTTTACTGTTTAAAACGCTGAAGCTACTTAGTAATCTAACAAAATTCGTTAGTCTCAGTTAAAATCAATATATCAACAGTTGTTGCAGGCTAAACTGTTGTGCCGTGGTTATATTGAAAGGTAAACACCACGGCCAGTTTAATTGTATTTTCCGTGCGTTCGGTGCATTATCGCTGCATGTTACGATGCCCGCTTTCGATACTGAGTTTCAGTCGTCCGCGGCGACCTTGATTGGTGACGTCATTTGGCTGGCTGTAGCGTCTGCTTGACAACGAGATTTAGGCAGCGATGTTTTAGTTTTTATAAGTTCGCGCAGCGTCTTCTTCTGTCTCTTTCCTCTTTCAACTTGGAGCGGTTTCGATTGTGACGCTGTAACGTGTGACACCACTATGACTAGATAATTCGATAAAGAGCTTCAGGTTTCCCCGCTTTAGTCGGAGGAAAGGGGTCGACGAGATGGGCACTCTACATCTTCGCCCATCCGCAGAGCCTGCGTAAGAAGCCCCAACGCCGTCACGCCATCCGACATCGCTCTTCACACCCCACCGAAAATGCAGGAACATTCTTAGTGCAATCCGAAAGATCAGGTGGGAAATTTCCAGTTATTTTATAACTTCACACACGAAACACTCCGCAGGTTATCGGGTAACACACACGCAGAAACATATTTCTAGACAGTAGACTCATGCTTCAGAGTTAACATTACTGAACATGTTTTGTGAAGACAGGCTAAAGTGTGGACAGTTGTGACTGTGTTATGAATAACTTATAAGTAGTTGTGTATTGAATTTGCATAAAGGCAAGGGTTACCATTGTATGATATAAATATTTAGTTTTATTACTGCACAAGAGAAAATCAAATTTAAAATTCAGATCTTAAGAAAATATAATACACGGAGAGTACTTGCATCTGCTTGTCACATGACTTGTGATCCTGCACGTTCCAATTTTGTTTCTCATATTCTAATTTAAAACTCCTGTTGATTTAGTTAATTATTTATCGGTTCAGCTTGACTCTTCATTTCATAATAGAGCTATAATATATTCTTATATTTAATTAACTTACAACAAAATGAAGCGACATAATTTAATATTTAATTGACAACAAATATACTACATATTTTAATATTTAAACTACAAACTTCAACCTCGGTTTACTGTGATCACTGGTTCCGATTTTAATGCAATAAATGCTAGTGCTGGGGAACAGGTGGATGAAAGTACTGCAACACACTTACGTAATTAGTTTTCTTTGAATTTAATAATTAATTATTAATTTAATTATTATCGTATTATCTAATGATCATGAAGTGTCAGCTCCAGATACTTATAATTATCGTATGTTAATTAATGGTTCATGCTTTACCAATGCAATAAAAACAATTCTTTTGAAAGTAAAATACAGAAATACAAGTTTATAATAAATATAATAAATTCAGTAAGTTGGCATGTCATTATTTAATTGTTGGAGATATTTTGAAATGTTCTTGTTGTAATTAAACCACTATGTGGCTTTAAAGAGATATTAGATTTTTTGAATTGATGTTAAGAATTAAGGAAAACTCAAACCAAAGATGATTGTATAAGTAATTGTTTAAAATTCTAGCTGCCTAAATAAAATCTTGTTATTGTTGATCAGGTGTTTTCTTGCAAGACCTGTCACTATGGGCTCAGCACATTTTATTTCCATCTAGGCCATGTGCCTACTCTTAAATATTAAGTGACGCCATCCCAGAAAAAAAAATATAAATAAATTTTTTTTGGAGGTTAGAAAAAGGGTGTTAAGAAAAACTCTGGGGCGTTGCACTGTTATGGTCAAAAGTCAATAATTTCAGTTTCTGTTTATAAAAATGTATTCATAAATTTTAGTTCCAGTTATAAATATGAAGAAACTACTGCCTATTTCACCGTACCAAATACAACCAAAACCAAACTCAGAATCCATATTAATATTTAATGAAGAAATTTGTGTTAGTGGTTGAAATCACAATCAGAATGATCACAGTTGCACACCACTATGTAAAAATTATCCCAATTAGCGCTTTCAAGCTTCACAGCCCATCGTCAGATTGGATTCCAATCTGACGATGGGCTGTGAAGCTTGAAAGCGCTAATTGGGATAATTTTACATAGTGGTGTGCAACTGTGATCATTCTGATCATATTAATATTGTTACGACGGTCTACTTGATCGTCGTAGGTGCAGTGGAAACAAAATACAAGACACCAATAAGTTACTAATCACCAGCTTTAATTTTCACAGTTAAAGAGTTCGTAATTAACAACACAGTCTCTTACAACAAATCAGATAAAAATTGTTCACACGCAATAAAATGTCAACTAATACTAAAACGCAATTGTATTACAATTAAACCGCCAAGACACCAATCATGTGTCGCATCAAAAAGTGTATTGCGACAGTACAAATAAGTGATGTACTGAGCATGGAAAATAAAAATTTTAATTTACCTATTAATAATATATTAGAAATAAGCATGTTAGGGATTGCAAGCTTGACTGGGACAAAAATATGAACAGGTGTTTCGACCTGAATCGACGTGCACACACACACAAATGTAACTGAAAGTGTGTACGCCAGTATTTTGTTAGTGTGTGTGAACGCAGGTCTCTGCAGGCGAGTTTGCCACCCCAAGATGAATAATTGCACAATTACTGTTTTTCCGTAATTATTCATAAACTATAATTAAGAATTAAAATCCAAAACCACAATAAAATGTAATAAAATTTACTAAATACTGTGTACGAAAACCACGCGAAAGTGACACACCGTACGAGTGTAATAGTGAAATAACTGTGTACAAATCGAAAGGGTTAAGTTGCAATGTCCAAAATTACAGTGAACATGTGTTGTAAAAATAGTTATAAGTATAAGAGTTTACGTACAGGACTCTGCAATTCGCAGAAATATAAAAAATAGCGAATTTGACAAAGAGTGGGGGAACTGAATCCAGAGACAGTTTCTAACATGTCGATTTCGTACCACTGCAGGGTGTCGACCAAGACATGGGTATAAATAGGACACGCAAGCTACAGTGGTTCTCTTTCTTGAATCATCCACGATGCAGCGGGAGCTTATGCCCGTCAGCACGGCGTATTTATTTTTTTTTGTAAACAGTTTAAATTTGCCAGTTACGTACAAATATGTAACTAAGCTGTAAACACAATCATTTTTATTAATAACAGCACTACTTAAGAAGATCCATTAACGTCAGAAACAGCACGAGGAGAGTTCCAGAGAGTGATACGATGCTGGACAAGAGGAGAGTTCCAGAGAGTGATACGACGCTGGACAAGAGGAGAGTTCCAGAGAGAGACAGCCGACGCTGGACAAGAGGAGAAGAGAGACAGCCGACGCTGGAGGCGAGACGAGGACGAATACCGATTAATCAAAAAATGATCGAGTATGATTGACGACAAAAAGGTGATAAACAACTTATTTATATCTTAATCATACAAAGAAATCAAAGACAATTAAAGACATTTCTATTTTATTTAAAAGTAAGAGCAATGTTTCTTGTAAAGTAGAATTAAAATCATAGATGTTTTAGAAATACGATTAACGTAACAAGAGCTCAAATTAATATGATATAAATGATTACAAAACATTTAAATGAAAACAATTAATATTTGAGAAAACAGTACTGAGAAACAAAAGATAAATTCAATAACTATTAATAATTTTGAGTACATTACAATATAGAAAAAGATATTTAAATATTGATATTTTGAGACACATTAATTGACTGAGTAGTCTGAAAATGAGATTTTTCCCTTATACAATAATTAGTAGAATAGAATATTTAGTCAGTAAGGATGTATATAGCTTAAGCCTTACGGCACAACAAAAAATAATAACGAATGTTTTAAATCGAAGTCAGTGCCATGTGCACATTTTTTAATAGTATCAAATAAATTTTAATTACCGTTTCAAGTTACATAGAGTTCTTATTGCAGATACACCTGAAACCCAATTTAAATGTTATATTGTTAAATAATTTGTCAATCTTGAACTTGTGACCGGTCACGCCTATTTTATGTATATGTAACGTTGCATAAATTTGGTGGTCCAAGATCGTGGGGCTCCACAAATTTAAATTATATTAAATTTGCAATTTATTACGTTGCATAAAATGTCACTTCCAACGCGGGGCATCACAAACATAAATTACATATAAATTTGTACACATACAATATAGTATTATGCAACTTTGCAATTTGTTACGTTACAGTATATATTAATTTTGTTTAATTATCATCTTGAGTTTAGAATTAAACATTTTAATTCCAATATATTTATAGTATGCTCTGTTATGCGGTCGATTTATAACAATATTAACTCTTACAATTAAGAAAATCGAATTTTTTTGGTATTTATATTTTTATGAAGCATTGCCAAATCGTTGAACCTGAACAACTCTATAAATAGTTACAATACAAAAGGTTTATGAAACACGAAGTCTCCATTATATATTTCTTTGAGTGACTTTATCGTCATTTTGAACATCTACAAGCCTGGGGTGAAATGTATATTCAAATGTCACGTCAAGCAATGGACAGAGAATCTACTTTTGTACAAACACAGCGTGCTGTCGAATCGTGTGATGAGAAAAATAGAAATATTTTCTTCAAAACAATATTATCATATTACGATTAAACATCGTGTAATATAATAGTGTTTGTATTACTAGTTTAGAAGGACACGCAAATGTTTCAAAGTACATGTATGTAGGAATACATATACATGTACAAGTGAAGTGGGATTGTTTTATATAAATGTTAATCATAAATTTTAAAGATTTGAGAATCAAACGATTTTTTTGTGTTTCATTTTTGAACACAACAACATTATTGTGCTAAAATAAACACATATTGAAGTCTTGAAATTATCACATAATCTAAGCTGAAACACTTCTATTTTTAATTATTAAACTAAAGTGATCGTTATAAATAAGTTTTGTAACTAAATGGCCCTACACATAATATATAAGGTAATTTACAATATATTCAACAAGTTTAAAATTTATTCGCTGTGGGAGTGTACTGGTTATTAATTTTTTTATAGGCATAGACTTTATTAATAAGTAGTTAAGCTTGACCGTAATGTACCCACCGCATGTAATTTGGAACTTTGTCGTTAATACAACAGGCATTGTACCCTTCTCTGTAAGCGTGTGGTGGTTTACACCAAATCGTTTAGCAGACAATACACAAAGAAAGTTTTATCTGACGTAAGAAAGTTACCTTTCATGGCTAATAATTAATTCTATATTTCATGAATTTATTTGTTAGTTTTGAAACGTTCAATTTCGGATATTCCAAAATCCGACATCAAAAAATAAAATTGAATCCGATTATAACGCTTTTTACTTACCCTTAGAACATTTTGGTATTTCTGTTTCATTGACGCATAAACATATGTTGATTAAAAAGTCGTATGCAAGGTCAAAATTTTATATGACTCACAATAAACCAGTCGCATTTACTTTCTTGCCAGACCGATAATCGGGGTGTGACAATCTTCGCTAAATCAGACCGTTTGTTTACAGAATAAAAATCATCACCTTTCTTAACAAAACATTATAACTATCTTTTTCATTATTTGATGTTTTTATAGTAACGTTTCCTTACCAGTTTTACATTGAACTTCAGATTTTCTACGTTGTGTAGATAACTAACTTTGCTAGGAATTGTTTACAATGCGCTTGGCTGTTTGTTCTTCTTATGGGAGCAGTCACTCACAAATAAAGGTAGGGTGAATTTTGCTACGAGAATGAATGAAAATAGTCGCAACCACTGTCACAGTTATATTTTGTCTATAAAAGCACTTGAGTATAAAATAATTAGTCCAGCCATTCTCTAATAATTGGTGAACATATATTTAAAAAAACAAAGGAATGAACATAAAACTTCCTCCTTTTGGAGTCAGTTAATAAAATTATGGCAAAATTAAAACTACTACATTAACTTTGATTACGCAGAAAACAAAGAAGATTGCAAATTCTATAAGCTTTATACAAGGTTATTTGTATTTTTGCTGCAATTTATGCTTCACAAAATATGTATGAATAACTAATTTCGTTTAGTTTTTTTAATGACAACACTTTTTTAAATTCTCAGAGTTAATGTATCTCTAGTTATTTTCCAATAATTGCAGTCTTTATAAATTCTTATCCAAGTGTACAGCATGTAGTATAATAAAAGTGTGTACTACATACACTATAAAGGCGTTTTATGTAGACAACGTAAATGTCGTAAAATAATTTTGTTCACTTCACCTATTTTTCAGTATAGAACGGGTTAAACGAATTATATGTTGTGTGTGTGTGCACGATATGATAACTTCAAAGAAATAAAAAAGAATACTATTACTGTATTATCTTAATTCGTACTGGGATATGAACGGAGCAATATGCAATGTGCTCATCATCAGCCATGTTAGGGTGAAACGAACTGTACAAAGTTGAATAATATATATATATTTTTTAAAATTTAATTTTACATATAATTAAGTCAGTTATTGTAGAGTTAGCAACAATTAAAAATTTTTAAAATAATAAACTACAATTACTAATACTTGTTAAAAAACTGAGTTTTAAGCCAGTGTAATTTACTTCAACAACAATTAAAATAACCCTGTTTGAAAGAAAAACTATGATTTTAAATAATATAAGTAGCAAAACCTATAAACAAACAATACAAACTATTGGTAGATCCAGTTTGTAATAATTCGGTATTTTAATTTGTATATTACTAGAACTGCAGGTCTAAGTAAATATTGTCAGTGTAAATATTTGTACTATAAATTATATTATTATTAACGTTTCTCTTATCGTTAAATCGTTAAAAAATTAATTATAGTATAGCAGCAACCACAATTTCTGTGCTAGTCATTACTATATTTTAAGTTAAGCAAAGCTGTAAAAATTTTTTAAACATATTTTCGTGCGCAATTACACGTAGGTATACTTGCCGGGTTGATAACTTCTGTCATAGGAGAGAGTTGAGAGTAGCAGAATTGAAGGCAAATTTAAATGGCGTCCTGTAAGGATAGAGAAGTTAAGATCTTTCTATAGGCATTCAATTGCTTTTACCTGTTGACTCCGAATCAGCAGTTGGCTATTATCGTTTATGGCATTTTTCCGTAGGAACTGAAACAAAATATATGACATTTATATCATCAATATCACCGCTTGTCATATAGTATATGAAATTGAAGATGTAAAGAGAATCTCTTTCATTGTTTTGTCCAATTAATTTCGTACGGAATGGTGGTGGTGGTGGTGGTGGAGGTGGTGGTGGTGGTGATGGTGATGTGTGTGTATGTGAGAGAGAGAGAGAGAGAGAGAGAGCGAGAGAGAGAGAGTGAGAGAGAGTGAGAGTGAGAGAGAGAGAGAGAGAGAGAGAGAGAGAGAGAGAGAGAGAGAGAGAGAGAGAGAGAGAGAGAGAGAGAGAGAGAGAGAGAGAGTGGCCTATCACAATATCAGCATCACATTCCAAATGTTGTTACGAATGTATACAAAAAATATTCCTGATTGTGACCTTTCAATATCTCGAATATAGCTTCCATATATTAATAAGACTGAATAAGGAAAATACCAACAAAGTGTTGGAGACTGAGTTTGTTGGTTATTGTTAATAAAAGATCCACATTCGTTTTAATAATAATACACGGGAATTGATACACTTGCTTACATGCATCACAACAGATGTTAAAAATTACTACAACTTTCGAAACTTGTAAGTTGTTGATTCATGTAGAGCATAATTTTTTTTACTACTCTAATAATTACACAATATTGGGGTATTTTTTGTTTTTTATTTATTTTACTTTATAAAACAGCGAAGCCGACATGTATTACATAACTTTCTGCTTTTTATAAAAGTCAGACTTATCAATTATTGTAAACGAAACTCTACACTGAGTAATCTGGAAGTCTGAGTAAATTGTGTAACTAGGTATAAATAAAAAAAATAAATATTTGCAAATATTAAATGCCACTAGAATACGATTTCAAATATCTTTTAATAACAATGTATTTAAACTACTTAGTTTAACCAAATTTTTAATAGGGTTGAAAAGTTTGAAAAGTTGTTTGATGAGGAATGGTAATGTTGATCCTGATATGTGTTTCTAATTGTGTGGTAATATTCATCCAAAAGTCATTTCAAATACTCTTTTCACTTTTGTTCGGACACATAAATGTTGCGATGGACCATTATCTTATAAGCGATTATAAATTACCGCAGATATTCGGTTTGATCGCTCTTATAAAATGCCAAAAAATCTGTTGAAATATTTTTCGATAGTGTTTTTGTTTAGATGTGAACAAACGAGGCACGCATCTAGCCCGTAGCTTTGTCATACACAAATGCTCGTGTTACATATTGCGTAAAAGGTATACCAACAGTTTCTACTAACTCGCTCACACTCACTCTTCGGAATTTTATATTGGTTCTAACGTAGTCAAATTAATGTGACATCCAATGTTTAACCTTCGCTCCATTTTAAATACAGCAATCCGGCCGTATAATGTAGTGTTGGATAGAAAAATTTCCCCGTAGATTGAATCCAATCGTTTTTAATTCAGGTCATTTCTAAAATTAAAAAAAAAATTAGGTCACGAATTTTCAGTTTTTACTGTTAAAATAACGTTAGAAGCGCTCACTTTGAGTACCTTCAAACTAATACTAAACAAGCTGGTAACTTGAAGCACCATTTTCATATTCAGCCTACAAAGAATGAAATCATACAACATAATATAAATAATGGGAATAGTGGCGCCATCTCTATGTGAGGCCCAAAAGCATTCACCCTACCCAGGTACATTGGTTTCAGGAATTCATTTTAATAAAAAAATAAATTTGTATATGTTAATAAGCTTTCAAACTTCAGCTTTTATATTGTAAATTACTTAGCTAAAAAAAGTAGATAAGTCTATATCAGTCTGTCAGTCTATGGAATGCCGTTATGTGGTAATATTGTATATTTCATTATGACGTTGTACATATTAGTAACACATTTCTGTTGTGTTGTACACACATCTCACTACATTTTCTGCTACTTCGGTTGCATGACACTACCCTGCACAAAACTAAAAAACTAATGTTACTACCATATTTGTGCAGAAATTATTATTTACTACATTAATACATTTAGTAAATTAGTGTTGCACACAAACACACGCACACGAACTCTTAAAACTATACCAGTGTACAGAAACACATTACCAGAATTACAGTACAGTTTTATAGTAAAGTGTACTATTAGTTTTTAAGATTTGGAAAATACAATTTTACACTGCAATTTATATACATCAGTTAATGTTTTTCCTTCGGTGAACGAGAGCTTCATTTAATCTCTATAAACTAAACAACAAACAGTACATACGCGTACATACACACATACTTCAGGGGACTTATATACAAAAAAAACATGTAAATTTATAGTGTTAAACACGTAAATTTTGTGGCATAGAAAGGAAAACAAATGAAGAGATTACGTACCCAAAACTAACAATACAATAATTTGTGGGTACCCAACATTTTAGTTTTCAGGAAAATTCCCGTCTCACCATGCTTAAATTCCTTTTGACAATAACATAAACCCAAATTGCTTAGAGTAAATAGAATTACCATACTAAAAATAAAAGTAGAATAATATAATAATAATAATAAAGACGTAGGTTAACAAAGTAAATCTTTAAATATCTCTGGGGGATGAAGTCAATAACAAGTTGGATTAAAGACGTCCAAAAGGATTTAAAAATAATAATATAAAGGCAGAAGGATTGAAAGAGAAGTTTTTCGCGCAAAAGTGTTAAAAATGGAAAGAGTCCAGGGTAGGAGAGAGAAAAACGCAGGTTCAAAGTGGACTGAAGACGGAAAATTGAGATACAGTGAAAAGATGAAAGAATATTAGAGAAAAAGGAAAGAATAAAGAATTGAAATTAGCATGTGGTCCTTAGATGGCTGATACAAAAAAATTAATATTGACGATGATAATAACAATAATAATAATAATGTTCATCATCATAATTCATCGGAAAAATGTTGATACTTTACCATCCTTAAATAAAAATTAAATTTTTATACAACAATATTAGATAGAAACGATATGTATATATAAAGCTAAAAAGACTTTAATTTCCTAAAGAAAGTAAAGTTACAATAAAAATTGTTGTTTCAAAAGAATAAAGAACAAAATAAAATAACAAATTGTCCTGGCTCATAATCCACTTGGTTATATATCTTGAGCTACTGGCTCTTATTTAATTTAATCCACCAATTCTCTGCAACTGTGTTAACTGAGTAAAAGTTTTACAAACTTATCCCGCTGTATTCGGTGCTTTTGATATAAAGTCGGGAAGTTGGGCCTCCTGAAAATACTTCAAAAAGATTTTCACTGTGCGAGTATTATGTCATGATTATTGTTTGTTTTGTTTCATTACTTGAGAGTATGTGCAATGCTTGGAGCTTTTGTGTGAATACGCGTATATAATGTTTAATGGGCATATGGTTCTATAAAATATTTGTTTAAATATTTAAGGTAAATTTAAGGTCTCTTTTCTGTGCAATTTAAACTAACAGAAATAGGAATCTAAAGTTTCTACAGGTTAAGAATTAGTTATAAACCTTTTTATCGTGTAAATAACGTGTAATATTCTAAGCTCAAAAAGATACAGAAACTTTATAAGACACTACAATATACCTGTTATGATTTCTGTGGTAGCTAATAAATTATATTGTTTTGCGTAACCTGTAGGCCTACCTGTTAGATATTTGCTACGTAACAATCCTACAAATGCAGACAATAAAGAGGACATTTGCTTTGTAGCAGACTAGTATATTATTCGGATATTGTGTAGTTATTACAGGTTGCATTTTATTGCAGGTCACGCATGCAAGTAGATAATATTAATTACTTCGGCGTGTGGTTTCCTGTCACATAAAATATACATGTATTCGCAATAAACTGATTATTATTAAACTTAGATTTACATTTTGAGGTAAAGCACACAAACTGTCTTTAAAATTGTATCTTCTTTATATCTGTATATATGCTGATAAATATGTGAGTGTGCACGCATGCGCACGTTTTGTGTGTTTTTTACTGATAAGTAAATCCATCAGTACATAAATAACGATAAATTAAATAAATTTATGAGTTACTATATTTGTTTAGATGGATAACATTTAGGATACATTAACTTTTTAAACTAAATGAATAAGTATTACCATATTAGTCCGTCATGTAGCTTCCTTATATAAAATTTAAAGATGTAAAAACAACGCGTTTCAGAATTTATGTTCCACCATCTGGTGCGTTTTACTCGTTGGAGGTCGTCATCGCATTAAGTTACAACACATACTTAAACAAAAAAACTAATTTACAATAGCGCGCTAAGTTCACGGTGCGCACCGAACGGTGTAATATCGATTAAGTTTTTATAAAGTCATCAATTTATCAGGAATATTAAAAATATTATTTGAAGTCTTTTCAGTAATAATTATTATTTTAATACAAGTTTAATAACTCAATCTATGTACTTCTGGCTTTACATCTCATAAAATGATATGAAAAACGTAATTAGTTAAACATGGAATTAAATATAAGTAAATTGAAAGTAAGGTTATAATGAGAAATATACATCATGGTAGGCATTGTACAATGGTAGGTTATAGGCCTATAAGAAATTAGTATACAATTAAAATTTGTAAAATTGAATAAAAATGTAAATTGCGTTTGAAAAATATAAAAAATAGTTAATTTATTACGCATAAAAGACAAAATAATATAGCATAATTGAAAATTAAAAAATATTATAGTAGGTACAATTTATAAATATGACGAATGCGAAATATTGTCACAAAATTAGATTTACCAAAGAACTACAATCAAATTTAAAAGTAAACAAAAACACATTGATCAAAAACCATATCATATTGTTACGGCATCACGAACAATCTACGTGTTTATCGAACGTTCCAGAGTGATTCAGAATGTAAGCGTGTGGTGTACGTGCTAGTAGACGCATTTTGCGAGAATCTTCTCGACTGTGCCGGGCTTCGCGGGGCGGTCGCCCTGTGTCTAGGCCGTAGTTAATTACGTAGTTCATACGCACGCTACTACGCAATTAGGAATCGTCTAGATATTCGACTAGCTATAAATACCGGTACTCAAACGACGTTCAGTTTAGTATGAGCCGAATTTTTGACTGTGCGGTTCGAGAGTATTAGTGCGATACATTTACAGAGCGGTTCGAGTTATTACTGTGTACGTTCAAGAAGTTATTAGTGAAGTGTTGCGTTTTATATTCGGACGGTATAATTGTAATACAATTGAGTTTTAATATTAGTGAACATTTTAATTGCGTGTGAACAATTTTTATTTGATTTGTTGTAGACACTGTGTTGTTAATTACGAACTGTTTAACTGTAAAATGTAAAGGTGTGATTAGTGACTTAATTGTTGCTTTGTCTTGTAGTTATTTTGTTTCCACTGTACCTACGACGATCAAGTAGACCGTCGTAACAGTGGTATCAGAACTGGGATAAAATGGTTAAAAGTGGAAACAGTGGACACTTTGTGCAAGACGAGTGTGATTCGTAATTAATCGGTAAGCATGGATCCCAGTCAGATGATGGAAACTTTACAAACACTGCAGCGGCAGACACAGGAAGAAGCAGAGAAACGACAGGATGGAAAACGCAGGCAGGAAAGAGAAGAAGCTGAGAAACGTCAGAAAGCACTAATGCTAGAAACAGAAGAAAGACAAAAGATAAAACGGAAGCTTTCTTTGAAACTATGCAGAAACAGTTGCAAGAACATACTACCGCAAAATTGGGTCTCCTACGTGGTGACGTAGGTGAATTACGAGGTGAGCTCAATAATCAGATTACCAGAATATCTGACGTAGAAGAATGCATGTCAAATAAAATAGCTAAAGTAGAAAAATCTGTCTTGACTGTGGAAGAAGTTATGTCAACAAAAATATCTGCAGTAGAAAACTCAATGGCAAACATAAGAGAACAAATTAAAGTTGAAGTTGAACAGTGCATGAAGATTCAACCAAAACAAATTTCTAAACAGACTGTACCAGTGATAAATACAGAAAAAGACATAGAAAATAAGTTAACAGATAAAGTCACTTTGCCTGCAGTAGGGACAGTTCATGTCGAAGCTCCAACCTTTGACGGAAGCAGTCACTGGGCAACGTACCTCCGCCAATTTGAAGCTGCTGCATGCGCAAATAATTGGACAGAGAAAGACAAGGCAGTCTAACGTGTTCTCGCATTAAAAGGACCCGCCGCGAAACTACTACAGAAAGTCCCACCTGACAGCCAGAACATCTATGCCGAGTTGATAAAAGCTCTAGAATTACGCTACGGTGATAAACATTTGCGAGAGGTGTACTACGCTCAGTTGAGAACAAGACGACAACGTTCCGGGGTGAGTCTTCAAGAGTTTGAAGCAAGTATCGACAGATTGATTAGATTGGCCTATCCTGAAGCACCAGAAGACTTCCGAATAAGGTTTGCGGTGCAGACATTTATTGATGGCATCGGAGATTGTGAACATCAGCAAGTGTTACGAATGGCAAGACACCGAGATAACTCAGAAGCTCTTGCTCACGCCCTAGAGTTTGAAGCTGCCAAGTCAGCGTCCCGCTACATTAATGGGTTTGTGCCATCACATTGCAGACAGAAGATCCTTGTATCACATTGCCGTTACGATGGGTGCAGAAAAACAATGTTGTCGGACAAACAATTCAGAAAATCAAGAAAGTCGCAACGATTTGAACGATGGGATAAAGGCAGAAGACCGAAATGTTACAACTGTGGGCAACGGCTGTTATTCTTTAACCTGCATTTAAGTTAAAATTTGCATAATACATTAACAAAAATTAAATGACTATAAAATGGCATAAAACAAACTATTTTAAGACAATTAATTTTATTTTATTTGGGTCAGTTAACAGACTAGTTTGTCTAGTAAATCAGGCAATAATTTTTATTAATGTACAATGTTTACAATTTCTCAATTACAGAAGCGGCTGCAATCTACTTGGTTTTTAACATTGTATTTTTTCCCAAAAGGCAGCAGCTGCTAGTTTTGGTCCGCCCTGGGTATTTTATTTCCAACATACCTGGTGAGCATTCCCACCCGGGGAGGCGCCCGATGGTAGACTAGCAACTCTACACGGGAACCTGCAATAATTGATTAATTAATTCTTTTTGAATAAACCGTTGTTCTTTTAGGTTTCTTTTAGGCCATGTTAATTCGTTACACGCAAAACACACACACACACACACACACACACACACACACACATACGGTACCAACATTTAATAGAGAGCCTTATAAGTGTTTGTTGTGAATGAATGACAAAGGTTTAACAATAAATACCTTGATAATTTATAGTAACTCTTTTTACCAGATTATATGTATTTACGATAAAAGTGGGATAACAGCATTTTAATATACGCGTGTGAAAGTTTGGACGACGAGTGCGTAACATGAGTCGTCTAATCACACAAGTATATTAATAATGCGTTATCACTCGTGGGTCGTACAATATTTTATCTACACCCGCTGAAAATAAAAAAATTTGAGAATCAGGAAATTTAAGCTATCTACGTAGCAGTTGAAATATTGTATTGTGACGTATACGTTCCCATAGCAACCACATTGTTATGATTAAAAATAGTTTGTTTTTGCTGCAAATTAGTAATTTGTAAAGTGTTTTAAAATGAGTGAATCTGAAAGTGTGCCTTCAGATATTGAAAGGAAGCTTTAAAAACCATATGCAACTTAATACCAGAGAAGTCGAGATCAAAATATGAAATTACATATGGAAGATATGAAAAATGGTGCACAGAGAAGAAAATTATAAACAATGGGAATGAAAATGTAATTCTGTTGTTATTAATATCAACATTAAGTAGATTACATGTTTAGATTGTAATATTATGTTGTATTTTGTTATGTTTCAATAAATTTTAAAATATAAACGAGTGGGATAACAAAACCAGTGCGATAATGAACTTGTTATCCCACTCAAAATGAGTGGGATAACACGCTATTACGTTACGGGTGTAGATAAAAACAATTATAGAGTTCATATTCAAATAAAACATCCATGTTACGATCTAAGACAACTGCAACAAGTTTAATAATTGAGAATTTTGCACAGAATTAATAATAATAGAGTTGTATTGAAGTATGTTATTATATACACAAGCATAGGAGAAATTCTGAATAAGCATCGGGATAGAGGGTGTAAACTGGTCAGAAAATTGAGTAGGTCACCACATCTTACGCACAGTATCAAATTTATGGTTCCACAGATGTGCCCGACATAAAGTTTCCGCTGATCTGTTGCTTGTACCTACAACACAAATACGTTTATACGACATGTTGTCTTCTTATGAAACTGAGAATTATGTAATGCAAACATGAACTTGGATTATGTTACTGTTCTTATTGTGCTATGCTACATCCATACCTATAGTACACACTCATACACTTAAGTAAGTTACAACATAATCTACACTACGTGGATTTAGTGAAACACAAATTGATAAAAATATATTGGTCTTACTTAGTATGTGCATGCCTTACTGTTCAGTTTTACCAGTTTATCCACATACCTAATCTTCTAAAAACATGTAGCCACGTCATTTTAGAAGTTAGTTGCACAGTGTGACTATATTTGCACGCTAAGAAGTGACATCGGTTTTACTGAAATTAAATAACATATTTATATTACATCGTTTTCGTATTTTACCAAATGAGTATTTTAAAGAATCTCAGTGTACATTTTACAGAAAGAGGTAAACTTATTCTTCAGACTTGGTACAAGCTGTGACTGTGCAGTACTTATCTTATCTGACTGATTGTGGTAAATCCTAAAATAATTACTGAAAATACCAGTGACGTTATATTAATTACATCTACTACTACTACTACTACTACTACTACTACTACTACTACTACTACTACTACTACTACTACCACTACTACTACTACTACTACTACTACTACTACTACTACTACTACTACTACTGCTACTACTACTACTACTACTGCTACTACTACTCCTGCTGCTCCTACTACTGCTACCATTCCTGTTAAGTGGAGTCATCCATTCTAAATTCAAATTGTATTCCATTCTTGAAAATTTGTTCTTTTCAAGTACAAAGTATTGTCCATATGACATCTTAGGTGTTTTGTGTATGGTAAATATGTTACTCTAAATTAAGGTAAGACATTTTTGCACTACAGAAGTTACTTATGATTGTCAAACAGGATATCAGCGTATGCCAGCCGTTCGGTGGGCAAGTGAGGCAGTGCAATTCGACCACCCATTTTTAACTCAAGACTCTACCGTATGTAAATTGTTTTGCAGCACAACAATCTTTTTCGGTTTACTGGATCCGCCTGGAAATTTAAATCGACAACCCTAAATTAGTAGCTGAACGCTAATCCCACTGTTTTTTTTAAGCTGCTGCTTCTAATATAAAGTGAAAAAGTCAATTAATGAATTAAAACTAGAGGTGAAATATATTGGTATGATTCCGAACATACGACTACGCTGAAGAGCCAACAGGAAAAATAAAAAGAAGAGCAATTTAGTACAAAGTAGTCTTTTTGTAAGTAAAACTTATGCATAGCTCGCGCACTGATTAATGTGTAGATACTGAAAAACTACTGAAAAGAAAAGAGCGAATATTTAGTGGGTCTGATATTATTAAAGTAACTTGCTGCTCTTTCTTTGAAGGAAAACGTAACCACAAGGAATTATAAGCATAAAAATCGTTTGTAAATAGTAAAGTTGTAGAATGATTTTTAGGCAACAAAAGAGAAGAAAAATACAAAAAGCCTAGTAAAAGCTTCTGAAGTCCTACATTATCCCTAAAAAAAACACACACACATTAGGAGAGAGATTCCACCAGGACATTAGGACCATGTAGAAACGATACCAGGGCCACTGGGACCCAGCATGATGGGTAACTTGAATACTGCTGGTTTGTAAAAAAAGGAGATATGAGTCAATATAAAAGGAAAAATATGAAAATGATATGGTATGTAGATTATGTATCATTATTTTGTTATTTCCTCCTTAAACACCAAACACCCCGTATTAGGAATATTACATGTTATTTTGTAATAAACAAAGAAAATACTGAAATCAATTATCCAAGTATTACATTTAATACTATTTTTAATGACATGTAGAATGTTGGTCATTAGAAAATTATATACGTTACAGTTTTTCTGGAAATATTTTACACTTTTTCACTGTGAAATTAGATAGAAATATGTAATTTTATTGACGTTAAAGAAAGTAATTATTACAGACCAGTGCATTTAGACAGGTTTTATAGACACACTACGATGCGCAATAATATTTTCATTTAGGCACACTTACGTGCTGGCACACGAAGTAGAGATATAGAAAATATATGTATACACTTTATAGAAATATGCACTTATCAATATTTTTAATAAAAATGCCTCACAAAATTTTGGAAAATACGTTGTCATTAACAACCTAAGGTAACTAGGACGAACATTAAAACATATTTGGATAGACCTGTTGATTTTCAATAAGTTTAATTAAGATTACAATCAAAGGCACTAATAATTTTAATAATATTTTGAAAAAATAACTCGTTTATTACACATCTTAATCATTGTACTATATAGGATTTAACGCTACTAAGGTTTTGTAGATTTTTTCCTGTGGAATAAAATATTTTTTTGTTTAACAATAATCTTGTTTTAAATGTAGGTGTTAAACGTCAAGAAAAGAATCAATGGGGATTATAAGAATCATTAGCATAGGCACTATGATTTTATTTTTCAACCACCTACGAAAAAGAGACACATTTAGCTGGTCAATATTTAACAGAACTACAAAAGTTTATAAAATAATTCTACCTGTAACAATGTATCGGCTTTACATGTGTAGCCGATATTCCGGTTGGTAGTAAAAGGTATACAGGTTTCCTTTGTTCACATACAATCGAACTCGGGTTAGTACGAGGGTTATTTAACGTAATAAAATTTAAGTTATATTCTTAAGAAATACGATTAACTTGAAATATTATAATAAAAAATAATATTATTTGTTAGAAACAATAAACAATATTATTTGTTAATAAAGCATTTTTCCACATCCATCCTGGACAATCGTCTATCAGACTCTTAAGCTGACATATTAAATACTTAATACAAAATAGTATTAATTTAGTTTAATATTAGTAGTAATATTGTTTTAAATCTCATGACATTTTAAAATAATCTTTAAATTAGTAAAATTGATTTGGCAATTTACTTTACAGTAATTTACAAAATAATCAGTTAATTGAATTAGATTATTAAGATTTAGTTTTATCTGTATGAACACTGTAGAAATTTATAAGGGTATTGTAAGTCTTTGGGTTGTAGACTATTCTAAAAAATATGCCTACTTTTCTATAGATCTTGCTTAAACGCGTAAAGTAAAATTGGTGAAATGAGCATTCATGCAAACATTGCAAAGTTGTAAACTATGCAGACAATTTGTAAACGCTACGAAGAATTTACGTTCAGAGTAGTCTATTTGCGGTAACCAAAAGTAAATAAAAGTCGCTTTGATACACATTTAAGTAACAACATGTAACCAGGAATTAATTACGCTGCAGCATGTCTGGCAAAACAGAAACTAATCCAACAACCAACCAACCATTCCTACGTTATGGATTAAGCATATAGTTCTCTGTTATTTGAAATTTTTATGTTCCACACCAAATAGTTTAATACAAAGTGGGATTATCGCTTGTTTTTCCTGTTCGGTAACGACATAGTAATTCACTGCATTAAACAAATAAATGGGAATTGATTTTTTTTTTAACATTGGTTGCACATTAACCGCATGACTTCATAACTGTTAAAACTTTTGTAAAATTTGCATTGCATGTTATTTGATTTTACTCGTCTAGTTATTGTTATATAAATAGACCATATTTTTAGTTATATTTACAGTTAATTAATGTCTATAAAGGATGCATGCAGTTTGGGTGTATCATTATTGATTGCAGAATATTTTTCCTTCTCAAACATTAAAACACTACTATATATTTCACTATATTTATGGCATACGCAATATTGCTAGCTATTGGTCACCTCAATTATATAAATTAATGATTTGATATGTAAAGTTATTGCTGATAGGTGGAACCGTAAAAGCTGTTTAGCAAGTTTCAATTGTATAAGCACGTACTATAAAATGTAAAATACCACAGGGAATTATAATTCTCTTTCAATGTGGAACCCTAGTATGGAAACAACCGTTTGGTTGCAGCTACACGGGTACGGTTGCTTGCAGCAAGTTAACAACGAGTACACAGGCCTCCGTAGCCGGTGTGATGTTAATTAATAACTAACTACGAGGCTGTAATAGCCTTTATATTAAGTAAGAGGCTTTCGTCAGTACACTTTAAAATAATACATTTATACATAATTTTTGGATGCATTAACGTGTTACATAACTAATAAATACAAAGTATAAAAAAAATTTTAAACTGCAAGAAATATCTAATTCCTACGTTGAGAAGGAAAGACAATTCGGTGACGTTTGACGCGTAGACCGAGACATGTGTTCCAGGCCTCTATGTTTCTACCGTCTTCGATCTGGAAAATGTGTCACGGTCGTGCACTAACCTAATTTCTATCCAATTCTAGAGCGCTTACGCAACTCTTCTCGACTCGTTGGCCAGCAAGTGGTAGATTCCAGTGGAACCCCATCGGAGTATATATAAGTGCCAGCTAGACACCTGAATATATTAAAAGAGTGGATTGAAGTGATTGTTGCGGTTTAGTGGAAGTGATTATCGCGTTAATTAGTGTGGAACTGTAATAAGATGAGATTCGTCGTTGTTGTTGGACAAATTTAACATTCATTATTACATAAAAGAGCTTTTTTTGATTTTTAACTGCTATTTGCATCTAAATGAAGTTTTCAAATAGTGATTCCATATGGTGTCAGTTCTTCTGTCTCACTTCTACAACACAACGATCTGTGCGACCTCGTAACATTGGTCTCGGACGTGGAGTAAGTCCTTTAACAATGGAAACAGAGTACACTTTGCAGAACAGTAGTTTGAATTTTTAAGTGAAAAAACAATGCACACTCAGATGATGGGAACTTTTCAAGTACTGCAACTGCGAACGGATGAACGACGACGACAGGAGACAGAAGAAGCAGAGAAACGACGACGACAGGAGGAGGACCAGTTTGACCGTCGTAACAGTAATACTATTACAAACCACCTGCGTCTAACATGACGTGTATTAAAATAACTTTAGTAGATAAGTTAGTAATTAGCTTTACGACAATAATAAGTAGTTAACGAATTAACGTCTACTGGACGTCTACAAAAGTGCAAAATAGATGATTGCTATATAGTTCCAATCTTGAATTTAAGAACTCTGGAATCGCCAAAATTAATGATTACGCATTAAAAGTGTTTATCATATGTAAATGTACATACAAATTATAAGAATATTGCTAATATAGTTCCGTTAGAATTTTGTTCTAAATATTGTTAATATTAGACCCTATTATTTTGTTTTATTTTTAATTATTTGTATTTCGAATTTAGAGTACACGTAAGGAACAACGTAAGGAAAGTGATGTCAAACATGATCAGAGACAATTTTTACCAACCAATAATTTCTACTATCCCTAATTTAAAATTTCTCCAATTTACACTGTGTTACTCGCCCAAAATTATAAATAGCTTGTTGTTACGAAATGAGAAGAAAACCAAAAATTACATATTTGGTAAAGAAAATTGCTCTATGTATAGAGCTACTACGTACCCTTCTCTTTAGTTACACAAACAGAGATGTCTACGTATATGCAGGTAGATAAAACCCAAAATTTTGTTTACCAAATGTTAATATTATAAGGTGTTTGTAAAATGTTTGTAAACAAAGAAAAATATTTTTAAATTACTAAGAATATTAATACTAAATAATAATATTTAAATAGTACCAGTGCTGAAATTTTTTTTAAATTGTTTGATCTTTTAACAGACGCCACGTCGTTGCTACTTAACACAGAAATAATAATTCCCTTTTATATTAACGAAAATTATACCTAACTAAATTACTTAACCTACCTTGTTTGTGATATATTGTTTATTTATATTGATTTATATATCTGAGGTATTGTTTCTTCCCAGATTTAGTTAATATATTTTATTAAAAATTATACTATAATTTCATATAATTAAGTTCATTATTCATATGGAATTTCATGTAAAATTATGCACTGACAGCTCTAGTAAAATATGTTAAAATTGTTTATCATCGTTTTAAATAATATTTGATTTTTAGACTGGCCTCGTTAATTAGAAATTTACAAATTATAGTCCGTAAAATAGAAGTTTTACTTTATTTCAAACTTTCTGTGTAGTATGAACATGACAGCATAGCATGTACAGCAGATTCTTGACTTCGTATGTAACACAAAAATTGCACAAACGAAAGAAGAATTTTTAAAAAGGAAAACCTCTTTTGGCTTCCAGAAACTGGTACTCGGAAATTAGGTAAAACTTTGTAAAGGGTTTTACTTGTTACGTGTGCATATGAACCTCGGAAACCTCAACTTTGAGGAAAGCCAAGAAAAGATACTTTGAAGCTTTAAAATGGACGAAATTAAGATTATTGTGGACAAAAATCAGTGCCTAGTGATAAGGTTTTGAACAGATTGGGTGAAAAAATAACTGATTAAATCCATTGTAGAAAAGAAAAGCGATATTTTTTATCATCTGCTACATTATTCAAAACGGTTCAGCGCCTTGATCAAGGAAATGACCGGGAGTCGTAATGGGAGGTGAAAGCTCAGTAAGAAGTACGTAAGTGTGGTGACAGAACGAAGAATGTATGTGTTTTAAGACGCTGTATACAGAAAAGAAGAAATTGCAATCACACTAACCTTTGGATTGAGGAGAACAAAAGTAACACTCTGTTGTGTATAGGCTTGCTTTTCTTCTATATGGTTTCAACCAGCTTACTTGTCTTTCAATTAGCTATATTGTGTTTCATTTTTGTAGGTAACTTTTGAAACGTATACATACCCAAAAAGCTGTACAATGTTTTTATATATTTATGCAAAAGCTGAGTGCGAGTGTAAATGTTTTAAGCTTTAGGAAATGTGCTGATCATGCTGTACTAACAAATAAAGACTAAAAATATATTTCAAAAGCATTGTATTAACACAATAGAGATAACAGTACTTTTCGTCTTCTTAAAAATATTAACCGTGTGACAGTATGTTAAACGAGAGATTTATGTGTTTATGGAATGACATAACATTAAAAGTCTACACATTTAAGTTCACACTGACCTTTATGAAAACAAAATCAAAGGTAACAGAGAATTTGTAATCAAACGTCTCAATTATGTAAAAATAAATTGCTCTATGATTTGTAAGTTAAACTTAAGTGACTTTAAAAGTAGTTAACTATTTCATAACGTTTGTTGAATACATAAATTATGCAAAACCTTCTTGCTTAAAGTATACAAGTACGATACAGTTGGCAATTCGGAATACAATTGAAGGTAAATTATATATTGTAATTGCGCAAAAAGAAGATATTAAAATATACTGATACAAACTGAGCAATTTACTCAGTTTTCTCGTTAAATCAAGTCGTTAATTGCCTTTTATTTCTGTAAAACGTGTAAACAAGCTACTAATAATTAATTAGCAGAATGTCTGTAATCACTTCTATTCAGTTTCATAAATACTTCAATTATCTGTTTTCCCTCAGCTCTGTCACTTTCCTTTTACAAATCTTACGTTACTGTGCTGAGTAATTTCTGCCGTATTTTCTCTCCCTCACTGCCAGATTCAACAAATACACCGAATTAAGTGATTACATTTTCTCACCCTTCGTGCCACTTCCCACGGCTTGTTTATTTTTCGAACTTCCCGGCACCATGTTAATAAATGACACTACTGAGTGCTCCTACATTACAAAAATAAACATCTCGGCTACAACTACAAACATGATTTTCCTTATTTTGTTATTGTACTTCGTATTCTTGAACGCTATAGTGGAAACAATGGATAGATATTAATATACAATTTGTTCTACTAATATTATCTTCGATAATAACTTGGTCTGTGTATAAATGAAGAACATAAAGAATAATATGATCATCATATACAAAATATTTACCATCAAACGAACTTAATTGACGAAAGTTTCTTAGTGAACACCTTTTCCTGTTATAAAGATTCCATAATAGTGTATTTGTTATTTGAGATCTTAAAATGGGCTTCTAACATATATGACGATGTTATATTAAGTAAACGTTAATTATCGTTTCTGTAAGTGTTAAGTGAGTAAAGATTGGTATTTACATATTTTTTATGTAACTCTTATATTAATAATAACAATATAATTGACTACTTCGGTGTAACAACAAAGTACTCGTCATTAACCGTGTTAGTGCCTTGAAAACATCAATTATTGGTATTAAAGGTAATTGCATAATAAAATCTGGAAATATAAATGTTGTATGCGCCAAAATAACCAGTACTGAAAGGTAAACGTATATGACACACGAACGCACTTTGTGATCATTATCATGACCGTTGCCTAAATTCTTGTCATGGAAACGTCACAATAAATTAATTTCATTTTGACCTTAGTAGCGGTTAAAATGGTTGTACCGACGCAAGACAAATGTTTTATTGTTGAACATTATTTTTGCAAATATGGAGTTTTTCGTTCAAACAAACTAAGTCTGCTACATGTTGCAAAAGAATTTTGTGAGCGGTTCCAGCAACATGGTTATGTTCGGAGTAAATTTAAATTCCTTGTATGGGCAGCGTTCTAACATAACGCAAATGCTGCACCTGCCGTCCAGTCACTGTAAGAGAGACAGCTCTTCTAGCACTAAATAGAAGTCTCCTGCTTCAAAAAATGTATACAGTAATTTATTCTTACTCTACGAAAAGAATGTTCAGTTAAATCGGTAGTTCAGATTGGACGATATAGAGTGGGCTAAGTTTTAGAAATGCAGACAAGAAAGCGAGAATTCTGTACTAAGCCCCGATGTTAGCAATGGCGTACAGAATTCAAACGTACTTTTCTATCAAAGGTACTGCTTTCTAGAGATTGAATACTACTTGTACTTATTTGAATGGATTTTGCAATCCACAGACGACCCTTTCTCTTAGTTTTGAACTACAAGGTATAATTTTAGTGAACCCCTCTATATTCAGCGTCGGGACGTGGAATGTTTGCATTTTGTTGAGCATTATCTTGAATATCCTGCTAGCATAAGCAAGTTACGGTATAGAAAAAAATATTATAGAATTTCTTAAGTAAGTCAGAATTTTCTACTGTGCAACAAACTTTCCACTTTTCTCTCAATGGTTTAAGCAGTATAGAGTTTCTTGTCACAAATAGATGGACTTGATTTTTCTGTTTGATTGGAATTTTGGAAACCGTATAATTTTTTTTTCTGTGCAACAAACCTTCCCATATCCTTCTCATTTACTCGATTGCTACCTGTCACTTACCGTTAACTTGTGATAAAGGAATCTATTTTTAGTGTAGTTATTGGTGAATTACGTGAAAAAAATTTGACATGTGTAGGAGAATGAATCAACCTATGTTTAGGGACGGTTTGAGAATCTACCTCAGCCTTACGAGTACTACTTGAAACGTAAAGGAGAGTATATTGAACCCGTTCTGTGTATGTGAGTTTGTGGGGTGGGTGTTTTCCAACTTCACAACTATACGTGAGAATTGACGTTCATGTAGGGAAAATTAACAGACAATTCAATAGGTAACTCTAAGCCACTTTCTTACAGAATATGTTTAAATGTATACCTTATATTGTTATTAGCGTTCCCTTTCTTCGTATACGTATCGTATCGTACAGAACAGCTTAAAAAACTGAAAACTACATAAAACTATCAAAATTATACAAACATTTATTTGAATAAAATAAAGAATGTACTATACAAGTTTGTTTAATACCTGCTATATAATGCTGTTTAATTTTATAGAGTTGAATACTCAACAAAAACAACAGAATTACCTAACCATATTAATAATTGACCATTTTAAAATATAAACAAAAGCCACGTGAGAAACGTAGGTTATACCTTGTCACCCCTGGTCACTGAATTTGTATGTTGGACTCCTGATGAAGCTCATCAATGGTACGTATAACGTTATTGTACGTCTATACAAATCACAGGTAATTATTTCCCTCTCACATAAGCACACTCATGATAGTCATTATTATAATATAAATCATTAGCAACTTTTAAAGTTTAATTTATAGAATACATAAATAATATTTCAACTTCAAATTTAGTAAATTTTAACTTGAAACAAATGTTTAAATCATTAACAATTTCCTCTTTTAAAATTTTAATCTCATATAATGAAATAAATTTCATCAGATTTGTTAATCTTCAACAGATTAAAGTTATAATAGGATTATTACGGAATAAAATTAAAATGTCATAAAGACATGAATGTTTATAACTTTTTAAGCTGTAAATTTACACTTTTAAAGTATTACTATATACACATACTGTTACGACGGTCTATGGTACAGTGGAAAACAAAATACAAGACACCAATTAAGTCACTAATCACCAGCTTTAATTATCACAGTTAAACAGTTCGTAATTAACAACACAATCTCTTACAACAAATCAAATCATAACTGCTAGCCCGCAATAAAATGTCAACTGATATAAAACACAATTGTATTACAATTGTCCCGCCCGATTATAAAACACGCAACGTCACTACAGTATTACGAACCGCACTAATAACCACTAGAACGCACAGAGTAATATGGACCGATAATAACTGAAACTAAGGCCGCTGCCGCCTAGTTATTATACCCCGTTCACAAACCAGAACATTCTACAGCTACGCGTTACCTCTACTACACTACGACGTAATTAATTGCGGCCTTGACACAGTGCGTGCGGCCGCGGGAGTTCTGGCAAAATCTAGGAAATGCGCTGAGAATCACGTACGCCACAACATTCAGCTACATTCCTCTGAAACATTCGATAAACACGTAGATTGTTCTGTACTGTGGTAACACAGCCCCCTCCTAAGCCCTGTTCGTCCCGAACTGGCAAACCGTCTCTGAAGTAATAATTAGCTAGGCGATCTTGGTGGACGATATTAAACTTTCGCTGTCCTTCCTGTTGAATCCGATAAACAACATCGTTGATTCTTTTTTTAACAGTATAGGGTCCTTCCCAGTTAGTTTGCATCTTAGGTAAGCGACCACGATGGGGCTTTGGGTTGAACAACGAGACCTGATTTCCTTCTTGGAAACCAATACTATTGCTGCGAATGTCATACCGAGTTTTCATTTTATCACTGGCAATCTTCAGCCGCCCTCTTATCAAGCGGTTCATTTCTCGCAGTTGGTTTTCTAATTGCGAGGGATAGTACTGTGGCTCTTGGGACTGAATATCAGGTGATCCGAACATTAAGTCCCCAGGAAGACGAATCTCCCGCCCAAACACCAATTTTGCTGGAGTCATGCCGGTTGTGTCGTGTACTGATTATCTATACGAAATTAGGAATAGTGGTATACGTTGGTCCCAGTCTGTTTGGTTCTCGTCAACAACCTTCGAAAGATGCTGCTCAAGTGTCCTATTAAATCTCTCAACCATCCCGTCCGACTGAGGATGCAGAGGTGTTGTCCTGGTCTTTCGAATACCAAGTAGACGGCACAAATCTGTAAACACTCCTGATTCGAAATTTCTCCCTTTATCCGTATGGATTTCGATAGAAGCTCCATAACGCCAACAGAAGTTGTGAACTATCTCCTTTGCGACAGTGGTAACCTCCTGATTTGTAATTGCGTAGGCTTCCACCCACTTAGTAAAGTAGTCACCTACAACCATGATATATCGGTTTCAGTAACTAAGAATGGTAAAGCAATGTCTATTTCAATTCTCTTGAAAGGCAGTCCAACGTTATACTTCTTCATTTTCCCCTGCTTCTGGTTTGTAGGCCCTTGCTTGCAGCACAAATTTCACACGTCCGAACCCATTCCTCTACGTCGTGGCGAAGATGAAGCCAATAGAATCGCTTCCGCATTTTGTCAAGGGTTTTGTTAATGCCAAGATGGCCTCCAGATGTTCCATCATGCATCTAATTCAAAACAGACTGCACTTTACTTCGGGGAACTATCAACTGCATGATCACGTCTCGTCCATCTGCACTTCCCCAAGCCCTTTTCAGAAATCCGTTTTGTAAGGTAAGAGATTCCCATTGTGCCCAGTACACAACTTCTACTCTTCAACTCTTCGGAACCATGGCAGATATCTTGCTAATCCCGGCGGCGATCTTCCTCTTTTGCTGTCAAGATCTGCCCAATTTCTTCATCAGTCATCTGTTTTTGTCGACAGTCTTCTGTTGTCCAGCCATCTGCAAGGAAATCTACAGTGATGGCTTGAACATTTTCGCTTGAGTTTTGTTCTTCCTTTCTGTGGCAATGTCGGCAGTCTTCTGGGCACGGTCTTCGTGATAAGCCATCTGCATTACCGTGTAGGCGACACCGCCGATGTTGTACCTTTAAGTTGTACTCTTGCAGACGTTCGAGCCACCTTGCCAACTGTCCTTCCAGATTTTTAAATCTCAAGAGCCATGAAAGAACTCTCTCCCATAGAGGTATTTATGGAAGTGAACCAAAAGCTGTGACAATTGCCAACAACTCTCTCTTTGTAACACAATAATTGTTCTCTTGTTTAGAGAGTGTCTTGCTGTGTTATGCTATTACAGTTCTTCACCGTTCTGCACTTGAGACAAAACTGCTCCTAGACCACTATTGTTTGCGTCTGTGTTTGTTGTACTTCCCTTCGAAAGCTGGGAAAGCGAGAATTGGCTGTGAACATATTGCAATTTTCAAAGTCCTAAATGCTTGATCACACTCTCTCGACCACTGGAAGTTTTGTATATTTATTTTTTGCTCTTGTAGTGGTTTAGCAATAGTTGCGAAGCTTTCCACAAAACGTCTGTAATGTGAGCATAACCCCAGGAAACCGCGAACTTCGTGTTTACTCTTCGGCACTGGCCAGTCTCTTACGGTGCTACTTTATTAGGATCCATGCTAAAACCCGCTGCTGAAACCAGACGGCTCAGTTACTGTATTCCCTTCTGGAACAGAGAAAACTTCTTCGGGCTCAGCTGCAGTTGGGCACCGTGAATTCTAGTTAGAATATACTTAAGGGTTTCTAAATGGTCTTTGAATGTCTTCCCGATGACTATGACATCGTCTAAATAAACAAGGCACGTTTTCCACATCAGGCCTCGGAGTACCAGGTCCATCAATTTTTCAAATGTTGCGGGTGCATTAGAAAGTCCAAATGGCATGACATTAAATTGGAAATAGCCACTTGGGGTCGAGAAAGCGGTCTTTTCCTTGTCTTATTGATGAAGACCCACTTGCCAATATCCACTCTTTAGGTCCATTGTGGAAACCACTGTGCTCCGGACAGCGTGTCGAGAGTATCGTCAACGCAATGTAAGGGATAGCAGCCTTTCTTTGTAACGTCATTCAGCCTCCGGTAGTCTACGCAGAAACGCAATCCACCATCCTTCTTCGCTACCAGCATTACCGGAGAAGACCAAGGTCTTCTTGTCCAACCAGACGCAGCGCACTGCAAAGCAAGTACCAGGGCTTCCGCACTGTTTTGGTGTCTTGCAATTCGTAACACTTGCTGTAGTTCCTTATCTCGGACACCGGCAGTAAATGTCTGTAACGTAAAACTTGTTCGAAAATCCTCTGGCGCTTCAGGATAGGCCAGTCTAATTAGTCTGTCGATACTTTCTTCAAACTCTTGAAGGCTCTCCCCGGAATGTTGTCGTCTTGCTCTCAACTGGGTGCAGTACACATCTCGCAAATGTTTATCACCATACCGTAATTCCAGAGCTTTAATCAACTCGGCATAGGTGTCCTGGCTGTCAGGTGGCACTCTGTAGTAATTCTGCTGCAGGTATTTTAATGCAAGAACTAGTGAAACAGCCTTGTCTTTTTCTGTCCAATTATTTTCGCATGCAGCAGCTTCAAATTGGCGGAGGTACGTTGCCCAGTGACTGCTTCCGTCAAAGGTTGGAGCTTTGACATGAACTGTTCCTACTGCAGGCAAAGTTGCTTTCTCTATTGACTCATTTTTAGTGTGTTTTCCTATCTTTATTATTGGTACAGGCTGTTCAGAAATTTGCATTAGTTGTACTTTTCTGCTTCTAGCAGGAGGGCTTTCCGTTTCTCTTCCGCTTTCTCTGCATCCTGTCGTCGTCGATCCTCTGTCTGCAACAACAGCGCCTGGAAATCATCCATCATCTGACTGGCATCCATTTTTTCCGATTAATTACGAATTACTCTCTCATGTACAAAGTGTCCATTGTTTCCACTGTTAACGGTTCTATTAAACTTCTGACACCACTGTTACTTCGGTCTACTTGATCGTCGTAGGTACAGTGGAAAACAAAATACAAGACACCAATTAAGTCTCTAATCACTAGCTTTAACGCACAGAGTAATATCGCCCGATAATAACTGAAAATAAGGCCGCTGCCGCCTAGTATTTTTACCCCGTTCACAGACCAGAACATTCCACAGCTACGCGTTATCTCTACTACACTACGACGTAATTAATTGCGGCCTTGACACAGTGCGTGCGGTCGCGCGAATTCTGTCACAGTGTAGCAAATGCGCTGAGAATCACGTACGCCACAACAGATTCAGCTGGATTCGTCTGAAACATTCAATAAGCACGTAGATTTTTCTGTAATATCGTAACAATACATACTAAATAATAATACGTCTATAAAATTTTATGCACTAACCAAACGTTCATAGAATTACAGAAAAACTTTATTACTCTCCAAATAATTGCTCGGGGATGAAAAAAGACTTGTTCTTCTATTGAAAACCTGAACAGGACAAATAAATGTAATGAAAAATTAATGGACGATTACTTATTTTAAATAAAACGTTTATATGAAAATACAATCTGTTTAGCGCGATTGTCACTAAGTAGTTATAAACATGATTTATCTACCTGTTTTTAAAGTATTAAAAACCGACAATTCAACAAACGCACACGTGTGTGCATGCAGAAAACGGAAAGAAAATTAATCATCATGATACCCGTCCCTATTCCTTTTTTGAATTAATGAATTTGGCCACAGACACGTAGGCAATTAACAAAATGAAACGGTGCAAAATGGAAAACAACACCGTCGTTTGCCAAAGGCTCGTCGCTCGTTTGATTAATTTATGTTTTTTGTTTTTTTAAATATTTATGGACTCTCAGATTTAGTTAGTAACAAACATCAAGGCTACTGCAAAAGTATTTAATTAGTACGTAATATACTGCAATGGATACAATATGCTGGACTCTGAGCATATGATAGTATGTTGAAATGAAAATGTGTATAAGTAAAGACTGCAGGTTTGGACATAGTGTACTAGGCAATAAGACACATGTTTAAATTGTTAATTTTAAGTAACCTTTTGACAGCATAAAAATAATGTTGTGAAATTGTGCTGAAATATGCGTAAGCATGTAGCGAGTGCGCGTGTGCGAGAATATATAACTCTTTTGCGAGATAATAATAAAAAACGTATTAAATTTAATAGGTTTCGTTAAAATTTGTTTTTGACATGAGACTTGTACCAGAGTACTCCTAATAAGAAGACCTATCGAGTTGCAGTAGTTTGTGACTTAAAGAACTGAATTATTGTTAATCTCGTTATTTGAATTAGCAGTCTCAGTAACCCCAACCTCGTCGTGCTCGTTTGCTAGACTGCTAAATGTCATGTTCTGGGCAAGGCGTTTCAGTGTTTCCACCATTTTCAAGTCCTAAATCACGTGGAGGAAACAATGAAAGGCCTCGTCCAGATCATGACATTTAACAGTCTAGCAAACAAGCACGACAAAGTTGGAGTCAAAAACTGAATATTTGAGTTTTTTAATAAAGAAAGGTTTATGAGATAAGTAATAAAATTTTACTAGTTTTTTAGACAACATGCAATTTGCTTACGGACAGTATAATACAAGAATGATTTTATCTTGGCTTCAGACGCAGAGAAGCGTTACTGGTTAGCCAATCAGCGTACGAGAAATAGGGATTAAAAGTCTCTTTAATTTTACTGAACATACTGTGGGTATAAGCTTAAGACTCTAACACATAAAAAAATAAATAACAGTAAAATAATATTGATTAACTACAATTTATAGAATTGCTCAATCCGAGAACAACGGTAAACGCCAACACCAGGAGAAGCTACACCTGTAACTATCCAGAGGGAACGACCCACACCTCTATTCCAGATAGGTTCATCAACATTTCAACCTACAGTCATCATGAACGGAAGTGTCTTTTTTGTTATAATCTTAAATAAAGTTAAAAACTAAAGAGACCAAATAATTATGAAAATTTTATATATTATATTATAAGAGCGAAAAATCAACATAGTTCAATTTGTAATTTGTCATTGATAAATCCGATAGCATTCCAATACACGATTTAACCGACTAATTATTTTATGCGACACCTGTACATTGGAAAGTTGGAATACTTTCCAACTACGACACCCTAACTTTTATTTAGAAATTCAATAAAATTTTTCTTTTCCTGATATAAATTTCCTGGTGTTAGTCGTAGGGCCGTTGTTTGTAATGATGATATGTTCATTGTGTGGGTTCCGTTATGCAACGTGTTCAAAGGGTGTACGTGACTTAAACTAAATACTGCTGCTGCTGCTGCTGTTGCTGCTGTTGCAATAAAGCACTAATTCTTTCTGATCCCTGTGAACGGTGTGACCAAGAACGAGGAAGTAGCACATGCGTGTCTCGTTGACCCGGCAAAATGGATTACTTCTGAGGGCTAGACCAACTTCTGCATGTATAGGACAAATGCATTTAAAAGGAAGTTAATAAGTAGTGATACTGTAACTGTCTCATTTACTTTGAAATAAAAATAGGCCTGCTTATAGCCTTGAGGACAATTTATTATTTACTTGCACGCTTAGTACTCACGGCAATTAATTTATATAAAGTTATAGATTTTTTTAGCACATGTACAACTTCTTCAGATTCATGTCATGGCGGGTTATTAAGGAACAAAACTAAAATATAGAAAGAACGATTAAAGACAAATTAGTCTCTTCGACCTTGCGTGCAACTATTTGGACAGTAATAACGTTACTTTTTAATGCAAATCACGTACTTACAGTTAGTCCATACAGTTTTATAGACGTATTATTATTTACTTACTTACTTACCTATAATACTATAAGTAACTTACACGAAAGACTAAAATGTTTATAACATACTAAATGCGTAAGCAAAAATAATATTGCAACCTCTCTACATTAAGGTCCTGATCCGATAAAGTAGTGACTGTCTCCAGGGCAATGCCGTTTTACTCTCAACGGTGATGACATCGGGCAGATGTTGATCACCACACTGTAGGCATAACTTTAAAGTTTCCATTAATTTTATACAGTGTTTTGAATATTAGGTGGAACCTTTTATAGTAGCTCTGCGGCGGGTCTTCTGAAGGCGAAAATGACTGAAATTGCCTTATCCGTCTTTGTCTAATGATTAGCACATGCAACGGCTTTAAATTGCTGAAGACACGTCGCCTAGTGGGTGCTTCCATTAAATGTAGTGGTTTTAACATGGATTTGGTAAACTATACTCAAAATGACTCTACTTATTTTATTGATTCTGTGTCTTTATCTGCTCTTACTAAGGTTTGTTCAACAACTTGCTTTGAAGGACATGAACGTACTTTCAATACCAGTAATACTTTTGCTTTAATTTACAGCTGATTTTCTGCTCCAACGGATTTTTTCGACGTTGATTCTTCCGCTTCAGATACTTTTGTGGACATTTAATAAACGACAAGTATTCTAATAAAAGATTATTCACCTTGCATTGCCACCTCGGGAGCAATATGCTATTTTATCTGGTTTTTACTTATGTATCAACGCTTGGCCAGGTTCCTGTTGAGTTTGTTAACTTTATTTTTCTCCTTCTGGAGCTATAGTGTTTTTTACATGGACGTTTTTGTCGCTCTAGCGTGTCATGCAATCATTTTTATCGTGCATTTTTCAGGCGTGTTATTTTTTATCGTTCCTTTGTTTGTGGTACCAGCTTATGAAAAACCTTCATCACCTGGCTGGTAGTCAATCTTAAAAGTCACCTGATACCAACAAGTTAACCTCGCACAATGAAATTTCTTACGATATATCTTTTGTGCTGTAATGGGACTTATTATACCAGTTTCTGAACACCAATGTTACGAGGGTTGCACGGATAGCCGTATTGAAACAGTGGAATTCAAATAATGACTGACCACTAGCGAAATATCGTATTAGAATTTTAATGACATCTTAAATACAGAAAATAACAACAAAGACTGGTGTGAAAATAATTCTTCAAACTTACTATTGTCCAACACACGCTATCGAAATAAACAATTACCTAATTAACATAAAAGTAAATAATACAAGCAGCCAATTACTAACGTACGTACACGATGTCACAGTATTCACAATTGTCACTTTACACTAAACGCAGCCTGCGCTGAAACTTATTCTGAGATGACGGATGATGTCCCTTTGTGGGACGCGACTGACCGGTTGGCCGCTGGTAGTTTTCAGGTCTATTTTACCCATCACGTTTGCGAGATGAATACCGCATTCTGCTGTATGATGCGTTGAGAATAATGGTGTAGCTGAAGGCGCTCAGGAAACTCTGGAAGATTTTGCACTACGTCACTGCCGACCTTGTACACATGACCACTGATCGAATGACGCACACGCTACGTAGGTTGCCTATCTGTCAGCCGTAAGAAAGACTTTTATTCTCCTGTCGCTAAAAATACGTTATAAAGTAACCCTTGATTAATTTATTAAAATACTTTGGTGATTTAATTTGACTAACAAATATTAATCATTTAGTCGATCGTATAACTAAAAGTAGGTTTCTTCTTGTAAAGACTATCGACATTCCTAAGGGTGTCGTTTCATTATTGATTATACTGTATAAAATGTGCTTACTCATTTTTGCTAAAACACGTTAAATGTGATGTTATTAGTTTTCATTCAAGTTAAAATATTAGAAAATAGTAAAATATTCAGGTAATTTATACCCTATAATTAAAAAAATTACGTTCTGAGGATTGCAAATTGCGGTAAACAAGAATGAATAAAAACCCTTTTTATAGGCATTAAAATAACATGTAGCCATGAATTACTTACGCTGCAGTGTGTCAGGCAGAAAGAAATAACTGCGCATTCGCCCGTAATGGAATTGGCACAATTTTGTCTCTTTGTTAGCCAGTATTTTTGTTTTCCACATCATATGATCTTACACAAAGTTTAGTTATTGCTTGTTTATTCCTGTACGGTGACGCAAAGTAATTCATTGTTCTGAACAAATAAATGATAAATTTTCTGATATTGGTTACACTTTAACCATGAGATATTTAAATCTAGACGAATATTGAACATTATTAGTAGAAGTCGTTTTCTATTCTTCCGCTCTAGTTATTTCCAAATAAACAAATTGTGTTTTGCAATTATATTCTGTTACTGAATATGTGTAAGTGACGCGTGCAGTTTTATGTGTTTGATTATTGTTTCCGACTTACTTCTTGAATCTCAAACACTCCAACAGTATTATATAAACACTACTGTATCTGTAAGTACGTAAAGTTACGAATTTACGTTTATCTTTCTCGTTAATTAAATATTGAAGGTATCTAAAATTATTTCTGACAGTTGAAACAATTAATGCTTTCTACAAACATCAAAGTTTGAAGACATGAATTTTAAAATGTAAATGAACGAATGAAACTATAATTCCTTTTAAAGCGTAACACGAGTTTTCAAACTTCCTTTAAAAAAGCTATCACTTTCTAGATAGGCTTACATTACAGACGCTTCCGTCTTTAGTTTTATGTTAATTAGTACAGGAAACATGATTAGTAGTTAACACACAAATTAGTAAACTCACAAGTCGGTTTACGCCAAATGTTACCGTAAGTAGAAAATAATAAAGGTATACATATTTTTCAGTTTTCAGACATGTTTGTTTTATAACTGATAAAATCATTACGGTACTGCTGTCGAATACTGTCAAAATATCTTATTAATGCGCTGAGTAGATTGGTAAGATTCACGGGTACATGTCATGTGGTACCCGTGTTGTGTGACAGGCAGGGTTACGCAATGCTTTAGAACTTTACAGGCAAGGATTTCTGACGTTTTCCGATTACTCTACCAGAGATTAGTCTATTATTTTGGTCAATGTTGCTACGTTCTACACCACACAGACAAAGTATAAACCAGAAATATCTCCGTTCTTGAATCAGTTAGTCCGTTCATGTTGAGCGATTCGCTGAGAGTATCGGAGATGTTGTGTGTAAAGTAAGTATTGAAAATTGTTATGGTACATCTGTAATTGGTGACTTTAATTGTATCGTATAACATTATTAGATAGGTGTCATTGATAGTTTGTTACGTGAATGTGCGTGTTGGACAATCATAAACTTCAAGAATTGTTCAAGAAGCGCCTTCGTTCATTTAGGCTGTAACAAAGTTCTACACAGCAATTTCAGTCTGTTTAAATATTCTGCTTTCATTGTTGAAACTCGACTATCCGTTGACCGTCGTAACAATATCAATACTTAGTAATTATTTGAGTCTTAGGGAACGTGTATTAAAAGAAAACCTTGCAATCTTCCTTATAGGAAGTTTTGAATTAACATCTAAAGGATCTGTATGAAGTCGTAAAATTTTAAATTTAAGAACTCTAGAATCGCCGAAACTAGCCTTTATTAAATAGACGTTCAATTTATTTAGTTATTAGGCCTACTATGACCATCATTATTACATTTACAGTTTCCATTCATTATTAGTAATTTTTACTTATTATTGTATTACTATTTTTAAAATATTTTTTCTGTTTTTTTTTTGTGTTAGGATACAAACTTAAGGAAAAGTGAATCAGAAAATTTTGCCATGACGAAAAATAATATAGGGTGTTATTTGCGTATTTATTCTACTTAGGAACAGGTATTAGGATCAGGCAAATTTAAATGTAGTTTAGAAATCAAATTCAGAATTATTCCAATTTAAACTTTATTAGCCGCCTACACGAAACACTGGTTTCCGTGACAAAACATAATGTTTTTGTGATAGAAACATAACATTTCTATATCACTGGTCACTGGTTTCTGTGATAGAAACATAAAATACACAACGTGTAGGTAGATATTGTTCCTTGTAATTATATACATTACAGACATCTATTACCGATAAATGGACGCCAATGACTTGATTACCAAGGCCCAAGCTTAAAAAACATATATTCTAAAATAATTGTGAACAAAAAAAGATATTTTTGAAATACTAAAAAGCAAAATGTTTAGAAAATGTGAACGCAAGTAGGAAAACTTCAGGAAATTATTCATGTTAGTGTTGTTTGGATCAATTATTAGATTGCATGCCATTCAGGTTAAAAGATAGAAGTAATAACAATATGCTTTTATGCTCTGAGCGCATTTGCTAGACTATTCCAGAATTCGGGCGGTTGCACGCACTGTGTCAAGGCAGCAATTAATTACGTCGTAGTAGAGATAACGCGTAGCTGTGGAATGTTCTGTTCTGTGAACAGGGGGATAAATACTAGGCGGCAGCGGCCTTAGTTATGTTATTATTGGGCGATATTACTCTGTGCGTTCAAGTGGTTAACAGTGAAGTGTTGTGTTTTAAAATCGGGCGGTATAATTGTAATATAATTGTGTTTTATATTAGTTGACATTTTATTGCGTGTGAACAATTTTTATTTGGTTTGTTGTAAGAGACTGTGTTGTTAATTACGAACGGTTTAACAGTGATAATTAAAGCTGGTGATTATTGACTTAATTGGTGTCTTGTGTTTTGTTTCCACTGTACCATACGACGTTCAGTAGAACGTCGTAACAGTGGATCAGAAGTGGGACAGAACCGTTAACAGTGGACACTTTGTACAAGACGAATTTAATTCGTAATTAATCTGTAAACATGGATGCCAGTCAGATGATGGAAGCTTTCCAAACGCTGCTGCGGCGGACACAAGAAGAAGCAGAAAGACGACAAAAAGAAGATCGAAGTCAAGAAAGAGAATAAGCAGAAAAACGACAGGATGATAAACGCAGGCAGGAAAGAGAAGAGGCTGATTAACGTCAGAAAGCACTAATGCTAGAAACAGAAGAGAGACAAAAAGGAGAACGGAAGCGTGAAACAAAAGACATCAAGGAGTTAATATAGCAGCAAAAGCAGACACAAGAACAAACCGCTGCAGAATTGGGTCTCCTAGGAGGTGAGTTTAATAAGCAAGTTACTAAAATATCGGAGGTACCAGAATCAAAGACATTAGAATAGCTGAATTAGAAAAATCTGTCTCGAATGTTGAAGAATCGATGTCTACAAAAATGTATGTCATAGAAGAATCCGTGTCAAATAAAATAGCTGCAGTAGAAAACACAATGACAAACATAAGAGAACAAATTAAAAGTGAAGTTGTGCAGTGCCTCAAGATACAACGAAGACAACTTTGCGAACAGACTGTACCAATGATAAAGTCAGAGAAAGACGCAGAAAATAAGTTAATGGAGAAAGCCACTTTGCCTGCAGTAGGGACAGTTCATGTCTAAGCTCCAACCTTTGATGAAAGCAGCCACTGGGCAAGGTACCTCCTCCAATTTGAAGCTGCTGCAAGCGCAAATAATTGGACGGAGAAAGACAAGGCAGTTTTACTCGTTCTCACATTAATAGGACCTGCGGAAAAATTAATACAGAAAGTGCAGCCTGACAGCCAGAACACCTATTCCGAATTCATAAAACTCTAGAATTACTCTATGGTGATAAATATTTGTGAGATGTGTACTGCACCCTGTTGAGAGCAAGGCGACAGTATTCCGGGGAAAGCCTTCAAGAGTTTGAAGCAAGTATCGACAGACTAATTAGACTAGCTTATCCTGAAGCGCGAGAATATATTCGAACGAGTTTTGCGATGCAGACATTTACTGCCGGTGTCCGAGATAACGAACTACAGCAAGTATTACGAACGGCAAGACACCAGAACAGTGCGAACGCCCTGATACATGCTTTGCAATTTAAGGCCGCCAATCAGCGTCTGGTTGGACAAGTAATTAGGAACAGAGACTCGACGGTCGGCGCCACAGAATATAATAAGAAAAGATGGAAGCCCGAAGTATTATAGATATGGGAAACTGGACATCTACAAGGAGATTGTCGGGTTAGAATTCAGCAGCAGGGAAAAGAGCAGTCGTCGGTACAACGGGGCGTGTGCTGACTAAATGGAGGAACGAAGCCCCTAGACAATATGCAATTTCTACACTTCAGAAAAACAGCGGGAGCTTGGTGGTTACTGGATTCGTTCAAGAAAGGCCAACCTCGATTACAGTTGACACAGACACAACAGTTTCCATTGTGAAGCCCGACGTGGTGAAAGATCTCAAGCCAATCTGGTGCTCTTGCAGCTTGCGAACAGCTACTGGACGGGCTGTAAAAGTGTTTGGAAAAGTAGAGATACACCTACGCCTCTGTCGACTTGAGTTTAATCACAAGTACTTGTTGCTGACATTGTGGATGAAGCAATTCTTGGTGTGGATGTTATGAACGCATACGGATTTGTAGTCGACTTCAAAAACAATATCTTGAGAATCGGTGGAGAAGAGGTAATGCTCTCCACAATGACTACATCAGAAAAATCGATGAACGTCATAAACCATGTGGCCGCAACTATTCCGCCAAACTCCGAAAAGATCATCATGGTTAGACCCGAGGTAGATACTAGGGGCAACCAGTGCTCTATATTCGAACCCCAGGTAGTCAGCACACCGGGCATACTAATTGCCAGAAGTTTAGTAAAACCTGACGAAACGCGAAATGTTCCTATTAGAGTGGCGAATAATTTGGATCAAGCTATCACTTTAAAAAGCAATACGCTCCTAGGCAAATTGACTCCTGTGGCCTGGGTGATCCAGCGATGATCCAGTGCTTCGGAAAATTCCAAATTACCAGAGGAGCTGCAGGAATTATTGGACAGATCTTCTAACGGCATATCAAGTGGTGAGGTAAAAGAACTCAGATGGTTTTTACACGAATTCAAAGATTATTTTGCAGTTCGGGGACAGCCATTGGAAAAAAACTCTCTTGTACAACATCACATCAATACCGGGGACACAACACTGATACGCCAACCTCCTCGAAGGCCTCCATTATCTAAGCAAGAAGCAATGTCTCAGTTAGTACAGGACATGTTGACAGAGGGAATAATCGAGCCTTCGTCAAGTGTTTGGTCTTCCCCTGTAGTGCTGGTAGCGAAGAAGGATGGTGGATTGCGTTTCTGCGAAAACTACCGGAAGTTAAATGACGTTACAAAGAAAGACAGCTATCCATTACCTCGCGTTGACAATACACTCGACACGTTGTCCGGAGCACAGTGGTTTTCCACATTGAACCTGAAGGGTGGATATTGGCAAGTTTATTGCCTTGTTTATTTAGACGATGCCATAGTCATCGGGAAAATTTTCAAAGACCATTTGGAAAACCTTAAAGAGGTTCTGACTAAAATTCACGGTGCCCAACTAAAGCTGAGTCCGAAGAAGTGTTCTCTAATCCAGAAGGAATTACAGTATCTGGGCCATCTGGTTTTGGCAGCGGGTGTTAGCATGGATCCTAATAAAGTAGACACCGTAAGAGACTGGCCAGTGCCGAAGAGTAAACACGAATTTCGGAGTTTGCTGGGGTTATGCTCAGATTACAGACGTTTTGTGGAAAGCTTAGCAACTATTGCCAACCCACTACATGAGCTAACGGAAAATAATCGAAACTTCCAGTGGTCGAGAGAGTGTGATCAAGCATTTAGGACTTTGAAAATTCCATTATGTTCACAGCCAATTCTTGCTTTTCCCGTTTCCGAAGGGGAGTACATCATAGACACAGAAGCAAGCAATACTGGTCTAGGAGCAGTTTTGTCCCAAGTGCAGAACGGTGAAGAATGAGTTATAGCGTACTACAGCAAGACGCTTTCTAAACCATAGAGAAATTATTGTGTTACAAGGAGAGAATTGTTGCCAATTCTTAGAGCTTTTGGAGCACGTCCACAAATACCTCTATGGGAGAGAGTTTCCACTACATACCGACCATGCCGCATTTGCATGGCTCTTGAGATTTAAAAATCCGGAAGGACAGTTAGCAAGGTGGAATATGTGCTGCAAGCAAGGGCACAAAACCAAAAGCTGGGGGAAAATGAGACAGTATAATGTTGGACTGCCTTTCGAGAGAATTGCCATAGACACTGCTGGACCATTCCCAGTTACTGACGATGGAATCAGGAATATCATGGTTGTAGATGACTACTTTACTAAGTGGGTGGAAGCCTACGCAATTCCAAATCTGGAGGTTACCAAAGTGGCAAAGGAGTTCACAAATTCTGTTACCTTTATGGAGCCCCTATGGAAATCCATACGGATCAAGTGAGAAATTTGGAATCAGGAGTGCTTAAATGATTATGCCGTCTACTCGGAATTCGAAAGACCAGGACAACGCCGCTGCATCCTCAGTCGGACGGGATGGTTGAGAGATTAAATAGGACACTTAAACAGCATCTTTCGAAGGTTGTTGACGAGAACGAAACAGACTGGGACAAACGTATACCACTATTCCTCATGGCGTATAGATCATGAGTACACAACGCAACCGGCATGACTCCAGCAAAATTGGTGTTAGGGCGGGAGATTCGTCTTCCTGGGGACTTGATGTTCGGATCACCTGAGACTCAGTCCCATGAGCCACACAACTATTCATCACAATTAGAAAACCAACTGCGGGAAATGAATCGCTTGATAAGAGGGCGGCTGAAGATTGCCAGTGATAAAATGAAGACTCGGTATGACATTAGCAGCAATAGTGTTAGTTCCAAGATGGAGATCAGGTATGGTTGTTCAACCAAAGCGCCATCGTATTCGCTTACCTAAGTTGCAAACTAACTGGGAAGGACACTGTACTGTGAAAAAAAGTATCAACGATGTTGTTTTTCGGATTGAACAGGAAGGACAGCGAAAGTTCAAGGTAGGCCACCTTTATCGCCTGGCTATGTACTACTTCAGAGACGGTTTGCCAGTTTGGGACGAACAGGTTTAAGGAGGGAGCGGTGTTATGAGATTACAGAACAATCTACGTGTTTATCGAATGTTTCAGAGGAATGTAGCTGAATGTTGTGAGGTTCGTGATTCCCAGCGCATATCCTACATTGTGCCAGAATTCGCGCGGCCGCACGCACGATGTCAAGGCCGCAATTAATTACATCGTAGTAGAGATAACGCGTAGTTGTGGAATGTTCTGGTCTGTGAACGGGGTATAATAACTAGGCGACAGCGGCCTTAGTTCAGTTATTATTGGGCGATATTACTCTGTGCGTTAAAGTGGTTAATAGTGAAGTGTTGTGTTTTATAATCGAGCGGTTTAATTGTAATACAATTGTGTTTTATATCAGTTGACACTTTATTGGGTATGAACAATTTTTATTTGATTTGTTGTAAAAGAGTGTGTTGCTAATTACGAACTGTTTAACTGTGATAATTAAAGCTGGTGATTAGTGACTTAATTGGTGTTTTGTATTTTGTTTTCCACTGTACCATACGACGTTCAGTAGACCTTCGTAACAATAATGTTATACGTCTTACATATGAAACATAATTTTTATAAGTTTCCATACTTAAGGTGTAGTAAATACCTTTAACTTACGTTGAACAAAATTACTTAAACAAATTACTTATGTTGTAGTCTCCATTTAGTCTTCGTATTTGTTGCAACCTGTACGTATCCCCGCACACGCAGACTCCTATACGTACGTCCTTAACTACTTATGCATAAAGTTTACTTTTAACCAATTTAAACATTATGATATTTGCTGATTATGTTCTATTGATATTTAAGGATGTGTAAACAATAATAAATGATTTTACAAATATTGTATTTCTTAGCAATCGGCACGATAGCAGTTTCTCCCTTCTTAAAATTTACCAGAATGCTTCAATCCATTAAGCTACGGATTTAAAATTTTATAGAATACTATAACTTACGATAAACAAATGCACATCTATTTACGTTAAACGAGAGATTTTTGAGTGTCTACAGTAGTATAAAATGTCATAAAGTAAATTAAAATTAAAATTTGTGTTCAAACCGAATTTTATGCTGTTCATACACGAAACCACATGAATAAGTATGAAATTATATAAAAGTAAGTGGCATTTTATAGTAGACGTATATCATAATTTATTATATTTAATTCAGGAAATATTTACATTGGTTCATTAATTTTAATAGATATTATTTAATAAATCTTCTTTGCTAAAACTATACAGATGATGATTTAAGTAAAACCCAATTTTTTTACTCCTTTTTTGTATACAAAATATATATAACTTCTCACTCCACTTAAATATAATAAAATTGCACTAATAAAACTAATCAAATAATGTAACGTTCTTATTTTCTCGTTAGGTTGCAACATTAATTACATTATATCTGTTAGAACGAGTTTGTAAGCAAGTAATTAATAACTAATTAGCAAAATGTCTGTAATAACTTCCAGCCAGTTACATAAATACGTCAATTATCTATCATCCCTCAGCTCCTCCACTTTCTTTTTAGAAAGTTTAAATTACGGCCATCAGTAATTTATGCAGTATTTTCACTCCCTTATTGTGTGAGTTACAACAAATGCCTCCAATTAAGTAAATACATTTTCACACCCTTCATTCCAGTTGCTACATCTTGTTTACTTTTTGAGATCCACTTTTCGAGAGACTTTAATAAATAATACAACTGTGAGCTTCTAAATTAAAAAAAGAAATAAGTGGGCTACTGTCACAAATATGTTTTCGTTTATTGCCTTATAGTATTTTAAATTCCTGAATGGTAGAATGGTAACCTTAGCTGATCCATAGATATTACTATATATCTTCTCTTTTCTTCTAAGACTGTATAGTAAAATAAAGTTATACTTGTGTGTAAATAACTAGCATAAAGATAACAAAAGTATACTCAGAATATTTACTACAAAAGATTAACAGCGTTTCGTTCAATAAAAATATTTCCCTGTTATAATTTTTATAAAATTTTATAGGAGAATTATTTTATAGGAATGTGATTAATGAGTACATATTATTTTTTCTTATTTACTGTGTGACTTCAGTAGTAAGAACAATAAAATGTTTGAAACGTTGAATGCTTCCTAAATACTAAATAATTCTGTTACATACAATTAGTCAGGATCTTAAGATATAAGTGCCGTTAGCTATCAAATTACTGTAAAATTATTCTGATATCTTTTTTATTCCGCTTACGCTACAATATTTTTAAATATTCTAGTACTTTATAAGCTATAACTTCTAAGGAAAATTCATCTATTCAGATATTTCTGAACCCACGTATATACAAGTCTGTGTTTATACAAACGTTTTCTTTGTAGTTGCCGTTAATCGTCAATTATCAACCTTTTGTCTCTTCATGTAATTACCAGCTATGATAAGCAACATGAAAATACTGATGTTTTGAGTTTGATACCCAAAATATGTGAGGGGTTTAAAATTGTCAAAATATCACAAAAGCCAATGTTGGTATCAAATTAAATGAAAATTTTATTCATTAAATAAAAGATTTTAACCAAAATCTGAATGTAGTGTTAATTTTTACTCCCATGTTTCGTAAGGAAATGGAAGTATGGTGATGGAAAACAAAATCCTGTTCGAGATAATTGCAGATTCTGATTGTACTACCCACAACACATGAAAAAAGTCATTTTTCGAAAAGTGTCTGTGTGTGTGTGTCTGTCTGTCTGTCTGTCTGTGTGTCTATGTGTCTATCATTGTGTCTGTCTGTGGGTAGATTTTTTTTTTAATGCAAACGATAAGAGCCACAAATTCAAACAGAATCAAATAATTTTTGGCATACAGTCCTGAATTGTAGAGTACTGAAGATCTTTTGTTTTTGGTGAAGATCGGTTAAGGGAAAGGGGTCGTTTACCTATAACGTTTTATGTTTTAACAAAGGTAATTTTTTTCTATGGCAAACGATAACAGCCGCAAAGTAAAACAGAATCAAATAATGTTTCGCATACAGTCCTAAATTGTAGAGTTCGCAAGACTTATTGTTTTTGGTGAAGATCAGTTAAGGGTAAGGGGTAGTTTACCGGCAACATTTTATGTTTTAACAAGGGTAATTTTTTCTATGACAGACGATAATTGTCGTAAATTCAGACAGAATCAAATACATTTTCGCATACCTTCCTGTTTTATAGACATCTCAAGGTCTGTTGATTTTGGTGAAGATCGGTTAAGGGAAAGGGGTAGTTTACCAGCAACATTTTATGTTGTAACAAGAGAAATGTTTTCATGACGAACGATAACTGCCGCACACTCAAACAGAACCAAAATTTTTTTGCATGCATCCCTGTATTGTAGAAGACTGAAGGTCTATTGATTTTGGTGAAGATCGGTTAAGAGAAAGGGGTAGTTTCCCGGCAAGGTTTTATGTTTTAACAAGAGTAAAGTACTTAATTTTGATAAATAAAGTATCCTGATAAGAAGCTCATAATAATCCACTGTACAAACGTAGATGAAATATCTATAAATGAAGAGGTTAGGTGAACGGGGTGGAGGTAATTTTCTATTAATGTTGATTATAGTTTAAAGGGGAGGCGAGAATTTTTTATATGTGTACAACGTTATCGGCAACAAAGAAGTAGTTCTTTGTTAAAATTCCTTCCCTACATTCCGGTAAAGATCGGTTAAGGGAAAGGGGTAGTTTACAGGAAAAATTTTATGTTGTAACAAGAGAAATTTTTTCATGACAAACGATAACTGCCGTACATTCAAACAGAATCAAATAAATTTTTACATATGTGCCTGAGTTGTAGAGGACTCAAGGCTTGTTGATTTTGGTGAAGATCGGTTACGGGGAAAGGGTAGTTTACCTGAAATTTTTGTTTTTGTAATAAGAGTAAATTACTTAATTTTGAAAAATAAAGTATCCTGATAAGAAGATCTTAATAATCCACTGTAGAAACGTATTTGAAATATCTATATATGAAGAGGCTAGTTGAACGGGGTGGAGGTAATTTTCTATAAATGGAAATTATAGTTGAAGGGGGAGGGGATAATTTTTTACTTCCATGTTCCATAAGGAAATGGAAGTATGGTGATGGCAAAAAAAATCGTGTTCGATATAACGGCAGATTCTGATTTTACTACCATCAAAACATGAAAAAAAGTAATTTTTCGAAAAGTGTCTATGTCTATCTGTGTGTAGAATTTTTTCTATGGCAAACGATAACAGCCGCAAATTCGATCAGAATCAAATAATGTTATGCGTACAGCCCTGAATTCTATAGTTCCCAAGACCTATTGTTTTTGGTGAAGTTCAGTTAAGAGTAAGGGGTAGTTTACCAGCAACGTTTTATGTGATAACAAGGGTTATTGTTTCTATGACGAACGATAACTGCCGTAAATTCAAACATAATCAAACATTGTTTTGCATACATCCCTAAATTGCAGAGACCTCAAGGCGTGCCGATTTTGGTGAAGATCGGTTAAGCAAAAGGTGGTAGTTTCCCTGCAAAATTTTATGTTGTAACAAGAGAAATTTTTTCATGACGAACGATAAGTGCCGTACATTCAAACAGAATCCAATAACATTTTTGCATACAGGCCTGGTTTGTAAAGTACTCGCGACCTATTGTTTTTGGTAAAGATCGGTTGAGGGGAAGGGGTAGTTTACCAGCAACCGTTTTTATATATCAAGGGTAAATTTGTTTGTTTGGCAAACGATAACAGACGCAAATTCAAACAGAATCAAATAATGTTTCGCATACAGCCCTGAATTGTAGAGTTCTCAAGATCTGTTGATTTTGGTACAGATCGGTGAAGGGAAAGGGGTAGTTTACCAGCAACGTTTTATGTTGTAACAAGGGTATTTCCTATGGCAAACGAAAACAGCCGCAAATTCAAAAATAATCAAATAATGTTTTGCATACTGCCCTGAATTGTAGAGTTCTCAAGACCTTTTGTTTTTGGTGAAGATCATTTGACGGAAGGGGGTAGTTTACCGGCCACGTTTTTTGTTTTATCAAGGGTATTTTGTATGGCAAACGATAACAGCCGCAAATTCAAACAAAATCAAACATTGTTTTGCATACATCCCTAAATTGCAGAGACCTCAAGGCGTGCCGATTTTGGTGAAGATCGGTTAAGCAAAAGGTGGTAGTTTCCCTGCAAAACTTTATATTGTAACAAGAGAAATTTTTTCATGACGAACGATAAGTGCCGAACATTCAGACAGAATCAAATAATTTTACTTCCATATTCCTTAAGGAAATGGAAGTATGGTGATGGCAAAAAAAATCGTGTTCGAGATTATTGCAGTTTCTCATTGTACTACACTCAAAACATGAAAAAAGTGGTTTTTCGAAAAGTGTCTGTGTGTCTGTCTGTCTGTGTGTCTGTGTGTCTGTGTGTCTGTGTGTCTGTGTTTCTGTGTGTCTGTGTGTATGAGTGTCTGTGTGTAGATTTTATTTTGGCAAACGATAACAGCCGCAAATTCTAACAGAATCAAATAATTTTTGCAAACAGCCCTGATTTGTAGAGTACTCACGACCCATTGTTTTTGGTGAAGATCGGTTGAGGGAAAGGGGTAGTTTACCGGCAACGGTTTTTTTACTTCCATGTTCCTTAAGGAAATGGAATTATGGTGATGGCAAAAAAAAATCGTGTTCGAGATTATTGCAGATTCTGATTGTACTACACTCAAAACATGAAAAAAAGTCATTTTTCGAAAAGTGTGTGTGTGTGTGTGTGTGTGTGTGTGTGTGTCTGTGTGTCTGTGTGTGTCTGTAGATTTTTTCTATGGGAAACGATAACAGCCGCAAATTCAAACAGAATCAAATAATTTTTTGCATAAAGGCCTGATTTGTAGAGTACTCGCGACCTATTGTTTTTGGTAAAGATCGGTTAAGGGGAAGGGGTAGTTTACCAGCAACCGTTTTTTTTTATCAAGGGTAATTTTGTTTGTTTGGCAAACGATAACAGACGCAAATTCAAACAGAATCAAATAATGTTTCGCATACAGCCCTGAATTGTAGAGTTCCCAAGACCTATTGTTTTTGGTGAAGTTCAGTTAAGAGTAAGGGGTAGTTTACCTGCAACGTTTTATGTGATAACAAGGGTAATTGTTTCTATGACGAACGATAACTGCCGTAAATTCAAACATAATCGAACAATGTTTTGCATACATCCCTAAATTGCAGAGACCTCAAGGCGTCCGAATTTTGGTGAAGATCGGTTAAGCAAAAGGTGGTAGTTTCCCTGCAAAATTTTATGTTGTAACAAGAGAAATTTTTTCATGACGAACGATAAGTGCCGTACATTCAAACAGAATCAAATAATTTTTTCTTCCATATTCCTTAAGGAAATGGAATTATGGTGATGGCAAAAAAAAATCGTGTTCAAGATTATTGCAGATTCTGATTGTACTACACTCAAAACATGAAAAAAGTCGTTTTTCGAAAAGTGTCTGTGTGTCTGTGTGTCTGTGTGTAGATTTTGTTTTGGCAAACGATAACAGCCGCAAATTGAAACAGAATCAAATAATTTTTGCATACAGCCCTGATTTGTAGAGTACTCACGACCTATTGTTTTTGGTGAAGATCGGTTGACGGAAAGGGGTAGTTTACCGGCAACGGTTTTTTTACTTCCATGTTCCTTAAGGAAATGGAAGAATGGTGATGGCAAAAAAAATCGTGTTCGAGATTATTGCAGATTCGGATTGTACTACACTCAAAACATGAAAAAAAAACATTTTTCGAAAAGTGTGTGTGTGTGTGTGTGTGTGTGTCTGTGTGTGTCTGTGTGTCTGTGTGTGTGTCTGTAGATTTTTTTCTATGGCAAACGGTAACAGCCGCAAATTCAAACAGAATCAAATAATTTTTTGCATACAGGCCTGATTTGTAGAGTACTCGCGACCTATTGTTTTTGGTAAAGATCGGTTAAGATGAAGGGGTAGTTTACCAGCAACCGTTTTTATTTATCAAGGGTAAATTTGTTTGTTTGGCAAACGATAACAGACGCAAATTCAAACAGAATCAAATAATGTTTCGCATACAGCCCTGAATTGTAGAGTTCTCAAGATCTGTTGATTTTGGTACAGATCGGTGAAGGGAAAGGGGCAGTTTACCTGCAACGTTTTATGTTGTAACAAAGGTATTTCCTATGGCAAACGAAAACAGCCGCAAATTCAAAAATAATCAAATAATGTTTTGCATACTGCCCTGAATTGTAGAGTTCTCAAGACCTTTTGTTTTTGGTGAAGATCATTTGACGGAAGGGGGTAGTTTACCGGCCACGTTTTTTGTTTTATCAAGGGTATTTTGTATGGCAAACGATAACAGCCGCAAATTCAAACAAAATCAAACATTGTTTTGCATACATCCCTAAATTGCAGAGACCTCAAGGCGTGCCGATTTTGGTGAAGATCGGTTAAGCAAAAGGTGGTAGTTTCCCTGCAAAACTTTATATTGTAACAAGAGAAATTTTTTCATGACGAACGATAAGTGCCGAACATTCAGACAGAATCAAATAATTTTACTTCCATATTCCTTAAGGAAATGGAAGTATGGTGATGGCAAAAAAAATCGTGTTCGAGATTATTGCAGTTTCTCATTGTACTACACTCAAAACATGAAAAAAGTGGTTTTTCGAAAAGTGTCTGTGTGTCTGTCTGTCTGTGTGTCTGTGTGTCTGTGTGTCTGTGTGTCTGTGTTTCTGTGTGTCTGTGTGTATGAGTGTCTGTGTGTAGATTTTATTTTGGCAAACGATAACAGCCGCAAATTCTAACAGAATCAAATAATTTTTGCAAACAGCCCTGATTTGTAGAGTACTCACGACCCATTGTTTTTGGTGAAGATCGGTTGAGGGAAAGGGGTAGTTTACCGGCAACGGTTTTTTTACTTCCATGTTCCTTAAGGAAATGGAATTATGGTGATGGCAAAAAAAAATCGTGTTCGAGATTATTGCAGATTCTGATTGTACTACACTCAAAACATGAAAAAAAGTCATTTTTCGAAAAGTGTGTGTGTGTGTGTGTGTGTGTGTGTGTGTGTCTGTGTGTCTGTGTGTGTCTGTAGATTTTTTCTATGGGAAACGATAACAGCCGCAAATTCAAACAGAATCAAATAATTTTTTGCATAAAGGCCTGATTTGTAGAGTACTCGCGACCTATTGTTTTTGGTAAAGATCGGTTAAGGGGAAGGGGTAGTTTACCAGCAACCGTTTTTTTTTATCAAGGGTAATTTTGTTTGTTTGGCAAACGATAACAGACGCAAATTCAAACAGAATCAAATAATGTTTCGCATACAGCCCTGAATTGTAGAGTTCCCAAGACCTATTGTTTTTGGTGAAGTTCAGTTAAGAGTAAGGGGTAGTTTACCTGCAACGTTTTATGTGATAACAAGGGTAATTGTTTCTATGACGAACGATAACTGCCGTAAATTCAAACATAATCGAACAATGTTTTGCATACATCCCTAAATTGCAGAGACCTCAAGGCGTCCGAATTTTGGTGAAGATCGGTTAAGCAAAAGGTGGTAGTTTCCCTGCAAAATTTTATGTTGTAACAAGAGAAATTTTTTCATGACGAACGATAAGTGCCGTACATTCAAACAGAATCAAATAATTTTTTCTTCCATATTCCTTAAGGAAATGGAATTATGGTGATGGCAAAAAAAAATCGTGTTCAAGATTATTGCAGATTCTGATTGTACTACACTCAAAACATGAAAAAAGTCGTTTTTCGAAAAGTGTCTGTGTGTCTGTGTGTCTGTGTGTAGATTTTGTTTTGGCAAACGATAACAGCCGCAAATTGAAACAGAATCAAATAATTTTTGCATACAGCCCTGATTTGTAGAGTACTCACGACCTATTGTTTTTGGTGAAGATCGGTTGACGGAAAGGGGTAGTTTACCGGCAACGGTTTTTTTACTTCCATGTTCCTTAAGGAAATGGAAGAATGGTGATGGCAAAAAAAATCGTGTTCGAGATTATTGCAGATTCGGATTGTACTACACTCAAAACATGAAAAAAAACATTTTTCGAAAAGTGTGTGTGTGTGTGTGTGTGTGTCTGTGTGTGTGTCTGTAGATTTTTTTCTATGGCAAACGGTAACAGCCGCAAATTCAAACAGAATCAAATAATTTTTTGCATACAGGCCTGATTTGTAGAGTACTCGCGACCTATTGTTTTTGGTAAAGATCGGTTAAGATGAAGGGGTAGTTTACCAGCAACCGTTTTTATTTATCAAGGGTAAATTTGTTTGTTTGGCAAACGATAACAGACGCAAATTCAAACAGAATCAAATAATGTTTCGCATACAGCCCTGAATTGTAGAGTTCGCAAGATCTGTTGATTTTGGTACAGATCGGTGAAGGGAAAGGGGCAGTTTACCTGCAACGTTTTATGTTGTAACAAAGGTATTTCCTATGGCAAACGAAAACAGCCGCAAATTCAAAAATAATCAAATAATGTTTTGCATACTGCCCTGAATTGTAGAGTTCTCAAGACCTTTTGTTTTTGGTGAAGATCATTTGACGGAAGGGGGTAGTTTACCGGCCACGTTTTTTGTTTTATCAAGGGAAATTTGGTTTGTTTGGCAAACGATAACAGACGCAAATTCAAACAGAATCATCTAATGTTTCGTATACAGCCCTGAATTGTAGAGTTCCCAAGACCTATTTTTTTTGGTGAAGTTCAGTTAAGAGTAAGGGGTAGTTTACCTGCAACGTTTTATGTGATAACAAGGGTAATTGTTTCTATGACGAACGATAACTGCCGTAAATTCAAACATAATCAAACAATGTTTTGCATACATCCCTAAATTGCAGAGACCTCAAGGCGTGCCGATTTTGGTGAAGATCGGTTAAGCAAAAGGTGGTAGTTTCCCTGCAAAATTTTATGTTGTAACAAGAGAAATTTTTTCATGACGAACGATAAGTGCCGTACATTCAAACAGAATCAAATAATTTTACTTCCATATTCCTTAAGGAAATGGAAGTATGGTGATGGCAAAAAAAATCGTGTTCGAAATTATTGCAGATTCTGCTTGTACTACACTCAAAACATGAAAAAAGTCGTTTTTCGAAAAGTGTCTGTGTGTCTGTGTGTATGTGTGTCTGTGTGTAGATTTTATTTTGGCAAACGATAACAGCCGCAAATTCTAACAGAATCAAATAATTTTTGCATACAGCCCTGATTTGTAGAGTACTCACGACCTATTGTTTTTGGTGAAGATCGGTTGACGGAAAGGGGTAGTTTACCGGCAACGGTTTTTTTACTTCCATGTTCCTTAAGGAAATGGAAGTATGGTGATGGCAAAAAAAATCGTGTTCGAGATTATTGCAGATTCTGATTGTACTACACTCAAAACATGAAAAAAAGGCATTTTTCGAAAAGTGTGTGTGTGTGTGTGTGTGTGTGTGTGTGTGTCTGTGTGTGTGTCTGTAGATTTTTTTCTATGGCAAACGATAACAGCCGCAAATTCAAACAGAATCAAATAACATTTTTGCATACAGGCCTGGTTTGTAGAGTACTCGCGACCTATTGTTTTTGGTAAAGATCGGTTAAGATGAAGGGGTAGTTTACCAGCAACCGTTTTTATTTATCAAGGGTAAATTTGTTTGTTTGGCAAACGATAACAGACGCAAATTCAAACAGAATCAAATAATGTTTCGCATACAGCCCTGAATTGTAGAGTTCTCAAGATCTGTTGATTTTGGTACAGATCGGTGAAGGGAAAGGGGTAGTTTACCTGCAACGTTTTATGTTGTAACAAAGGTATTTCCTATGGCAAACGAAAACAGCCGCAAATTCAAAAATAATCAAATAATGTTTTGCATACTGCCCTGAATTGTAGAGTTCTCAAGACCTTTTGTTTTTGGTGAAGATCATTTGACGGAAGGGGGTAGTTTACCGGCCACGTTTTTTGTTTTATCAAGGGTACTTTTTATGGCAAACGATAACAGCCGCAAATTCAAACAAAATCAAACATTGTTTTGCATAAATCCCTAAATTGCAGAGACCTCAAGGCGTGGCGATTTTGGTGAAGATCGGTTAAGCAAAAGGTGGTAGTTTCCCTGCAAAACTTTATATTGTAACAAGAGAAATTTTTTCATGACGAACGATAAGTGCCGTACATTCAGACAGAATCAAATAATTTTACTTCCATATTCCTAAAGGAAATGGAAGTATGGTGATGGCAAAAAAAATCGTGTTCGAGATTATTGCAGTTTCTCATTGTACTACACTCAAAACATGAAAAAAGTCGTTTTTCGAAAAGTGTCTGTGTGTCTGTGTGTCTGTGTGTCTGTGTGTCTGCGTGTCTGTGTGTCTGTGTGTCTGTGTTTCTGTGTGTCTGTGTGTATGTGTGTCTGTGTGTAGATTTTATTTTGGCAACCGATAACAGCCGCAAATTCTAACAGAATCAAATAATTTTTGCATACAGACGTATCAAAATCGTACTCGTAATCGTACTCACGACCTATTGTTTTTGGTGAAGATCGGTTGAGGGAAAGGGGTAGTTTACCGGCAACGGTTTTTTTTACTTCCATGTTCCTTAAGGAAATGGAAGTATGGTGATGGCAAAAAAAATCGTTTTCGAGATACGACACATTTTTCGAAAAGTGTGTGTGTGTCTGTGTGTGTGTCTGTGTGTCTGTGTGGGTGTCTGTAGATTTTCTTCTATGGCAAACGATAACAGCCGCAAATTCAAACAGAATCAAATAATTTTATGCATACAGGCCTGATTTGTAGAGTACTCGCGACCTATTGTTTTTGGTAAAGATCGGTTAAGGGGAAGGGGTAGTTTACCAGCAACCGTGTTTTTTTTATCAACGGTAATTTTGTTTGTTTGGCAAACGATAACAGACGCAAATTCAAACAGAATCAAATAATGTTTCGCATACAGCCCTGAATTGTAGATTTCCCAAGAACTATTGTTTTTGGTGAAGTTCAGTTAAGAGTAAGGGGTAGTTTACCTGCAACGTTTTATGTGATAACAAGGGTAATTGTTTCTATGACGAACGATAACTGCCGTAAATTCAAACATAATCGAACAATGTTTTTCATAAATCCCTAAATTGCAGAGACCTCAAGGCGTGCCGATTTTGGTGAAGATCGGTTAAGCAAAAGGTGGTAGTTTCCCTGCAAAATTTTATGTTGTAACAAGAGAAATTTTTTCATGACGAACGATAAGTGCCGTAAATTCAAACAGAATCAAATAATTTTTTCTTCCATATTCCTTAACGAAATGGAAGTATGGTGATGGCAAAAAAAATCGTGTTCGAGATTATTGCAGATTCTGATTGTACTACACTCAAAACATGAAAAAAGTCGTTTTTCGAAAAGTGTGTGTGTGTGTGTGTGTGTGTGTGTCTGTGTGTGTGTCTGTAGATTTTTTTCTATGGCAAACGATAACAGCCGCAAATTCAAACAGAATCAAATAATTTGTTGCATACAGGCCTGATTTGTAGAGTACTCGCGACCTATTGTTTTTGGTAAAGATCGGTTAAGGGGAAGGGGTAGTTTACCAGCAACCGTTTTTTTTATCAAGGGTAATTTTGTTTGTTTGGCAAACGATAACAGACGCAAATTCAAACAGAATCAAATAAATTTTGCATACAGCTCTGATTTGTAGAGTACTCACGACCTATTGTTTTTGGTGAAGATCGGTTGACGTAAAGGGGTAGTTTACCGGCAACGGTTTTTTTACTTCCATGTTCCTTAAGGAAATGGAAGTATGGTGATGGCAAAAAAAATCGTGTTCGAGATTATTGCAGATTCTGATTGTACTACACTCAAAACATGAAAAAAAGTCATTTTTCGAAATGTGTGTGTGTGTGTGTGTGTGTGTGTGTGTGTGTGTGTGTGTGTGTGTGTGTGTGTGTGTCTGTAGATTTTTTTCTATGGCAAACGATAACAGCCGCAAATTCAAACAGAATCAAATAACATTTTTGCACACAGGCCTGGATTGTAGAGTACTCGCGACCTATTGTTTTTGGTAAAGATCGGTTGAGGGAAAGGGGTAGTTTACCGGCAACGGTTTTTTTACTTCCACGTTCCTTAAGGAAATGGAAATATGGTGATGGCAAAAAAAATCGTGTTCGAGATTATTGCAGATTCTGATTGTACTACACTCAAAACATGAAAAAAAGTCATTTTTCAAAAAGTGTTTGTGTGTGTGTGTGTGTGTGTGTCTGTGTGTGTGTGTGTGTGTGTGTGTGTGTGTGTGTGTGTGTGTGTGTGTGTGTGTGTGTGTGTGTGTGTGTGTGTGTGTGTGTGTGTGTGTGTGTGTGTGTGTGTGTGTGTGTGTGTGTGTGTGTGTGTGTGTGTGTGTGTAGATTTTCTTCTATGGCAAACGATATCAGCCGCAAATTCAAACAGAATCAAATAATTTTTTGCATACAGGCCTGGTTTGTAGAGTACTCACGACCTATTGTTTTTGGTGAAGATCGGTTGACGTAAAGGGGTAGTTTACCGGCATCGGTTTTTTTACTTCCATGTTCCTTAAGGAAATGGAAGTATGGTGATGGCAAAAAAAATCGTGTTCGAGATTATTGCAGATTCTGATTGTACTACACTCAAAACATGAAAAAAAGTCATTTTTCGAAAAGTGTGTGTGTGTGTGTGTGTGTGTGTGTGTGTGTGTGTGTGTGTGTGTGTGTGTGTGTGTGTGTGTGTGTCTGTGTGTCTGTGTGTCTGTGTGTCTGTGTGTGTGTCTGTAGATTTTTTTCTATGGCAAACGATGACAGCCGCAAATTCAAACAGAATCAAATAACATTTTTGCATACAGGCCTGGATTGTAGAGTACTCGCGACCTATTGTTTTTGGTAAAGATCGGTTGAGGGAAAGGGGTAGTTTACCGGCAACGGTTTTTTTACTTCCACGTTCCTTAAGGAAATGGAAGTATGGTGATGGCAAAAAAAATCGTGTTCGAGATTATTGCAGATTCTGATTGTACTACACTCAAAACATGAAAAAAAGTCATTTTTCAAAAAGTGTGTGTGTGTGTGTGTGTGTCTGTGTGTGTGCCTGTAGATTTTCTTCTATGGCAAACGATATCAGCCGCAAATTCAAACAGAATCAAATAATTTTTTGCATACAGGCCTGGTTTGTAGAGTACTCGCGACCTATTGTTTTTCGTAAAGATTGGTTATGGGGGATGGGTAGTTTACCAGAAACCGTTTTTTTTTAATCAAGGGTAATTTTGTTTGTTTGGCAAACGATAACAGACGCAAATTCAAACAGAATCAAATAATGTTTCGCAAACAGCCCTGAATTGTAGAGTTCCCAAGACCTATTGTTTTTGGTGAAGTTCAGTTAAGAGTAAGGGGTAGTTTACCTGCATCGTTTATGTGATAACAAGGGTAATTGTTTCTATGACGAACGATAACTGCCGTAAATTCAAACATAATCGAACAATGTTTTGCATACATCCCTAAATTGCAGAGACCTCAAGGCGTGCCGATTTTGGTGAAGATCGGTTAAGCAAAAGGTGGTAGTTTCCCTGCAAAATTTTATGTTGTAACAAGAGAAATTTTTTCATGACGAACGATAAGTGCCGTACATTCAAACAGAATCAAATAATTTTTTCTTCCATATTCCTTAAGGAAATGGAAGTATGGTGATGGCAAAAAAAATCGTGTTCGAGATTATTGCAGATTCCGATTGTACTACACTCAAAACATGAAAAAAGTCGTTTTTCGAAAAGTGTCTGTGTGTCTGTGTGTCTGTGTGTAGATTTTATTTTGGCAAACGATAACAGCCGCAAATTCAAACAGAATCAAATAATTTTTGCATACAGCCCTGATTTGTAGAGTACTCACGCCCTATTGTTTTTGGTGAAGATCGGTTGAGGGAAAGGGGTAGTTTACCGGCAACGGTTTTTTTACTTCCATGTTCCTTAAGGAAATGGAAGAATGGTGATGGCAAAAAAAATCGTGTTCGAGATTATTGCAGATTCTGATTGTACTACACTCAAAACATGAAAAAAAGTCATTTTTCGAAAAGTGTGTGTGTGTGTGTGTGTGTGTGTGTGTGTCTGTGTGTGTGTCTGTAGATTTTTTTTTATGGCAAACGATAACAGCCGCAAATTCAACCAGAATCAAATAATTTTTTGCATACAGCCCTGAATTGTAGAGTTCCCAAGACCTATTTTTTTGGTGAAGTTCAGTTAAGAGTAAGGGGTAGTTTACCTGCAACGTTTTATGTGATAACAAGGGTAATTATTTCTATGACGAACGATAACTGCCGTAAATTCAAACATAATCAAACAATGTTTTGCATACATCCCTAAATTGCAGAGACCTCAAGGCGTGCCGATTTTGGTGAAGATCGGTTAAGCAAAAGGTGGTAGTTTCCCTGCAAAATTTTATGTTGTAACAAGAGAAATTTTTTCATGACGAACGATAAGTGCCGTATATTCAAACAGAATCAAATAATTTTACTTCCATATTCCTTAAGGAAATGGAAGTATGGTGATGGCAAAAAAAATCGTGTTCTAGATTATTGCAGATTCTGATTGTACTACACTCAAAACATGAAAAATGTCGTTTTTCGAAAAGTGTCTGTGTGTCTGTGTGCCTGTGTGTCTGTGTGTCTGTGTGTCTGTGTGTATGTGTGTCTGTGTGTAGATTTTATTTTGGCAAACGATAACAGCCGTAAATTCAAACAGAATCAAATAATTTTTGCATACAGCCCTGATTTGTAGAGTACTCACGACCTATTGTTTTTGGTGAAGATCGGTTGACGGAAAGGGGTAGTTTACCGGCAACGGTTTTTTTAATTCCATGTTCCTTAAGGAAATGGAAGTATGGTGATGGCAAAAAAAATCGTGTTCGAGATTATTGCAGATTCTGATTGTACTACACTCAAAACGTGAAAAAAAGTCATTTTTCGAAAAGTGTGTGCGTGTGTGTGTGTGCGTGTGTGTGTGTGTGTGTGTGTGTGTGTGTGTGTGTGTGTGTGTGTGTGTGTGTGTGTCTGTGTGTGTGTCTGTAGATTTTTTTCTATGGCAAACGACAACAGCCGCAAATTCAAACAGAATCAAATAACATTTTTGCATACAGGCCTGGTTTGTAGATTACTCGCGACCTATTGTTTTTGGTAAAGATCGGTTAAGGGGAAGGGGTAGTTTACCAGCAACCGTTTTTATTTATCAAGGGTAAATTTGTTTGTTTGGCAAACGATAACAGACGCAAATTCAAACAGAATCAAATAATGTTTCGCATGCAGCCCTGAATTGTAGAGTTCTCAAGATCTGTTGATTTTGGTACAGATCGGTGAAGGGAAAGGGGTAGTTTACCTGCAACGTTTTATGTTGTAACAAGGGTATTTCCTATGGCAAACGAAAACAGCCGCAAATTCAAACATAATCAAGGTGATGGCAAAAAAAATCGTGTTCGAGATTATTGCAGATTCTGATTCTACTACACTCAAAACATGAAAAAAAGTCGTTTCCGAAAAGTGTCTGTGTGTGTGTGTGTCTGTGTGTCTGTGTGTCTGTCTGTGTGTGTGTCTGTAGATTTTTTTTCTATGGCAAACGATAACTGCCGCAAATTCAAACAGAATCAAATAATTTTTTGCATACAGACCTGATTTGTAGAGTACTCGCGACCTATTGTTTTTGGTGAAGATCGGTTGAGGGAAAGGGGTAGTTTACCTGCAACGGTTTTTTTTTATCAAGGGAAATTGTTTTTTTTGGCAAAGGATAACAGCCGCAAATTCAATCAGAATCAAATAATGTTTCGTATACAGCCCTGAATTGTAGAGTTCTCAAGACCTTTTGTTTTTGGTGAAGATCGGTTAAGGGAAAGGGGTAGTTTACCGGTAACGTTTTATGTTTTTACAAGGGTATTTCCTATGGCAAACGATAACAGCCGCAAATTCAAACAGAATCAAAAGATTATTTGCATACATCCCTAAATTGTAGAGTTGTCAAGACCTTTTGTTTTTGGTGAAGATCGGTTGAGGGGAAGGGTTAGTTTACCTGCAACGTTTTTTATCATGCGTATTTTCTATGGCAAACGATAACTGCCGGAAATTCAAACAGAATCAAATAATTTTTTGCATACTGCCCTGATTTGTAGAGTACTCGCGACCTATTGTTTTTGGTGAAGATCGGTTAGAGGGGAAGGGGTAGTTTACCTGCAACGGGTTTTTTTATCAAGGGAAAATTGTATTTGGCAAACGATAACAGCCGCAAATTCAAACAGAAACAAACAATGTTTCGCATACAGCCCTGAATTGTAGGGTTCTCAAGGTCTACTGATTTTGGTGAAGATCGGTTAAGAGAAAGGGGTAGTTTACCTACAATGTTTTTTTAACAAGGGTATTTCCTATGGCAAACGATAAAAGCCGTAAATTCAAACAGAATCAAATAATTTTCGGCGTACAGCCCTGTTTTGTAGGGTACTCACGACCTATTGTTTTTGGTGAAGATCGGTTGACGGAAAGGGGTAGTTTACCGGCAACGGTTTTTTTAATTCCATGTTCCTTAAGGAAATGGAAGTATGGTGATGGCAAAAAAAATCGTGTTCGAGATTATTGCAGATTCTGATTGTACTACACTCAAAACATGAAAAAAAGTCATTTTTCGAAGTGTGTGTGTGTGTGTGTGTGTGTGTGTGTGTGTGTGTGTGTGTCTGTGTGTGTGTCTGTAGATTTTTTTCTATGGCAAACGATAACAGCCGCAAATTCAAACAGAATCAAATAACATTTTTGCACACAGGCCTGGATTGTAGAGTACTCGCGACCTATTGTTTTTGGTAAAGATCGGTTGAGGGAAAGGGGTAGTTTACCGGCAACGGTTTTTTTACTTCCACGTTCCTTAAGGAAATGGAAATATGGTGATGGCAAAAAAAATCGTGTTCGAGATTATTGCAGATTCTGATTGTACTACACTCAAAACATGAAAAAAAGTCATTTTTCAAAAAGTGTTTGTGTGTGTGTGTGTGTGTGTGTGTGTGTGTGTGTGTGTGTGTGTGTGTGTGTGTGTGTGTGTGTGTGTGTGTGTGTGTGTGTGTGTGTGTAGATTTTCTTCTATGGCAAACGATATCAGCCGCAAATTCAAACAGAATCAAATAATTTTTTGCATACAGGCCTGGTTTGTAGAGTACTCACGACCTATTGTTTTTGGTGAAGATCGGTTGACGTAAAGGGGTAGTTTACCGGCAACGGTTTTTTTACTTCCATGTTCCTTAAGGAAATGGAAGTATGGTGATGGCAAAAAAAATCGTGTTCGAGATTATTGCAGATTCTGATTGTACTACACTCAAAACATGAAAAAAAGTCATTTTTCGAAAAGTGTGTGTGTGTGTGTGTGTGTGTGTGTGTGTGTGTGTGTGTCTGTGTGTCTGTGTGTCTGTGTGTGTGTCTGTAGATTTTTTTCTATGGCAAACGATGACAGCCGCAAATTCAAACAGAATCAAATAACATTTTTGCATACAGGCCTGGATTGTAGAGTACTCGCGACCTATTGTTTTTGGTAAAGATCGGTTGAGGGAAAGGGGTAGTTTACCGGCAACGGTTTTTTTACTTCCACGTTCCTTAAGGAAATGGAAGTATGGTGATGGCAAAAAAAATCGTGTTCGAGATTATTGCAGATTCTGATTGTACTACACTCAAAACATGAAAAAAGTCATTTTTCAAAAAGTGTGTGTGTGTGTGTGTGTGTCTGTGTGTGTGCCTGTAGATTTTCTTCTATGGCAAACGATATCAGCCGCAAATTCAAACAGAATCAAATAATTTTTTGCATACAGGCCTGGTTTGTAGAGTACTCGCGACCTATTGTTTTTCGTAAAGATTGGTTATGGGGGATGGGTAGTTTACCAGAAACCGTTTTTTTTTAATCAAGGGTAATTTTGTTTGTTTGGCAAACGATAACAGACGCAAATTCAAACAGAATCAAATAATGTTTCGCAAACAGCCCTGAATTGTAGAGTTCCCAAGACCTATTGTTTTTGGTGAAGTTCAGTTAAGAGTAAGGGGTAGTTTACCTGCATCGTTTATGTGATAACAAGGGTAATTGTTTCTATGACGAACGATAACTGCCGTAAATTCAAACATAATCGAACAATGTTTTGCATACATCCCTAAATTGCAGAGACCTCAAGGCGTGCCGATTTTGGTGAAGATCGGTTAAGCAAAAGGTGGTAGTTTCCCTGCAAAATTTTATGTTGTAACAAGAGAAATTTTTTCATGACGAACGATAAGTGCCGTACATTCAAACAGAATCAAATAATTTTTTCTTCCATATTCCTTAAGGAAATGGAAGTATGGTGATGGCAAAAAAAATCGTGTTCGAGATTATTGCAGATTCCGATTGTACTACACTCAAAACATGAAAAAAGTCGTTTTTCGAAAAGTGTCTGTGTGTCTGTGTGTCTGTGTGTAGATTTTATTTTGGCAAACGATAACAGCCGCAAATTCAAACAGAATCAAATAATTTTTGCATACAGCCCTGATTTGTAGAGTACTCACGCCCTATTGTTTTTGGTGAAGATCGGTTGAGGGAAAGGGGTAGTTTACCGGCAACGGTTTTTTTACTTCCATGTTCCTTAAGGAAATGGAAGAATGGTGATGGCAAAAAAAATCGTGTTCGAGATTATTGCAGATTCTGATTGTACTACACTCAAAACATGAAAAAAAGTCATTTTTCGAAAAGTGTGTGTGTGTGTGTGTGTGTGTGTGTGTGTGTGTGTCTGTAGATTTTTTTTTATGGCAAACGATAACAGCCGCAAATTCAACCAGAATCAAATAATTTTTTGCATACAGCCCTGAATTGTAGAGTTCCCAAGACCTATTTTTTTGGTGAAGTTCAGTTAAGAGTAAGGGGTAGTTTACCTGCAACGTTTTATGTGATAACAAGGGTAATTATTTCTATGACGAACGATAACTGCCGTAAATTCAAACATAATCAAACAATGTTTTGCATACATCCCTAAATTGCAGAGACCTCAAGGCGTGCCGATTTTGGTGAAGATCGGTTAAGCAAAAGGTGGTAGTTTCCCTGCAAAATTTTATGTTGTAACAAGAGAAATTTTTTCATGACGAACGATAAGTGCCGTATATTCAAACAGAATCAAATAATTTTACTTCCATATTCCTTAAGGAAATGGAAGTATGGTGATGGCAAAAAAAATCGTGTTCTAGATTATTGCAGATTCTGATTGTACTACACTCAAAACATGAAAAATGTCGTTTTTCGAAAAGTGTCTGTGTGTCTGTGTGCCTGTGTGTCTGTGTGTCTGTGTGTCTGTGTGTATGTGTGTCTGTGTGTAGATTTTATTTTGGCAAACGATAACAGCCGTAAATTCAAACAGAATCAAATAATTTTTGCATACAGCCCTGATTTGTAGAGTACTCACGACCTATTGTTTTTGGTGAAGATCGGTTGACGGAAAGGGGTAGTTTACCGGCAACGGTTTTTTTAATTCCATGTTCCTTAAGGAAATGGAAGTATGGTGATGGCAAAAAAAATCGTGTTCGAGATTATTGCAGATTCTGATTGTACTACACTCAAAACATGAAAAAAAGTCATTTTTCGAAAAGTGTGTGCGTGTGTGTGTGTGCGTGTGTGTGTGTGTGTGTGTGTGTGTGTGTGTGTGTGTGTGTGTGTGTGTGTGTGTGTGTGTGTGTGTGTGTGTCTGTGTGTGTGTCTGTAGATTTTTTTCTATGGCAAACGATAACAGCCGCAAATTCAAACAGAATCAAATAACATTTTTGCATACAGGCCTGGTTTGTAGATTACTCGCGACCTATTGTTTTTGGTAAAGATCGGTTAAGGGGAAGGGGTAGTTTACCAGCAACCGTTTTTATTTATCAAGGGTAAATTTGTTTGTTTGGCAAACGATAACAGACGCAAATTCAAACAGAATCAAATAATGTTTCGCATGCAGCCCTGAATTGTAGAGTTCTCAAGATCTGTTGATTTTGGTACAGATCGGTGAAGGGAAAGGGGTAGTTTACCTGCAACGTTTTATGTTGTAACAAGGGTATTTCCTATGGCAAACGAAAACAGCCGCAAATTCAAACATAATCAAGGTGATGGCAAAAAAAATCGTGTTCGAGATTATTGCAGATTCTGATTCTACTACACTCAAAACATGAAAAAAAGTCGTTTCCGAAAAGTGTCTGTGTGTGTGTGTGTCTGTGTGTCTATGTGTCTGTCTGTGTGTGTGTCTGTAGATTTTTTTTCTATGGCAAACGATAACTGCCGCAAATTCAAACAGAATCAAATAATTTTTTGCATACAGACCTGATTTGTAGAGTACTCGCGACCTGTTGTTTTTGGTGAAGATCGGTTGAGGGAAAGGGGTAGTTTACCTGCAACGGTTTTTTTTTATCAAGGGAAATTGTTTTTTTTGGCAAAGGATAACAGCCGCAAATTCAATCAGAATCAAATAATGTTTCGTATACAGCCCTGAATTGTAGAGTTCTCAAGACCTTTTGTTTTTGGTGAAGATCGGTTAAGGGAAAGGGGTAGTTTACCGGTAACGTTTTATGTTTTTACAAGGGTATTTCCTATGGCAAACGATAACAGCCGCAAATTCAAACAGAATCAAAAGATTATTTGAATACATCCCTAAATTGTAGAGTTGTCAAGACCTTTTGTTTTTGGTGAAGATCGGTTGAGGGGAAGGGTTAGTTTACCTGCAACGTTTTTTATCATGCGTATTTTCTATGGCAAACGATAACTGCCGGAAATTCAAACAGAATCAAATAATTTTTTGCATACTGCCCTGATTTGTAGAGTACTCGCGACCTATTGTTTTTGGTGAAGATCGGTTTGAGGGGAAGGGGTAGTTTACCTGCAACGGGTTTTTTTATCAAGGGAAAATTGTATTTGGCAAACGATAACAGCCGCAAATTCAAACAGAAACAAACAATGTTTCGCATACAGCCCTGAATTGTAGGGTTCTCAAGGTCTACTGATTTTGGTGAAGATCGGTTAAGAGAAAGGGGTAGTTTACCTACAATGTTTTTTTAACAAGGGTATTTCCTATGGCAAACGATAAAAGCCGTAAATTCAAACAGAATCAAATAATTTTCGGCGTACAGCCCTGTTTTGTAGGGTAGTCACGACCTATTGTTTTTGGTGAAGATCGGTTGACGGAAAGGGGTAGTTTACCGGCAACGGTTTTTTTAATTCCATGTTCCTTAAGGAAATGGAAGTATGGTGATGGCAAAAAAAATCGTGTTCGAGATTATTGCAGATTCTGATTGTACTACACTCAAAACATGAAAAAAAGTCATTTTTCGAAATGTGTGTGTGTGTGTGTGTGTGTGTGTGTGTGTGTGTGTGTGTGTGTGTGTGTCTGTGTGTGTGTCTGTAGATTTTTTTCTATGGCAAACGATAACAGCCGCAAATTCAAACAGAATCAAATAACATTTTTGCACACAGGCCTGGATTGTAGAGTACTCGCGACCTATTGTTTTTGGTAAAGATCGGTTGAGGGAAAGGGGTAGTTTACCGGCAACGGTTTTTTTACTTCCACGTTCCTTAAGGAAATGGAAATATGGTGATGGCAAAAAAAATCGTGTTCGAGATTATTGCAGATTCTGATTGTACTACACTCAAAACATGAAAAAAAGTCATTTTTCAAAAAGTGTTTGTGTGTGTGTGTGTGTGTGTGTGTCTGTGTGTGTGTGTGTGTGTGTGTGTGTGTGTGTGTGTGTGTGTGTGTGTGTGTGTGTGTGTGTGTGTGTGTGTGTGTGTGTGTGTGTGTGTGTGTGTGTGTGTGTGTGTGTGTGTGTGTGTGTGTGTGTGTGTGTGTGTGTGTGTGTGTGTAGATTTTCTTCTATGGCAAACGATATCAGCCGCAAATTCAAACAGAATCAAATAATTTTTTGCATACAGGCCTGGTTTGTAGAGTACTCACGACCTATTGTTTTTGGTGAAGATCGGTTGACGTAAAGGGGTAGTTTACCGGCAACGGTTTTTTTACTTCCATGTTCCTTAAGGAAATGGAAGTATGGTGATGGCAAAAAAAATCGTGTTCGAGATTATTGCAGATTCTGATTGTACTACACTCAAAACATGAAAAAAAGTCATTTTTCGAAATGTGTGTGTGTGTGTGTGTGTGTGTGTGTGTGTGTGTGTGTGTGTGTGTGTGTGTGTCTGTGTGTCTGTGTGTCTGTGTGTGTGTCTGTAGATTTTTTTCTATGGCAAACGATGACAGCCGCAAATTCAAACAGAATCAAATAACATTTTTGCATACAGGCCTGGATTGTAGAGTACTCGCGACCTATTGTTTTTGGTAAAGATCGGTTGAGGGAAAGGGGTAGTTTACCGGCAACGGTTTTTTTTACTTCCACGTTCCTTAAGGAAATGGAAGTATGGTGATGGCAAAAAAAATCGTGTTCGAGATTATTGCAGATTCTGATTGTACTACACTCAAAACATGAAAAAAAGTCATTTTTCAAAAAGTGTGTGTGTGTGTGTGTGTGTCTGTGTGTGTGCCTGTAGATTTTCTTCTATGGCAAACGATATCAGCCGCAAATTCAAACAGAATCAAATAATTTTTTGCATACAGGCCTGGTTTGTAGAGTACTCGCGACCTATTGTTTTTCGTAAAGATTGGTTATGGGGGATGGGTAGTTTACCAGAAACCGTTTTTTTTTAATCAAGGGTAATTTTGTTTGTTTGGCAAACGATAACAGACGCAAATTCAAACAGAATCAAATAATGTTTCGCAAACAGCCCTGAATTGTAGAGTTCCCAAGACCTATTGTTTTTGGTGAAGTTCAGTTAAGAGTAAGGGGTAGTTTACCTGCATCGTTTATGTGATAACAAGGGTAATTGTTTCTATGACGAACGATAACTGCCGTAAATTCAAACATAATCGAACAATGTTTTGCATACATCCCTAAATTGCAGAGACCTCAAGGCGTGCCGATTTTGGTGAAGATCGGTTAAGCAAAAGGTGGTAGTTTCCCTGCAAAATTTTATGTTGTAACAAGAGAAATTTTTTCATGACGAACGATAAGTGCCGTACATTCAAACAGAATCAAATAATTTTTTCTTCCATATTCCTTAAGGAAATGGAAGTATGGTGATGGCAAAAAAAATCGTGTTCGAGATTATTGCAGATTCCGATTGTACTACACTCAAAACATGAAAAAAGTCGTTTTTCGAAAAGTGTCTGTGTGTCTGTGTGTCTGTGTGTAGATTTTATTTTGGCAAACGATAACAGCCGCAAATTCAAACAGAATCAAATAATTTTTGCATACAGCCCTGATTTGTAGAGTACTCACGCCCTATTGTTTTTGGTGAAGATCGGTTGAGGGAAAGGGGTAGTTTACCGGCAACGGTTTTTTTACTTCCATGTTCCTTAAGGAAATGGAAGAATGGTGATGGCAAAAAAAATCGTGTTCAAGATTATTGCAGATTCTGATTGTACTACACTCAAAACATGAAAAAAAGTCATTTTTCGAAAAGTGTGTGTGTGTGTGTGTGTGTGTGTGTGTGTGTGTGTGTGTGTGTGTGTCTGTAGATTTTTTTTTATGGCAAACGATAACAGCCGCAAATTCAACCAGAATCAAATAATTTTTTGCATACAGCCCTGAATTGTAGAGTTCCCAAGACCTATTTTTTTGGTGAAGTTCAGTTAAGAGTAAGGGGTAGTTTACCTGCAACGTTTTATGTGATAACAAGGGTAATTATTTCTATGACGAACGATAACTGCCGTAAATTCAAACATAATCAAACAATGTTTTGCATACATCCCTAAATTGCAGAGACCTCAAGGCGTGCCGATTTTGGTGAAGATCGGTTAAGCAAAAGGTGGTAGTTTCCCTGCAAAATTTTATGTTGTAACAAGAGAAATTTTTTCATGACGAACGATAAGTGCCGTATATTCAAACAGAATCAAATAATTTTACTTCCATATTCCTTAAGGAAATGGAAGTATGGTGATGGCAAAAAAAATCGTGTTCTAGATTATTGCAGATTCTGATTGTACTACACTCAAAACATGAAAAATGTCGTTTTTCGAAAAGTGTCTGTGTGTCTGTGTGCCTGTGTGTCTGTGTGTCTGTGTGTCTGTGTGTATGTGTGTCTGTGTGTAGATTTTATTTTGGCAAACGATAACAGCCGTAAATTCAAACAGAATCAAATAATTTTTGCATACAGCCCTGATTTGTAGAGTACTCACGACCTATTGTTTTTGGTGAAGATCGGTTGACGGAAAGGGGTAGTTTACCGGCAACGGTTTTTTTAATTCCATGTTCCTTAAGGAAATGGAAGTATGGTGATGGCAAAAAAAATCGTGTTCGAGATTATTGCAGATTCTGATTGTACTACACTCAAAACATGAAAAAAAGTCATTTTTCGAAAAGTGTGTGCGTGTGTGTGTGTGCGTGCGTGTGTGTGTGTGTGTGTGTGTGTGTGTGTGTGTGTGTGTGTGTGTGTGTGTGTGTGTCTGTGTGTGTGTCTGTGTGTGTGTCTGTAGATTTTTTTCTATGGCAAACGATAACAGCCGCAAATTCAAACAGAATCAAATAACATTTTTGCATACAGGCCTGGTTTGTAGATTACTCGCGACCTATTGTTTTTGGTAAAGATCGGTTAAGGGGAAGGGGTAGTTTACCAGCAACCGTTTTTATTTATCAAGGGTAAATTTGTTTGTTTGGCAAACGATAACAGACGCAAATTCAAACAGAATCAAATAATGTTTCGCATGCAGCCCTGAATTGTAGAGTTCTCAAGATCTGTTGATTTTGGTACAGATCGGTGAAGGGAAAGGGGTAGTTTACCTGCAACGTTTTATGTTGTAACAAGGGTATTTCCTATGGCAAACGAAAACAGCCGCAAATTCAAACATAATCAAGGTGATGGCAAAAAAAATCGTGTTCGAGATTATTGCAGATTCTGATTCTACTACACTCAAAACATGAAAAAAAGTCGTTTCCGAAAAGTGTCTGTGTGTGTGTGTGTCTGTGTGTCTGTGTGTCTGTCTGTGTGTGTGTCTGTAGATTTTTTTTCTATGGCAAACGATAACTGCCGCAAATTCAAACAGAATCAAATAATTTTTGCATACAGACCTGACCTGCAACGGTTTTTTTTTATCAAGGGAAATTGTTTTTTTTGGCAAAGGATAACAGCCGCAAATTCAATCAGAATCAAATAATGTTTCGTATACAGCCCTGAATTGTAGAGTTCTCAAGACCTTTTGTTTTTGGTGAAGATCGGTTAAGGGAAAGGGGTAGTTTACCGGTAACGTTTTATGTTTTTACAAGGGTATTTCCTATGGCAAACGATAACAGCCGCAAATTCAAACAGAATCAAAAGATTATTTGCATACATCCCTAAATTGTAGAGTTGTCAAGACCTTTTGTTTTTGGTGAAGATCGGTTGAGGGGAAGGGTTAGTTTACCTGCAACGTTTTTTATCATGCGTATTTTCTATGGCAAACGATAACTGCCGGAAATTCAAACAGAATCAAATAATTTTTTGCATACTGCCCTGATTTGTAGAGTACTCGCGACCTATTGTTTTTGGTGAAGATCGGTTTGAGGGGAAGGGGTAGTTTACCTGCAACGGGTTTTTTTATCAAGGGAAAATTGTATTTGGCAAACGATAACAGCCGCAAATTCAAACAGAAACAAACAATGTTTCCCATACAGCCCTGAATTGTAGGGTTCTCAAGGTCTACTGATTTTGGTGAAGATCGGTTAAGAGAAAGGGGTAGTTTACCTACAATGTTTTTTTAACAAGGGTATTTCCTATGGCAAACGATAAAAGCCGTAAATTCAAACAGAATCAAATAATTTTCGGCGTACAGCCCTGTTTTGTAGGGTACTCACGACCTATTGTTTTTGGTGAAGATCGGTTGACGGAAAGGGGTAGTTTACCGGCAACGGTTTTTTTAATTCCATGTTCCTTAAGGAAATGGAAGTATGGTGATGGCAAAAAAAATCGTGTTCGAGATTATTGCAGATTCTGATTGTACTACACTCAAAACATGAAAAAAAGTCATTTTTCGAAAAGTGTGTGTGCGTGTGTGTGTGCGTGTGTGTGTGTGTGTGTGTCTGTGTGTCTGTGTGTCTGTGTGTGTGTCTGTAGATTTTTTTCTATGGCAAACGATAACAGCCGCAAATTCAAACAGAATCAAATAACATTTTTGCATACAGGCCTGGTTTGTAGAGTACTCGCGACCTATTGTTTTTGGTAAAGATCGGTTAATGGGAAGGGGTAGTTTACCAGCAACCGTTTTTATTTATCAAGGGTAAATTTGTTTGTTTGGCAAACGATAACAGACGCAAATTCAAACAGAATCAAATAATGTTTCGCATGCAGCCCTGAATTGTAGAGTTCTCAAGATCTGTTGATTTTGGTACAGATCGGTGAAGGGAAAGGGGTAGTTTACCTGCAACGTTTTATGTTGTAACAAGGGTATTTCCTATGGCAAACGAAAACAGCCGCAAATTCAAACATAATCAAGGTGATGGCAAAAAAAATCGTGTTCGAGATTATTGCAGATTCTGATTCTACTACACTCAAAACATGAAAAAAAGTCGTTTTCCGAAAAGTGTCTGTGTGTGTGTGTGTCTGTGTGTCTGTGTGTCTGTCTGTGTGTGTGTCTGTAGATTTTTTTTCTATGGCAAACGATAACAGCCGCAAATTCAAACAGAATCAAATAATGTTTCGCATACAGCCCTGAATTGTAGGGTTCTCAAGATCTACTGATTTTGGTGAAGATCGGTTAAGCGAAAGGGGTAGTTTACCTACAATGTTTTTTTAACAAGGGTATTTCCTATGGCAAACGATAACAGCCGTAAATTCAAACAGAATCAAATAATTTTCGGCATACAGCCCTGTTTTGTAGGGTACTCAAGACCTATTGTTTTTGGTGAAGATCGGTTGAGGGGAAGGGGTAGTTTACCTGCAACGTTTTTTATCAAGCGTATTTTCTATGGCAAACGATAACTGCCGCAAATTTAACAGAATCAAATAATTTTTTGCACACGTCAGTGAATTGTAGAGGACTCAAGGCCTTTAGATTTTGGTGAAGATCAGTTAAGGGGAAGGGGTAGTTTACCAGCAACCTTTTACGTTTTAACAAGAGTAAAGTACTTGAAAATTCATTTAAACTTTTTCAAACAATGGTAATTGTTGAAAATAAAATAATTTTGTTGCCAGGCAATCTGAAAATTTCAGATTTTGTACCACAAAATCTGAAAAGATTATACGATAGTTTATGAAATGGTTAATAATACGTCAGTTTAAGGTGTAATGAGAAATTAGCAGAAATGGAAACCTGGGGAATGTTAACTGTTCTGTAGATACAATTTTGTCAGAATGTTTGGAAATGATCATCAACATTGAAGAAAAAGTAAGCATATTAAGAAACATATGTAAGTACTTATTATAAAAAAATAATGTTTGTTTTTTGATAAAGTCATTTTGATTATAAAATATACATATTTACAACAAGAAAAGAATTTTCAGTTTTCAAAATTTAATAATATTTTTATAAAACAATGGGTTCTTCATTGAGGTGGGGACCATGTCACTCACTCCATCTCAAGCCTCCTCTCTCATTTTGCAGAAAAAGAGGACCCTGTCAAGGCTGATACTTTGACGACAGTGACAGGGCTTTCCACCAAATTCAGCAGAGTGACAGGTAGGCCCAACTCTGATTGGCTCCTCAGATTTCCCCAGCGTTAGTAGGTTCTATGAAAATATTTTATTTCAAAAATGATTTTAAATGTAAATCTTATATATGTTTTATAAATCTCATGTTTTATGTTTTAACATGGGTAATTTTTTATATGACGAACCATAACTGCCGTAAATTCAAACAGAATCAAATAATTTTTTACATATGTGCCTGAGCTACAGAGAACTCAATGTCTGTTGATTTTGGTGAAGATCGGTTACGGGGAAAGGGCAGTTTACCAGAAACATTTTTTGTTGTAACATGAGTAAAGTACTTAATTTGATAAAGTATCCTGATAAGATCTTAATAATCCACTGTAGAAACGTAGATGAAATATCTATAAAGGAAGAGGCTAGTTGAACGGGCTGGGGGTAATTTTCTATAAATCAAAATTATAGTTGAAGGGGGAGGGGATAATATTTTTTATATGTGTACTACGTTATTGGCAAGAAAGAAGTATTTTTTTGTTAAAATTCCTTCCTTGGCTGTTTGGCTGAAAATGATTTTAAATATAAATCTTAGAATATGGAAGTCATGTATGGTTCTCCATACCGATATTTTTCTATGGTAAACGATAACAGCCGCAAATTCAAACAGAATCAAATGATGTTTTGCATACAGCCCTGTATTGTAGAGTTCTCAATACCTGTTGGTGTTGGTGAAGATCGGTTACCGGCAAAAAGGGGTAGTTTACCGGCAACGGTTTTTTTACTTCCATGTTCCTTAAGGAAATGGAAGTATGGTGATGGCAAAAAAAATTGTGTTCGAGATTATTGCAGATTCTGATTGTACTAAACTCAAAACATGAAAAAAAGTCATTTTTCGAAAAGTTTGTGTGTGTGTGTCTGTGTGTGTGCCTGTAGATTTTTTTCTATGGCAAACGAAAACAGCCGCAAATTCAAACATAATCAAATAATGTTTTGCATACTGCCCTGAATTGTAGAGTTCTCAAGACCTTTTGTTTTTGGTGAAGATCATTTGACGGAAGGGGGTAGTTTACCGGCCACGTTTTTTGTTTTATCAAGGGTACTTTGTATGCCAAACGATAACAGCCGCAAATTCAAACAAAATCACATAATATTTTACATACGACCCTGAATTGTAGAGTTCTCAAGATCTTTCGTTTTTGGTGAAAATCGGTTAAGGGAAAGGGGTAGTTTACCAGCAACGGTTTTTTATCAAGGGTAATTTTTTTCTATGGTAAACGATAACGGCCGCAAATTCAAACAGAATCAAATGATGTTTTGCATACAGCCCTGTATTGTAGAGTTCTCAATACCTGTTGGTGTTGGTGAAGATCGGTTACCGGCAAAAAGGGGTAGTTTACCGGCAACGGTTTTTTTACTTCCATGTTCCTTAAGGAAATGGAAGTATGGTGATGGCAAAAAAAATCGTGCTCGAGATTATTGCAAATTCTGATTGTACTACACTCAAAACATGAAAAAAAGTCATTTTTCGAAAAGTGTCTGTGTATGTGTCTGTAGATTTTTTTTTTTGGCAAACGATAACAGCCGCAAATTCAAACAGAATCACATAATTTTTTGCATACAGGCCTGATTTGTAGAGTACTCGCCACCTATTGTTTTTGGTAAAGTTCGGTTAAGGGGAAGGTGTAGTTTACCAGCAACCGTTTTTTTTTTATCAAGGGTAATTTTGTTTGTTTGGCAAACGATAACAGACGCAAATTCAAACAGAATCAAATAATGTTTCGCATACAGCCCTGAATTGTAGAGCTCCCAAGACCTATTGTTTTTGGTGAAGTTCAGTTAAGAGTAAGGGGTAGTTTACCAGCAACGTTTTATGTGATAACAAGGGTAATTGTTTCTATGACGAACGATAACTGCCGTAAATTCAAACATAATCAAACAATGTTTTGCATACATCCCTAAATTGCAGAGACCTCAAGGCGTGCCGATTTTGGTGAAGATCGGTTAAGCAAAAGGTGGTAGTTTCCCTGCAAAATTTTATGTTGTAACAAGAGAAATTCTTTCATGACGAACGATAAGTGCCGTACATTCAAACAGAATCAAATAATTTTACTTCCATATTCCTTAAGGAAATGGAAGTATAGTGATAGCAAAAAAAATCGTGTTCGAGATTATTGCAGATTCTGATTGTACTACACTCAAAACATGAAAAAATTCGTTTTTCGAAAAGTGTCTGTGTGTCTGTGTGTAGATTTTATTTTGGCAAACGATAACAGCCGCAAATTCAAACAGAATCAAATAATTTTTGCATACAGCCCTGATTTGTAGAGTACTCACGACCTATTGTTTTTGGTGAAGATCGGTTGAGGGAAAGGGGTAGTTTACCGGCAACGGTTTTTTTACTTCCATGTTCCTTAAGGAAATGGAAGTATGGTGATGGAAAAAAAAATCGTGTTCGAGATTATTCCAGATTCTGATTGTACTACACTCAAAACATGAAAAAAAGTCATTTTTCGAATTTTGTGTGTGTGTGTGTGTGTGTGTCTGTGTGTCTGTAGATTTTTTTCTATGGCAAACGATAACAGCCGCAAATTCAAACAGAATCAAATAACTTGTTGCATACAGGCCTGGTTTGTAGAGTACTCGCGACCTATTGTTTTGGTTAAGATCGGTTAAGGGGAAGGGGTAGTTTACTAGCAACCGTTTTTTTTTATCAAGGGTAATTTTGTTTGTTTGGCAAACGATAACAGACGCAAATTCAAACAGAATCAAATAATGTTTCGCATGCAGTCCTGAATTGTATAGTTCTCAAGATCTGTTGATTTTGGTACAGATCGGTGAAGAGAAAGGGGTAGTTTACCTGCAACGTTTTATGTTTTAACAAGGGTATTTCCTATGGCAAACGAAAACAGCCGCAAATTCAAACATAATAAAATAATGTTTTGCATACTGCCCTGAATTGTAGAGTTCTCAAGACCTTTTGTTTTTGGTGAAGATCATTTGACGGAAGGGGGTAGTTTACCGGCCACGTTTTTTGTTTTATCAAGGGTACTTTGTATGGCAAACGATAACAGCCGCAAATTCAAACAAAATCACATAATATTTTACATACGACCCTGAATTGTAGAGTTCTCAAGATCTTTCGTTTTTGGTGAAAATCGGTTAAGGGAAAGGGGTAGTTTACCAGCAACGGTTTTTTATCAAGGGTAATTTTTTCTATGGTAAACGATAACGGCCGCAAATTCAAACAGAATCAAATGATGTTTTGCATACAGCCCTGTATTGTAGAGTTCTCAATATCTGTTGGTGTTGGTGAAGATGGGTTAAGGGAAATGGGTAGTTTACCGGCAACGTTTTATGTTTTAAAAGGGTATTTTCTATTGCAAACGATAAGAGCCGCAAATTCAAACAGAATCAAATACGTTTTTGCATACAGCCCTGTTTTGTTGAGTACTAAAGACCTATTGTTCTTGGTGAAGATCGGTTAAGGAAAAGGGGTAGTTTACCAGGCAAGTTTTTTGTTTTATCAAGGGTATTTTATTTGGCAAACGATAACAGCCGCAAGTTCAAACAGAATCATATAATATTTTGCATACTGCCCTGGAATGTAGAGTTCTCAAGACCTGTTGGTTTTGGTGAAGATCGGTTAAGGGAATGTGGTTGTTTACCAGCAACATTTTATGTTTTATCAATGGTAATTTTTATATGACGAACGATAACTGCCGTAGATTAATACAGAATCAACTACTCTTCTGCATACCTTTTTGAGTTATATAGAACTCAAGGTCTGTTGATTTTGTTGAAGATCGGTTAAGGGAAAGGGGTTGTTTACCAGCAACGTTTTATGTTTTAACAAGGGTATTTTTTTTATGACGAACGATAACTGCCGTAAATTCAAAGAGAATCAACTACTGTTTTGCATACAGCCCTGTATTGTAGAGTTCTCAAGACCTATTGTTTTTGGTGAAGATCGGTTAATGGAATAGGGTAGTTTACCAGCAACGTTTTATGTTTTATCAAGGGTGTTTTCTATGGCAAACGATAACAGCCGCAAATTCAAACAGAATCAAATAATTGTTTGCATACAGGCCTGAATTGTAGAGTACCTAATACCTGTCGTTTGTGGTGAAGATCGGTAAAGGGAAAGGGGTAGTTTACCAGCAACGGTTTTTTATCAAGGGTAATTTTTTTCTATAGTAAACGATAACAGCCGCAAATTCAAACAGAAACAAATGATGTTTCGCATGCAGCCCTGAATTGTAGATTTCTCAAGATCTGTCGATTTTGGTACAGATCGGTGAAGAGAAAGGGGTAGTTTACCAGCAACGTTTTATGTTTTAACAAGGGTATTTCCTATGGCAAACGAAAACAGCCGCAAATTCAAACATAATCAAATAATGTTTTGCATACTGCCCTGAATTGTAGAGTTCTCAAGACCTTCTGTTTTTGGTGAAGATCATTTGACGGAAAGGGGTAGTTTACCGGCCACGTTTTTTGTTTTATCAAGGGTACTTTGTATGGCAAACGATAACAGCCGCAAATTCAAACAAAATCACATAATATTTTACATACGACCCTGAATTGTAGAGTTCTCTAGATCTTTCGTTTTTGGTGAAAATCGGTTAAGGGAAAGGGGTAGTTTACCAGCAACGGTTTTTTAACAAGGGTAGTTTTATATATGGTAAACGATAACGGCCGCAAATTCAAACAGAATCAAATGATGTTTTGCATACAGCCCTGTATTGTAGAGTTCTCAATATCTGTTGGTGTTGGTGAAGATCGGTTAAGGGAAAGGGGTAGTTTACCAGCAATGTTTTATGTTTTAAAAGGGTATTTTCTATTGCAAACGATAAGAGCCGCAAATTCAAACAGAATCAAATACGTTTTTGCATACAGCCCTGTTTTGTTGAGTACTAAATACCTATTGTTTTTGGTGAAGATCGGTTAAGGAAAAGGGGTAGTTTACCAGGCACGTTTTTTGTTTTATCAAGGGTATTTTATATGGCAAACGATAACAGCCGCAACTTCAAACAGAATCATATAATATTTTGCATACTGCCCTGGAATTTAGAGTTCTCAAGACCTGTTGGTTTTGGTGAAGATCGGTTAAGGGAATATGGTTGTTTACCAGCAACATTTTATGTTTTATCAAGAGTAATTTTTATATGACGAACGATAACTGCCGTAGATTAATACAGAATCAACTACTCTTCTGCATACCTTTCTGAGTTATATAGAACTCAAGGTCTGTTGATTTTGTTGAAGATCGGTTAAGGGAAAGGGGTTGTTTACCAGCAACGTTTTATGTTTTAACAAGGGTATTTTTTCTATGACGAACGATAACTGCCGTAAATTCAAAGAGAATCAACTAATGTTTTGCATACAGCCCTGTATTGTAGAGTTCTCAAGACCTACTGTTTTTGGTGAAGATCGGTTAATGGAATAGGGTAGTTTACCAGCAACGTTTTATGTTTTATCAAGGGTGTTTTCTATGGCAAACGAATACAGCCGCAAATTCAAACAGAATCAAATAATTGTTTGCATACAGGCCTGAATTGTAGAGTACCTAATACCTGTCGTTTGTGGTGAAGATCGGTAAAGGGAAAGGGGTAGTTTACCAGCAACGGTTTTTTATCAAGGGTAATTTTTTTCTATAGTAAACGATAACAGCCGCAAATTCAAACAGAAACAAATGATGTTTTGCATACAGCCCTGTATTGTAGAGCTCTCAATACCTGTTGGTGTTGGTGAAGATCGGTTACCGGCAAAAAGGGGTAGTTTACCGGCAACGGTTTTTTTACTTCCATGTTCCTTAAGGAAATGGAAGTATGGTGATGGCAAAAAAAATCGTGTTCGAGATTATTGCAGATTCTGATTGTACTACACTCAAAACATGAAAAAAAGTCATTTTTCGAATACTGTGTGTGTGTGTGTGTGTGTGTGTGTGTGTGTGTGTGTGTGTGTGTGTGTGTGTGTGTGTGTGTGTGTGTGTGTGTGTGTGTGTGTAGATTTTTTTCTATGGCAAACGATAACAGCCGCAAATTCAAACAGAATCAAATAAATTTTTTGCATACAGGCCTGGTTTGTAGAGTACTCGCGACCTATTTTTTTGGTAAAGATCGGTTAAGGGGAAGGGGTAGTTTACCAGCAACCGTTTTTTTTATCAAGGGTAATTTTGTTTGTTTGGCAAACGATAACAGACGCAAATTCAAACAGAATCAAATAATGTTTCGCATGCAGCCCTGAATTGTAGAGTTCTCAAGATCGGTTGATTATGGTACAGATCGGTGAAGGGAAAGGGGTAGTTTACCTGCAACGTTTTATGTTTTAACAAGTGTATTTCCTATGGCAAACGAAAACAGCCGCAAATTCAAACATAATCAAATAATGGTTTGCATACTGCCCTGAATTGTAGAGTTCTCAAGACCTTCTGTTTTTGGTGAAGATCGGTTAAGGAAAAGGGGTAGTTTACCAGTCACGTTTTTTGTTTTATCAAGGGTATTTTATATGGCAAACGATAACAGCCGCAAGTTCAAACAGAATCATATAATATTTTGCATACAGCCCTGAAATGTAGATTTCTCAAGACCTGTTGGTTTTGGTGAAGATCGGTTAAGGGAATAGGGTTGTTTACCAGCAACATTTTATGTTTTATCAAGGGTAATTTTTATATGACGAACGATAACTGCCGTACATTAATACAGAATCAACTACTCTTCTGCATACCTTTCTGAGTTATATAGAACTCAATGTCTGTTGATTTTGTTGAAGATCGGTTAAGGGAAAGGGGTTGTTTACCTGCAACGATTTATGTTGTAACAAGGGTATTTTTTTTATGACGAACGATAACTGCCGTAAATTCAAAGAGAATCAACTAATGTTTTGCATACAGCCCTGTATTGTAGAGTTCTCAAGACCTATTGTTTTTGGTGTAGATCGGTTAATGGAATAGGGTAGTTTACCAGCAAAGTTTTATGTTTTATCAAGGGTGTTTTATATGGCAAACGATAACAGCCGCAAATTCAAACAGAATCAAATAATTGTTTGCATACAGGCCTGAATTGTAGAGTACCTGAGACCTGTCGTTTGTGGTGAAGATCGGTTAAGGGAAAGGGGTAGTTTACCAGCAACGGTTTTTTATCAAGGGTAATTTTTTTCTATAGTAAACGATAACAGCCGCAAATTCAAACAGAAACAAATGATGTTTTGCATACAGCCCTGTATTTTAGAGTTCTCAATACGTATTGGTGTTGGTGAAGATCGGTTAAGGGAAAGGGGTAGTTTACCAGCAACGTTTTATGTTTAAAAGGGTATTTTTATTGCAAACGATAAGAGCCGCAAATTCAAACAGAATCAAATACTTTTTTGCATACAGCCCTGTTTTGTTGAGTACTAAAGACCTATTGTTTTTGGTGAAGATCGGTTAAGGAAAAGGGGTAGTTTACCAGGCACGTTTTTTGTTTTATCAAGGGTATTTTATATGGCAAACGATAACAGCCGCAAGTTCAAACAGAATCATATAATATTTTGCATACTGCCCTGGAATGTAGAGTTCTCAAGACCTGTTGGTTTTGGTGAAGATCGGTTAAGGGAATATGGTTGTTTACCAGCAACATTTTATGTTTTATCAAGGGTAATTTTTATATGACGAACGAAAACTGCCGTAGATTAATACAGAATCAACTACTCTTCTGCATACCTTTTTGAGTTATATAGAACTCAAGGTCTGTTGATTTTGTTGAAGATCGGTTAAGGGAAAGGGGTTGTTTACCAGCAACGTTTTATGTTTTAACAAGGGTATTTTTTCTATGACGAACGATAACTGCCGTAAATTCAAAGAGAATCAACTAATGTTTTGCATACAGCCCTGTATTGTAGAGTTCTCAAGACCTATTGTTTTTGGTGAAGATCGGTTAATGGAATAGGGTAGTTTACCAGCAACGTTTTATGTTTTATCAAGGGTGTTTTCTATGGCAAACGATAACAGCCGCAAATTCAAACAGAATCAAATAATTGTTTGCATACAGGCCGAATTGTAGAGTACCTAATACCTGTCGTTTGTGGTGAAGATCGGTAAAGGGAAAGGGGTAGTTTACCAGCAACGGTTTTTTATCAAGGGTAATTTTTTACTTCCATATTCCTTAAGGAATGGAAGTATGGTGATGGCAAAAAAAATCGTGTTCGAGATTATTGCAGATTCTGATTCTACTACACTCAAAACATGAAAAAAAGTCGTTTTCCGAAAAGTGTCTGTGTGTCTGTCTGTCTGTCTTTTCTATAGTAAACGATAACGGCCGCAAATTCAAACAGAAACAAATGATGTTTTGCATACAGCCCTGTATTGTAGAGTTCTCAATACCTGTTGGTGTTGGTGAAGATCGGTTACCGGCAAAAAGAGGTAGTTTACTGGCAACGGTTTTTTTACTTCAATGTTCCTTAAGGAAATGGAAGTATGGTGATGGCAAAAAAAATCGTGTTCGAGATTATTGCAGATTCTGATTGTACTACACTCAAAACATGAAAAAAAGTCATTTTTCGAATAGTGTCTCTCTGTGTGTGTGTGTGTGTGTGTGTGTGTGTGTGTGTGTGTGTGTGTGTGTGTGTGTGTGTGTGTGTGTGTGTGTGTGTGTGTGTCTGTAGATTTTTTCTATGGCAAACGATAACAGCCGCAAATTCAAACAGAATCAAATAACTTGTTGCATACAGGCCTGGTTTGTAGAGTACTCGCGACCTATTGTTTTGGTTAAGATCGGTTAAGGGGAAGGGGTAGTTTACCAGCAACCGTTTTTTTTTATCAAGGGTAATTTTGTTTGTTTGGCAAACGATAACAGACGCAAATTCAAACAGAATCAAATAATGTTTCGCATGCAGCCCTGAATTGTAGATTTCTCAAGATCTGTTGATTTTGGTACAGATCGGTGAAGAGAAAGGGGTAGTTTACCAGCAACGTTTTATGTTTTAACAAGGGTATTTCCTATGGCAAACGAAAACAGCCGCAAATTCAAACATAATCAAATAATGTTTTGCATACTGCCCTGAATTGTAGAGTTCTCAAGACCTTCTGTTTTTGGTGAAGATCATTTGACGGAAGGGGGTAGTTTACCGGCCACGTTTTTTGTTTTATCAAGGGTACTTTGTATGGCAAACGATAACAGCCGCAAATTCAAACAAAATCACATAATATTTTACATACGACCCTGAATTGTAGAGTTCTCAAGATCTTTCGTTTTTGGTGAAAATCGGTTAAGGGAAAGGGGTAGTTTACCAGCAACGGTTTTTTATCAAGGGTAGTTTTTTCTATGGTAAACGATAACGGCCGCAAATTCAAACAGAATCAAATGATGTTTTGCATACAGCCCTGTATTGTAGAGTTCTCAATGTCTGTTGGTGTTGGTGAAGATCGGTTAAGGGAAAGGGGTAGTTTACCAGCAACGTTTTATGTTTTAAAAGGGTATTTTCTATTGCAAACGATAAGAGCCGCAAATTCAAACAGAATCAAATACGTTTTTGCATACAGCCCTGTTTTGTTGAGTAATAAAGACCTATTGTTTTTGGTGAAGATCGGTTAAGGATAAGGGGTAGTTTACCAGACACGTTTTTTGTTTTATCAAGGGTATTTTATATGGCAAACGATAACAGCCGCAAGTTCAAACAGAATCATATAATATTTTGCATACTGCCCTGGAATGTAGAGTTCTCAAGACCTGTTGGTTTTGGTGAAGATCGGTTAAGGGAATATGGTTGTTTACCAGCAACATTTTATGTTTTATCAAGGGTAATTTTTATATGACGAACAATAACTGCCGTAGATTAATACAGAATCAACTACTCTTCTGCATACCTTTTTGAATTATATAGAACTCAAGGTCTGTTGATTTTGTTGAAGATCGGTTAAGGGAAAGGGGTTGTTTACCAGCAACGTTTTATGTTTTAACAAGGGTATTTTTTCTATGACGAACGATAACTGCCGTAAATTCAAAGAGAATCAACTAATGTTTTGCATACAGCCCTGTATTGTAGAGTTCTCAAGACCTATTGTTTTTGGTGAAGATCGGTTAATGGAATAGGGTAGTTTACCAGCAACGTTTTATGTTTTATCAAGGGTGTTTTCTATGGCAAACGATAACAGCCGCAAATTCAAACAGAATCAAATAATTGTTTGCATACAGGCCTGAATTGTAGAGTACCTAATACCTGTCGTTTGTGGTGATGATCGGTAAAGGGAAAGGGGTAGTTTACCAGCAACGGTTTTTTATCAAGGGTAATTTTTTTCTATAGTAAACGATAACAGCCGCAAATTCAAACAGAAACAAATGATGTTTTGCATACAGCCCTGTATTGTAGAGTTCTCAATACCTGTTGGTGTTGGTGAAGATCGGTTACCGGCAAAAAGGGGTAGTTTACCGGCAACGGTTTTTTTACTTCAATGTTCCTTAAGGAAATGGAAGTATGGTGATGGCAAAAAAAATCGTGTTCGAGATTATTGCAGATTCTGATTGTACTACACTCAAAACATGAAAAAAAGTCATTTATCGAATAGTGTCTGTGTGTGTGTGTGTGTGTGTGTGTGTGTGTGTGTGTGTGTGTGGGTGTGTGTCTGTGTGTCTGTAGATTTTTTCTATGGCAAACGATAACAGCCGCAAATTCAAACAGAATCAAATAACTTGTTGCATACAGGCCTGGTTTGTAGAGTACTCGCGACCTATTGTTTTGGTTAAGATCGGTTAAGGGGAAGGGGTAGTTTACCAGCAACCGTTTTTTTTTATCAAGGGTAATTTTGTTTGTTTGGAAAACGATAACAGACGCAAATTCAAACAAAATCACATAATATTTTACATACGACCCTGAATTGTAGAGTTCTCAAGATCTTTCGTTTTTGGTGAAAATCGGTTAAGGGAAAGGGGTAGTTTACCAGCAACGGTTTTTTATCAAGGGTAGTTTTTTCTATGGTAAACGATAACGGCCGCAAATTCAAACAGAATCAAATGATGTTTTGCATACAGCCCTGTATTGTAGAGTTCTCAATACGTATTGGTGTTCGTGAAGATCGGTTAAGGGAAAGGGGTAGTTTACCGGCAACGTTTTATGTTTTAAAAGGGTATTTTCTATTGCAAACGATAAGAGCCGCAAATTCAAACAGAATCAAATACGTTTTTGCATACAGCCCTGTTTTGTTGAGTACTAAAGACCTATTGTTTTTGGTGAAGATCGGTTAAGGATAAGGGGTAGTTTACCAGACACGTTTTTTGTTTTATCAAGGGTATTTTATATGGCAAACGATAACAGCCGCAAGTTCAAACAGAATCATATAACATTTTGCATACTGCCCTGGAATGTAGAGTTCTCAAGACCTGTTGGTTTTGGTGAAGATCGTTTAAGGGAATAGGGTTGTTTACCAGCAACATTTTATGTTTTATCAAGGGTAATTTTTATATGACGAACGATAACTGCCGTACATTAATACAGAATCAACTACTCTTCTGCATACCTTTTTGAGTTATATAGAACTCAAGGTCTGTTGATTTTGTTGAAGATCGGTTAAGGGAAAGGGGTTGTTTACCAGCAACGTTTTATGTTTTAACAAGGGTATTTTTTTTATGACGAACGATAACTGCCGTAAATTCAAAGAGAATCAACTACTGTTTTGCATACAGCCCTGTATTGTAGAGTTCTCAAGACCTATTGTTTTTGGTGAAGATCGGTTAATGGAATAGGGTAGTTTACCAGCAACGTTTTATGTTTTATCAAGGGTGTTTTCTATGGCAAACGATAACAGCCGCAAATTCAAACAGAATCAAATAATTGTTTGCATACAGGCCTGAATTGTAGAGTACCTAAGACCTGTCGTTTGTGGTGAAGATCGGTAAAGGGAAAGGGGTAGTTTACCAGCAACGGTTTTTTATCAAGGGTAATTTTTTTCTATAGTAAACGATAACAGCCGCAAATTCAAACAGAAACAAATGATGTTTTGCATACAGCCATGTTTTGTAGAGTTCTCAATACCTGTTGGTGTTGGTGAAGATCGGTTACCGGCAAAAAGGGGTAGTTTACCGGCAACGGTTTTTTTACTTCCATGTTCCTTAAGGAAATGGAAGTATGGTGATGGCAAAAAAAATCGTGTTCGAGATTATTGCAGATTCTGATTGTACTACACTCAAAACATGAAAAAAAGTCATTTTTCGAATAGTGTGTGTGTGTGTGTGTAGATTTTTTTCTATGGCAAACGATAACAGCCGCAAATTCAATCAGAATCAAATAAATTTTTTGCATACAGGCCTGGTTTGTAGAGTACTCGCGACCTATTTTTTTGGTAAAGATCGGTTAAGGGGAAGGGGTAGTTTACCAGCAACCGTTTTTTTTTATCAAGGGTAATTTTGTTTGTTTGGCAAACGATAACAGACGCAAATTCAAACAGAATCAAATAATGTTTCGCATGCAGCCCTTAATTGTAGAGTTCTCAAGATCGGTTGATTATGGTACAGATCGGTGAAGGGAAAGGGGTAGTTTACCTGCAACGTTTTATGTTTTAACAAGGGTATTTCCTATGGCAAACGAAAACAGCCGCAAATTCAAACATAATCAAATAATGGTTTGCATACTGCCCTGAATTGTAGAGTTCTCAAGACCTTCTGTTTTTGGTGAAGATCGGTTAAGGAAAAGGGGTAGTTTACCAGTCACGTTTTTTGTTTTATCAAGGGTATTTTATATGGCAAACTATAACAGCCGCAAGTTCAAACAGAATCATATAATATTTTGCATACAGCCCTGAAATGTAGATTTCTCAAGACCTGTTGGTTTTGGTGAAGATCGGTTAAGGGAATTGGGTTGTTTACCAGCAACATTTTATGTTTTATCAAGGGTAATTTTTATATGACGAACGATAACTGCCGTACATTAATACAGAATCAACTACTCTTCTGCATACCTTTTTGAGTTATATAGAACTCAAGGTCTGTTGATTTTGTTGATGATCGGTTAAGGGAAAGGGGTTGTTTACCTGCAACGATTTATGTTGTAACAAGGGTATTTTTTTTATGACGAACGATAACTGCCGTAAATTCAAAGAGAATCAACTAATGATTTGCATACAGCCCTGTATTGTAGAGTTCTCAAGACCTATTGTTTTTGGTGTAGATCGGTTAATGGAATAGGGTAGTTTACCAGCAACGTTTTATGTTTTATCAAGGGTGTTTTATATGGCAAACGATAACAGCCGCAAATTCAAACAGAATCAAATAATTGTTTGCATACAGGCCTGAATTGTAGAGTACCTGAGACCTGTCGTTTGTGGTTTTTTATCAAGGGTAATTTTTTTCTATAGTAAACGATAACAGCCGCAAATTCAAACAGAAACAAATGATGTTTTGCATACAGCCCTGTATTGTAGAGTTCTCAATACGTATTGGTGTTGGTGAAGATGGGTTAAGGGAAAGGGGTAGTTTACCAGCAACGTTTTATGTTTAAAAGGGTATTTTTATTGCAAACGATAAGAGCCGCAAATTCAAACAGAATCAAATACGTTTTTGCATACAGCCCTGTTTTGTTGAGTACTAAAGACCTATTGTTTTTGGTGAAGATCGGTTAAGGAAAAGGGGTAGTTTACCAGGCACGTTTTTTGTTTTATCAAGGGTATTTTATATGGCAAACGATAACAGCCGCAAGTTCAAACAGAATCATATAATATTTTGCATACTGCCCTGGAATGTAGAGTTCTCAAGACCTGTTGGTTTTGGTGAAGATCGGTTAAGGGAATATGGTTGTTTACCAGCAACATTTTATGTTTTATCAAGGGTAATTTTTATATGACGAACGATAACTGCCGTAGATTAATACAGAATCAACTACTCTTCTGCATACCTTTTTGAGTTATATAGAACTCAAGGTCTGTTGATTTTGTTGAAGATCGGTTAAGGGAAAGGGGTTGTTTACCAGCAACGTTTTATGTTTTAACAAGGGTATTTTTTCTATGACGAACGATAACTGCCGTAAATTCAAAGAGAATCAACTAATGTTTTGCATACGGCCCTGTATTGTAGAGTTCTCAAGACCTATTGTTTTTGGTGAAGATCGGTTAATGGAATAGGGTAGTTTACCAGCAACGTTTTATGTTTTATCAAGGTTGTTTTCTATGGCAAACGATAACAGCCGCAAATTCAAACAGAATCAAATAATTGGTTGCATACAGGCCTGAATTGTAGAGTACCTAATACCTGTCGTTTGTGGTGACGATCGGTAAAGGGAAAGGGGTAGTTTACCAGCAACGGTTTTTTATCAAGGGTAATTTTTTTCTATAGTAAACGATAACAGCCGCAAATTCAAACAGAAACAAATGATGTTTTGCATACAGCCCTGTATTGTAGAGTTCTCAATACCTGTTGGTGTTGGTGAAGATCGGTTACCGGCAAAAAGGGGTAGTTTACCGGCAACGGTTTTTTTACTTCAATGTTCCTTAAGGAAATGGAAGTATGGTGATGGCAAAAAAAATCGTGTTCGAGATTATTGGAGATTCTGATTGTACTACACTCAAAACATGAAAAAAAGTCATTTTTCGAATAGTGTGTGTGTGTGTGTGTGTGTGTGTGTGTGTGTGTGTGTGTGTGTGTGTGTGTCTGTGTGGGTGTGTGTCTGTGTGTCTGTAGATTTTTTCTATGGCAAACGATAACAGCCGCAAATTCAAACAGAATCAAATAACTTGTTGCATACAGGCCTGGTTTGTAGAGTACTCGCGACCTATTGTTTTGGTTAAGATCGGTTAAGGGGAAGGGGTAGTTTACCAGCAACCGTTTTTTTTTATCAAGGGTAATTTTGTTTGTTTGGCAAACGATAACAGACGCAAATTCAAACAGAATCAAATAATGTTTCGCATGCAGCCCTGAATTGTAGATTTCTCAAGATCTGTTGATTTTGGTACAGATCGGTGAAGAGAAAGGGGTAGTTTACCAGCAACGTTTTATGTTTTAACAAGGGTATTTCCTATGGCAAACGAAAACAGCCGCAAATTCAAACATAATCAAATAATGTTTTGCATACTGCCCTGAATTGTAGAGTTCTCAAGACCTTCTGTTTTTGGTGAAGATCATTTGACGGAAGGGGGTAGTTTACCGGCCATTTTTTTGTTTTATCAAGGGTACTTTGTATGGCAAACGATAACAGCCGCAAATTCAAACAAAATCACATAATATTTTACATACGACCCTGAATTGTAGAGTTCTCAAGATCTTTCGTTTTTGGTGAAAATCGGTTAGGGGAAAGGGGTAGTTTACCAGCAACGGTTTTTTATCAAGGGTAGTTTTTTCTATGGTAAACGATAACGGCCGCAAATTCAAACAGAATCAAATGATGTTTTGCATACAGCCCTGTATTGTAGAGTTCTCAATGTCTGTTGGTGTTGGTGAAGATCGGTTAAGGGAAAGGGGTAGTTTACCTGCAACGTTTTATGTTTTAAAAGGGTATTTTCTATTGCAAACGATAAGAGCCGCAAATTCAAACAGAATCAAATACGTTTTTGCATACAGCCCTGCTTTGTTGAGTACTAAAGACCTATTGTTTTTGGTGAAGATCGGTTAAGGATAAGGGGTAGTTTACCAGACACGTTTTTTGTTTTATCAAGGGTATTTTATATGGCAAACGATAACAGCCGCAAGTTCAAACAGAATCATATAATATTTTGCATACTGCCCTGGAATGTAGAGTTCTCAAGACCTGTTGGTTTTGGTGAAGATCGGTTAAGGGAATATGGTTGTTTACCAGCAACATTTTATGTTTTATCAAGGGTAATTTTTATATGACGAACGATAACTGCCGTAGATTAATACAGAATCAACTACTCTTCTGCATACCTTTTTGAATTATATAGAACTCAAGGTCTGTTGATTTTGTTGAAGATCGGTTAAGGGAAAGGGGTTGTTTAACAGCAACGTTTTATGTTTTAACAAGGGTATTTTTTCTATGACGAACGATAACTGCCGTAAATTTAAAGAGAATCAACTAATGTTTTGCATACAGCCCTGTATTGTAGATTTCTCAAGACCTATTGTTTTTGGTGAAGATCGGTTAATGGAATAGGGTAGTTTACCAGCAACGTTTTATGTTTTATCAAGGGTGTTTTCTATGGCAAACGATAACAGCCGCAAATTCAAACAGAATCAAATAATTGTTTGCATACAGGCCTGAATTGTAGAGTACCTAATACCTGTCGTTTGTGGTGAAGATCGGTAAAGGGAAAGGGGTAGTTTACCAGCAACGGTTTTTTATCAAGGGTAATTTTTTTCTATAGTAAACGATAACAGCCGCAAATTCAAACAGAAACAAATGATGTTTTGCATACAGCCATGTATTGTAGAGTTCTCAATACCTGTTGGTGTTGGTGAAGATCGGTTACCGGCAAAAAGGGGTAGTTTACCGGCAACGATTTTTTTACTTCCATGTTCCTTAAGGAAATGGAAGTATGGTGATGGCAAAAAAAATCGTGTTCGAGATTATTGCAGATTCTGATTGTACTACACTCAAAACATGAAAAAAAGTCATTTTTCGAATAGTGTGTGTGTGTGTGTGTGTGTGTGTGTGTGTGTAGATTTTTTTCTATGGCAAACGATAACAGCCGCAAATTCAAACAGAATCAAATAAATTTTTTGCATACAGGCCTGGTTTGTAGAGTACTCGCGACCTATTTTTTTGGTAAAGATCGGTTAAGGGGAAGGGGTAGTTTACCAGCAACCGTTTTTTTTTATCAAGGGTAATTTTGTTTGTTTGGCAAACGATAACAGACGCAAATTCAAACAGAATCAAATAATGTTTCGCATGCAGCCCTGAATTGTAGAGTTCTCAAGATCGGTTGATTATGGTACAGATCGGTGAAGGGAAAGGGGTAGTTTACCTGCAACGTTTTATGTTTTAACAAGGGTATTTACTATGGCAAACGAAAACAGCCGCAAATTCAAACATAATCAAATAATGGTTTGCATACTGCCCTGAATTGTAGAGTTCTCAAGACCTTCTGTTTTTGGTGAAGATCGGTTAAGGAAAAGGGGTAGTTTACCAGTCACGTTTTTTGTTTTATCAAGGGTATTTTATATGGCAAACGATAACAGCCGCAAGTTCAAACAGAATCATATAATATTTTGCATACAGCCCTGAAATGTAGATTTCTCAAGACCTGTTGGTTTTGGTGAAGATCGGTTAAGGGAATTGGGTTGTTTACCAGCAACATTTTATGTTTTATCAAGGGTAATTTTTATATGACGAACGATAACTGCCGTACATTAATACAGAATCAACTACTCTTCTGCATACCTTTTTGAGTTATATAGAACTCAAGGTCTGTTGATTTTGTTGAAGATCGGTTAAGGGAAAGGGGTTGTTTAACAGCAACGTTTTATGTTTTAACAAGGGTATTTTTTCTATGACGAACGATAACTGCCGTAAATTTAAAGAGAATCAACTAATGTTTTGCATACAGGCCTGAATTGTAGAGTACCTAATACCTGTCGTTTGTGGTGAAGATCGGTAAAGGGAAAGGGGTAGTTTACCAGCAACGGTTTTTTATCAAGGGTAATTTTTTTCTATAGTAAACGATAACAGCCGCAAATTCAAACAGAAACAAATGATGTTTTGCATACAGCCATGTATTGTAGAGTTCTCAAGACCTATTGTTTTTGGTGAAGATCGGTTAATGGAATAGGGTAGTTTACCAGCAACGTTTTATGTTTTATCAAGGGTGTTTTCTATGGCAAACGATAACAGCCGCAAATTCAAACAGAATCAAATAATTGTTTGCATACAGGCCTGAATTGTAGAGTACCTAATACCTGTCGTTTGTGGTGAAGATCGGTAAAGGGAAAGGGGTAGTTTACCAGCAACGGTTTTTTATCAAGGGTAATTTTTTTCTATAGTAAACGATAACAGCCGCAAATTCAAACAGAAACAAATGATGTTTTGCATACAGCCATGTATTGTAGAGTTCTCAATACCTGTTGGTGTTGGTGAAGATCGGTTACCGGCAAAAAGGGGTAGTTTACCGGCAACGATTTTTTTACTTCCATGTTCCTTAAGGAAATGGAAGTATGGTGATGGCAAAAAAAATCGTGTTCGAGATTATTGGAGATTCTGATTGTACTACACTCAAAACATGAAAAAAAGTCATTTTTCGAATAGTGTGTGTGTGTGTGTGTGTGTGTGTGTGTGTGTGTGTGTGTGTGTGTGTGTGTGTGTGTGTGTGTGTGTGTGTGTGTGTGTGTGTGTGTGTGTGTGTAGATTTTTTTCTATGGCAAACGATAACAGCCGCAAATTCAAACAGAATCAAATAAATTTTTTGCATACAGGCCTGGTTTGTAGAGTACTCGCGACCTATTTTTTTGGTAAAGATCGGTTAAGGGGAAGGGGTAGTTTACCAGCAACCGTTTTTTTTTATCAAGGGTAATTTTGTTTGTTTGGCAAACGATAACAGACGCAAATTCAAACAGAATCAAATAATGTTTCGCATACAGCCCTGAATTGTAGAGTTCTCAAGATCGGTTGATTATGGTACAGATCGGTGAAGGGAAAGGGGTAGTTTACCTGCAACGTTTTATGTTTTAACAAGGGTATTTCCTATGGCAAACGAAAACAGCCGCAAATTCAAACATAATCAAATAATGGTTTGCATACTACCCTGAATTGTAGAGTTCTCAAGACCTTCTGTTTTTGGTGAAGATCGGTTAAGGAAAAGGGGTAGTTTACCAGTCACGTTTTTTGTTTTATCAAGGGTATTTTATATGGCAAACGATAACAGCCGCAAGTTCAAACAGAATCATATAATATTTTGCATACAGCCCTGAAATGTAGATTTCTCAAGACCTGTTGGTTTTGGTGAAGATCGGTTAAGGGAATTGGGTTGTTTACCAGTAACATTTTATGTTTTATCAAGGGTAAGTTTTATATGACGAACGATAACTGCCGTACATTAATACAGAATCAACTACTCTTCTGCATACCTTTTTGAGTTATATAGAACTCAAGGTCTGTTGATTTTGTTGATGATCGGTTAAGGGAAAGGGGTTGTTTACCTGCAACGATTTATGTTTTAACAAGGGTATTTTTTTTATGACGAACGATAACTGCCGTAAATTCAAAGAGAATCAACTAATGTTTTGCATACAGCCCTGTATTGTAGAGTTCTCAAGACCTATTGTTTTTGGTGTAGATCGGTTAATGGAATAGGGTAGTTTACCAGCAACGTTTTATGTTTTATCAAGGGTGTTTTAGATGGCAAACGATAACAGCCGCAAATTCAAACAGAATCAAATAATTGTTTGCATACAGGCCTGAATTGTAGAGTACCTGAGACCTGTCGTTTGTGGTGAAGATCGGTTAAGGGAAAGGGGTAGTTTACCAGCAACGGTTTTTAATCAAGGGTAATTTTTTTCTATAGTAAACGATAACAGCCGCAAATTCAAACAGAAACAAATGATGTTTTGCATACAGCCCTGTATTGTAGAGTTCTCAATACGTATTGGTGTTGGTGAAGATCGGTTAAGGGAAAGGGGTAGTTTACCAGCAACGTTTTATGTTTAAAAGGGTATTTTTATTGCAAACGATAAGAGCCGCAAATTCAAACAGAATCAAATACGTTTTTGCATACAGCCCTGTTTTGTTGAGTACTAAAGACCTATTGTTTTTGGTGAAGATCGGTTAAGGAAAAGGGGTACTTTACCAGACACGTTTTTTGTTTTATCAAGGGTATTTTATATGGCAAACGATAACAGCCGCAAGTTCAAACAGAATCATATAATATTTAGCATACAGGCCTGAAATATAGAGTTCTCAAGACCTGTTGGTTTTGGTGAAGATCGGTTAAGGGAATAGGGTTGTTTACCAGCAACATTTTATGTTTTATCAAGGGTAATTTTTTTATGACGGACGATAACTGCCGTACATTAATACAGAAGCAACTACTCTTCTGCATACCTTTTTGAGTTATATAGAACTCAAGGTCTGTTGATTTTGTTGAAGATCGGTTAAGGGAAAGGGGTAGTTTACCAGCAACGTTTTATGTTTAAAAGGGTATTTTTATTGCAAACGATAAGAGCCGCAAATTCAAACAGAATCAAATACGTTTTTGCATACAGCCCTGTTTTGTTGAGTACTAAAGACCTATTGTTTTTGGTGAAGATCGGTTAAGGAAAAGGGGTACTTTACCAGACACGTTTTTTGTTTTATCAAGGGTATTTTATATGGCAAACGATAACAGCCGCAAGTTCAAACAGAATCATATAATATTTAGCATACAGGCCTGAAATATAGAGTTCTCAAGACCTGTTGGTTTTGGTGAAGATCGGTTAAGGGAATAGGGTTGTTTACCAGCAACATTTTATGTTTTATCAAGGGTAATTTTTTTATGACGGACGATAACTGCCGTACATTAATACAGAAGCAACTACTCTTCTGCATACCTTTTTGAGTTATATAGAACTCAAGGTCTGTTGATTTTGTTGAAGATCGGTTAAGGGAAAGGGGTAGTTTACCAGCAACGTTTTATGTTTTAACAAGGGTATTTTTTTTATGACGAACTATAACTGCCGTAAATTCAAAGAGAATCAACTAATGTTTTGCATACAGCCCTGTATTGTAGAGTTCTCAAGACCTATTGTTTTTGGTGAAGATCGGTTAATGGAATAGGGTAGTTTACCAGCAACGTTTTATGTTTTATCAAGGGTGTTTTCTATGGCAAACGATAACAGCCGCAAATTCAAACGGAATCAAATAATTGTTTGCATACAGGCCTGAATTGTGGAGTACCTAAGGCCTGTCGTTTTTGGTGAAGATCGGTTAAAGGAAAGGGGTAGTTTACCAGCAACGGTTTTTTATCAAGGGTAATTTTTTTCTATAGTAAACGATAACAGCCGCAAATTCAAACAGAATCAAATGATGTTTTGCATACAGCCCTGTATTGTAGAGTTCTCAATACGTGTTGGTGTTGGTGAAGATCGGTTAAGGGAAAGGGGTAGTTTACCTGCAACGTTTTATGTTTTAAAAGCGTATTTTCTATTGCAAACGATAAGAGCCGCAAATTCAAACAGAATCAAATACGTTTTTGCATACAGCCCTGTTTTGTTGAGTACTAAAGACCTGTTGTTTTTGGTGAAGATAGGTTAAGGGAAAGGGGTAGTTTACCGGCAACATTTTATGTTGTAACAAGAGAAATGTTTCCATGACGAACGATAACTGCCGTACATTCAAACAGAATCAAATATTTTTTTGCATGCTTCCCTGAATTGTAGAGGACGGAAGGTCTGTTGATTTTGGAGAAGATCGGTTAAGAGAAAGGGGTAGTTTACCTGAAACATTTTATGATTTAACTAGAGTAAAGTACTTAATTTTTATAAATAATGTATCCTGACAAGAAGCTCATAGTAATCCACTGTAGAAACGTAGATGAAATATCTATAAATGAAGAGGTTATGTGAACGGGGTGGGGGTAATTTTCTATTATTAAAAATTATAGTTGAAGGTGGAGGGGAGAATTTTTTATATGTGTACTACGTTATCGCCAACAAAGACGTAGTTTTTTGTTAAAATTGCTTCCCGGGCTCTTTGGCCGTAGTCCAATGTTTTCTGCAAAATCAGAATTTTCGGCAGTGCCATCGACTGCCATCATCGGTGAAAATCGAGTGCGAAAACGTGAGGTGGTATACGTTAGTGACCACAGTACTGTGGTTAATGCTGAAGCAATAAGTAGAAAGGCGTAGTTTCTATGGAAATATTTCATTTCGAATATGATTTTAAATATTAATCTTAGAACATGGAAGTCATGTATGGTTCTCCATACCGATATTTTATCAAGGGAAATTTTGTTTGTTTGGCAAACGATAACATCCGCAAATTCAAACAGAATCAAATAATGTTTCGCATACAGCCGTGAATTTTAGAGTTCTCAAGACCTGTTGTTTTTGGTGAAGGTCGGTTATGGGAAAGGGGTACTTTACCTGTAACGTTTTATGTTTTAAAAAGGGCATTTCCTATGGCAAACGATAACAGCCGCAAATTCAAACAGAATCAAAAGATTATTTGCATACAGCCCTAAATTGTACCAGCAACGTTTTTTTATCTAGCGTATTTTTTATGGCGAACGATAACAGCCGAAAGTTCAAACAGAATCAAATAATTTTTTGCAGACGTCCCTGAATTGTACAGCTCTCAAAGACTTTCGATTTTGGTGAAGATCGGTTAAGGGAAAGGGGTAGTTTACCGGCAACCTTTTACGTTTTAACAACGGTAAAGTACTTGAAAATTCATTTAAACTTTTTCAGACAATGGTAATTGTTAAAAATAAAATAATTTTGTTGCCAGGGAATAAAATTATAATTTTTTCATTTTAATGTAAATTATGTATGAGTTAATATCTTTATATATATAATTCTTCTGTACGTGTGTATGTCACTGAACTCCTCCATGTATAAAATAATATATCGTTCGTGGCAGGTAAGCATATCTCAGTTATGTAATGTTTACGTTTCCATTTTATTATTATGCCTACAGCAATAAAAAGGCAGGTAAGACACACACACACACACACACACACACACACACAATTCACGTTATTTCTGGCCTCACTCATGTTTATTTTCTTACATGTGCACGCTTTTTAAATGGAAAGTGCCGAAACCCACACCAACATAACGCGTGCAAGCCGAAAAAATGGACATCAATTTGCTTCCTGTGGGTCGCTGGGCAGTGTAACTGCACGTGTTTACAGAGGAACGATTCATAGACAGACTTTTCGTCTTTAGGGAATGAACCCTCTGCAAGATGCTGAGGGTCCATGAGTGACTTCGGAGCGCTCCTTCTTTTCGCGTGTTTGTTCTGTGAAACATACACTGTAGATTCGCAGCTTTACTCTAAGCAACGGTCAATAGGAAATGTTGAACATTTTTGTCCACAGTGTATCTTCATTCACACTAAACCTGCTCTGATGTTTTAATTACGGACATCATAATAATAAAACTTTGGAAACTTCAGCACTACTTAATGGAGATCAATCACTAACTTATACAAGCCATTAATTTTATGCATATTTTTTATATGTATATGTGTACAACGTTATCGGCAACAAAGAAGTAGTTTTTGTTAAAATTCCTTCCCGGGATATTTGGCCGTAGTCCAATGTTTTCTACAAAACCAGACGTTTCGGCAATGCCATCGACTTCCATCATCAGTGAAAATCGAGTGCGATAACGTGAGGTGGTATACGTTAGTGACCACAGTACTGTGGTTAAGGCTGAAGCAGTAAGTAGAAAGATGTAGTTTCTGTGGTAATATTTAATTTCGAAAATGATTTTAAATATAAATCTTAGAATATGGAAGTCATGTATGGTTCTCCATACCGATATTTTACTTCCAGATTCCTTAAGGAAACGGAAGTATGGTGATGGCAACAAAAATTGTGTTCGAGATTATTGCAGATTCTGATTGTACTACACTCAAAACATGAAAAAAAGTCGTTTTCTGAAATGTGTGTGTGTGTGTGTGTGTAGATTTTTTTTCTTTGGCAAACCATAACAGCAGCAAATTCAAACAGAATCAAATAATTTTTTGCATTCCGTCCTGATTTGTAGAGTACTCACGACCTATTGTTTTTAGTGAAGATCGGTAGAGGGAAAGGGGTAGTTTACCGGCAACGGTTTTTTTATCAAGGGAAATTTTTATTTGGCAAATGATAACAGCCGCAAATTCAAACATAATCAAATAATGTTTTGCATACAGCCCTGAATTGTAGAGTTCTCAAGATCCATTGTTTTTGGTGAAGATCGGTTAAGGGAAGGGGGTAGTTTACCAGCAACGTTTTATGTTTTAACAAGGGTATTTATTTGGCAAACGATAACAGCCGCAAATTCAAACAGAATCAAAAGATTATTTGCATACAGCCCTAAATTGTAGAGTTCTCAAGACCTTTTTTTTTGGTGAAGATCGGTTAAGGGGAAGGGGTAGTTAACCAGCAACTTTTTTTTATCAAGTGTATTTTCTATGGAAAACGATAACAGCCGCAAATTCAAACAGAATCAAATAATTTTTTGCATACTCCCCTGAATATTAGAGATCTCAAGGACATTCGATTTTGGTGAAGATCGGTTAACGGGAAGGGGTAGTTTACCAGCAACCTTTTACGTTTTAACAACAGTAAAGTACTTGAAAATTGATTTAAACTTTTTCAAACAATGGTAATTGTTAAAAATAAAGTAATTTTGTTGCCAGGGAATAATTATAATTTTTTCATTTTAATGTAAATTATGTATGAGTTAATATACATGTATAAAATAATATATGGTTCGTGGCAGGTAAGCATATCTCAGTTATGTAATGTTTACGTTTCCATTTTATTATTATGACTACAGCAATAAAAAGGCAGGGAAGACACACACACACACACACACACACACACACACAATTCACGTTATTTCTGGTCTCACTCATGTTTATTTTCTTACATTTGCACGCTTTTTAAATGGAAAGTGCCGAAACCCACACCAACATAACGCGTGCAAGCCGAAAAAATGGACATCAATTTGCTTCCTGTGGATCGCTGGGCAGTGTAACTGCACGTGTTTACAGAGGAACGATTCATAGACAGACTTTTCGTCTTTAGGGAATGAACCCTCTGCAAGATGCTGAGGGTCCATGAGTAACATCGGAGCGCTCCTTCTTTTTCGCGTGTTTGTTCTGTGAAACATACACTGTAGATTCGCAGCTTTACTCTAAGCAACGCTCAATAGGAAATGTTGAAAATTTTTGTCCACAGTGTACCCTCATTCACGCTAAACCTGCTCTGATGTTTTAATTACGGACATCATAATATTAAAACTTTGGAAACTTGAGCACTACTTAATGGAGATCAATCATTAACTTATACAAGCCATTAATTTTATGCATATTTTTTATTTATATGTGTACAACGTTATCGGCAACAAAGAAGTAGTTTTTGTTAAAATTTCTTCCCGGGATATTTGGCCGTAGTCCAATGTTTTCTACAAAACCAGACGTTTCGGCAATGTCATCGACTTCCATCATCAGTGAAAATCGAGTGCGATAACGTGAGGTGGTATACGTTAGTGACCACAGTACTGTGGTTAATGCTGAAGCAGTAAGTAGAAAGAAGTAGTTTCTATGGTAATATTTCATTTCGAAAATGATTTTAAATATAAATCTTAGAATATGGAAGTCATGTATGGGTCTCCATACCGATATTTTACATATCTGCCTGAGCTGTAGAGGACTCAAGGCCTGTTGATTTTGGTGAAGATCAGCTACGGTAAAGGGTAGTCCATCCGGAACATTTTTTGTAGTAACAAGATTGACGTACTTAATTTTTATAAATAATGTATCCTGATAAGATCTTAATAATCCACTGTAGAAACGTAGATGAAATATCTATAAATGAAGAGGCTAGTTGAACGGGGTAGAAATAATTTTTTTTATATATGTACTATGCTATCCGCAACAAAGAAGTAGTTTGTTGTTAAAATTCCTCCCGGCCTGTTTGGCCGTAGACCAATGTCTTCTGCAAAACCAAAAGTTTCGCCAGTGCCATCGACTTCCATCATAAGTGAAATTCGAGTGCGATAATGTGAGGTGGTATACGTTAGTGACCACAGTACTGTGGTTAAGGTTGAAGCAGTAAGTAGAAAGAATTAGTTTCTATGGAAATAGTTCATTTCGAAAATGATTTTAAATATAAATCTTAGAACATGGAAGTCATGTATGGTTCTCCATACCGATATTTAAATAGTGTTATACTTTGGGCGAAACAGCCTATAAAGTGGGTGCAAATTTCATAGAATTTCCAAAATTTATGTGGAATATCCTACTAAATAAAATTTTAAAAAATATCTGAAAGAAGTGTTGAGTTTTAATAACTCCAAAATTGTTTAGATTTCTGAACACTATGGCCTAAAATTGAGTTGAAAATTTAAAAAAATTGAAAAAATCCATCATGGTGTTAGATAAAACAATTTTAACCGAAATTGCAATGTTTCAAAGTTTTATTGTTTATTTATAATTCTGTAATCTATAGTAGTCATATTGCTAACAAATAGTAGAATAATCAAGATTTTTCTAATTTTTTTCCATAATTAGAACCCATTCACTAACACTATTGTAATCTCGCTCGTCCTAATGGTAATCTTCTTATTTCATTACCGATGAATTATTGTAGTCACCGCAATATCACCAGTACTGTAACCTCCACGATCACCACCACCGTCACCACCACTACCGATGTCGTCAGCACCGAAAGTTCTACTTATAGAGTTTTATGACATACAAAGTTACAATTAATTTTCAAACTATATCAGATTTTAAATAATTTGTGTACAGTATATTAGTGCTTTTAACTGTCTTTCACATCTGACAAAATTAAGTTTTGTATTCTCTCTTACTATGAGTAATTAGTGTTAGTTTAAAGTGAAATTGATTACAACAGAAAATTAGCATGAATGGTTTGTAATGTTATAAAAATATAGACATTAAACCTAATACTTTATTTGCCTACGAACTCACGGCTTCAGATGCATGCGCTTTACATCGATTCTAATCTACGAAGGAATCTTGAAAACACCCTCGTCAAAGTATGGGCTGTCAGATGCAGAACCAATTTTACCCGCTAGTGTCCTGTGTATCGAAACCGTAGAAGGTCACCTTATATCTCAGTGGAGTGTTACATAGAATATATTTATTTAAGATATTACAGTATATATACATAATATTTATCAAAGAATGTACACTATGAAACAGTTCATGTATATAAATATAATTTTGTATGTTTTTATTGCAGTAATTATTCATCAAAACGTCTTTGCCACCAAAGAAGTACCATTAGTCATTGTACAGTAAATCATTTTCCCTAGACCAGATCTTTTCAGCTTAATGTAAAATACTAAAAAAATCATGGTATAATTATGTGGCATAGATAATATTCTTTCACAGCTTCTTAACGCCTTTACGTGGCAATACTAGTTGGTAACAAATCTAGTTGTTTTCAAACTATCTACCATAAATCATTTTGCCTAACCAATTTTTTGTATTTATTTCTTGTATTCTTGTACTTCTTGCCTAATCAATCTTGCCTAACATTTAATTTTATTAGGGAACGTCGTCTTTTCAGTGTACTTTCTAGTGTTTGCACTATTTATTTCCTGACATTTTTTGTTACGTCTGGCATAAAACTTCCTTTCCTCGTTTTTACTAAGCAGTTTTACTGATATTTTTGTGAAGCATGGGTGGCATTACCTTCAAGGATTCTTATTGCTGGCTGGACTATAACCACTTTCTGAAATCTTCTGACTCTTTACACTTATTGATAATGACAAATCAAAATACTTCATTAATAAATTTTTAATCCATTTTGGCCTTCTCACCAGCCTCTTCCATACTTTCGTATTCCTCAGTTTTCATTTCCACCCCCTTAAGCCCACATTTTTGTTATAACTAAATCTATTATTCGTCAAAATCTAAATACGTCGGTACGGTTGTTTATTTTTGAAAACTTTGTATCCATTCGGTACGTTTGCTGTAAACGTTTTGAAGCAAATGGAATTGAATCGTACCACGTGCTTTGCTACACCAAAGGATAAAACATTTTCATACAACGAATTCTCAACAATAAACTTTATGTGTAGCAAACAAAAATAATAAAACACATCTTGTAACAATAGTGACACATATGTTAAGAGCATACGAAAAGAGTCAAGTTGAGTTTTTTGAGTAGTTGGATTAATCGAACGTTTTAGATATATACAACAGCCAACTCGTTTTAGGGTATTTTCCTACGTATAAGAAACAAAGTTTTAATGGAAAATATTCTGCCAAAAGAATCAAGAAACGCAACAAAAAATAAGAGTATATAATTTTTCTGCCCTACGCTCAGGGTGTTTTATTTATTGGACTGCTGGCACTTATTTAATTTAACGCAACAATTTTCTCAAGCCGTGCAACTAACTAAGTAAAAAGTTTAGGAAGGAAGGAAAGTTTTGAAAGTTGTTCTGAAGTGGTTGATGTAAATTTAAAAGTTGTTTATTGTTACGCTGTAACATTATTAGTGGCTAGTCCAATATTTTCCAATTATTGTTCTAATATTTCGATTCTTTTTCATGTTGTTTGTTAATATATGCTGCAATATGACTGGTTGAAATAGCACATATATTTGCAAAACGTTGTTAGGTAAGTAATCTAATTGCTTTTGTGTAGTGAAATTTTTCGAAAGATATTGTTTGGAGTGAGCTTCATAAATAATAACGTTTAATTAGGAAAGTTGTGTTAGTGGTTATAATCACAAAGAGAATTATCACTGTTGCACACCACTATAGAAAAGTTATTCCGATTAGCGATTTCCAGCTTTACAGCTCATCGTCAGATCGGAAATAACCCGATCAAATCGCTAATCGGAATAACTTTTCTATAGTGTTGTGCAGCAGTGATAATTCTGTTTGAAATAATAAAATAATGATGCTCTTTTACAATATGATTATGTTAGTTACAAATAATCTGAATAATGTTTACAAATACAGAGAACTTATAAATAACTGAGTTGTTTGTATTAACCTTTGAACGATTTTAGACAGTTCGTTGACTGGATATGTATAAAGTACAATTTATTTTTTGACCTTCCTGATATCTATGGATCCAATTGTTGCGGATCCTGTCTCTTACAGATCTGTACACGGCGTCACCCTTCTTTCATTTTCCTTGTGTTACTGTGTTATTCGCGATGTTACAAGGTATATGTTACGCTTATGCTCTCCGTTATTGTAGGCAGCAACAGTCGTAGATTGTTTCTTGCCATGTGCTCGTTCTCTTTAACCTCGTAAACCGCTTGGCTCATGGATGAGTTCTGATCAAGAACTATCTTGTTCGCAGTCTGATTACGAACTGTTCGACAGAAACTGAACAACTAGAGTGTGGCGTGTGGCTAGTGACATCACACTGCATCGCCGTAATATGTAATACTGCGATTGGCACATAGACAACTGCATGATTGCACGATTTAGTCTCGGATCTTGAATTACTGCATAAACTATTCCAGTATGTCCAACATCCGATTACGAGCATATTCAAAACCACTTCTTTTTATTTACATTCATTGTAAATTCATTCAATTCATTCAAAATAACTGTATAATACATTCATTACATTAATTTTTATATTTTGTATTTTCATTCATTGTCAAACTGACGACAATTTTACTTCATTTACGTAAAAATTAATTAGACACAAAGTTTTTTATGTACACAGCGCGCACACGTTAATAGTTATTGTGTTTATAATTAGCCGTAATGTCATCTTCTTGGCACACATGTGTTGTCATACGCGCGCATTACTACATTTTCAATTTTTCAACAGTATTACACACCGCAGTTTATTGTTGCCAAGATTTAACCCTACTTTTAATTCAAGTTGTTAATCCTAGTAATAATATGCTATAACAATGTACCTACTTTTGTTCTCGACAATTTTATATCCCAATAATAAGTAGTGTCATTTTTGTACCCTTACGACTTTCACATTGATCATCATATGGTACAGTGGAAAACAAAATACAGACACCAATGAAGTCAGTAATCACCAGATTCAATTAATCACAATTAACAGTTAGTAATCAACAAGTTAATCAGTAAAATTGTACTCGTAAAATAATTCAAATTAATATGTCTACACGGAATAATAATGCGAACAAGGCCCGATGCACACATCAGGTTTTTACCGTGCGGTGCCGCTGCGTGCAAGTTGCCGCAACGCAATACGCAGGCTCGATGCACACACGCGTGAGTAGCAGTCACCTAGCCTTAATCAGCAACCAGGCTTTACTATATACAGCCATGTATTTATATCATAGAAAACGTGTAATGTTCTCTTATTTAGTGTACAGACGTTTTATTTGGAATCGGAGATGGTTTTGGGTTCAACCATTTACTGATTCAAGAGTTATTAGAGGTAGTTTTAATATAACCTTAAATGTTTTAAGAAAAAATTTGTATACATTTTTCTATTACCTTTGAATGAATGTTTATTTATTTGATGAGCTTAAAGGTAAAATAAGCGACAAGATAAAATCCCGAAACACGTGGATGAAACTGTCTGTACCTTCATAGGAAATGTTAGTTATAACTCTTAAGAATATAATTCTTAATGTTAGCTCTTGCTAAGGATATTTTTTATTTCACAAATGAGCAGTTCTATGTCCAAAAGATCTTCAGAATTTGATCCAGCCACACAACTACGATTTCGTCAGAGCACCGGATGTGTGCACTGCTCAATAGACAACAATGTACTGAGAGCCGGAGTAATGTGTGCGACGCCGCTGCGGAGAAGAATGCACTCTCAGTAGACGTGCAGCGCCTCAGCGTCGCCGCAACGTCGCCGGAGGTATGTGTGCAGTGACTCATATGCCTTCCAGTACTCCACGCCGCACTTGCGTGCACGCAGCGGCACCGCACGGTAAAAAACCGGATGTGTGCATCGAGCCTAATAGGGTCCCGCACAATAATCACTTTTCACTAATAACCACTTGACGCCGCAGCGGCGTTGCACACATTACTCCGGCTCTCAGTACATTGTTGTCTATTGAGCAGTGCACACATCCGGTGCTCTGACGAAATCGTAGTTGTGTGGCTGGACCAAATTCTGAAGATCTTTTGGACATAGAGAATAAATAGTCCGACGTAAATTTTAAACTAAGCGGCAGCTGTTCCTATTCATAGCTTGCAGGGTTCCATAATTATCATTCAAGCACTCGAAAATTCTAGAGGATACTTGAGTGCGGCTTTAGTAGAAATACGCACCTTCTGGGCCAGCCAAGGAAAGTGTAGAACAACACTGTTCACTGTTCATGTACGTTTCGTGATTGAGTTGCAATACGTGTAGTAGAATGCACGCAACGCTGCAAGACATATTTTTTCAATGAATGATCTTTATTAAAATTTGTGTCTATTAACATGCATTTGGTAGAAGTTACAAATTAACATGGAGATACAGATTATGTTGCCACACTTTTTTGGCTAGAAGTTTGTAAAAATTTTTGTAATCTCTCAGATACTTTTTACTAAATAGTTTCCATTATTTCAACATATCTTTGAAATTCCTGTACCGTTAGTAGTTTTATTTTGGATCAAGTCTTTGACGTTTCAGTCGTTTTGATAGTGGCTTTAGTTACATTTTACTAGAATTTGCATTTTAATCTTAAGTCTGCAGAGTCATGCGTTATATATATCATATGACTCTCGTGTAATCCCTGACAATTGTAATAATTTTACTGACTTTTAATTAAATATTTAAGCATTTTCTGTTTAGTGAGACGAGTCTTGAAGTCGTCTTTAATGGGGGATGGTGTTGCATACATTTATGTAAGTTCGAGTACTCCAGCACAAATAATATACTCACTATAATGTTACGAAGATCGTAAAAAAAGCGAACATATAAAAGTGAACTAAATAAACTGTGTGTAAGATAAGTGTCATTAATACTTTTAGTAATACATTCTCTTAATCAATTGGATACCACTTAATGTTGGCAAACAGAATGGACTGCGCTGGTGCGATTTTATTGCTTATGTAACAGACGGAGCAGTTATGCGACGTGATAATATTCCCGATACATAGAGAACAAACGGACAATCGAAGGTGCTTGTAACAGGAAGTACGTAAATGGCGAATCCTGCAGCCATTACAGTGGCTTACGTAACACGGGAAAGACTATAAAACCATTTTAAACACTAGCCACCGATAAATTGACGTTCAGTCCTAATGTAATTTGTGTTGCCACATAGAACAAAGACAAATAGCTTATCATCTTAATACCAGCACTCGTCTTCCTACAAACTATTCCAGTAAACATTTATCGACATCATAAATTACTATTTCCGATATACAGCTTCTTTGCTGGTGTATTGGGATGGTGTTGATTGTTACATCGATAAAAAGAGAAACTAGACGGTTTCAGTTTAGCGTATATGTAGGATGATAATGTTAAGATAATATTTTTGAGTAAGAATTCAAACGTGCTTATCATCTCCTTAGGTCTGCAGAAATGGATGAAAAAATTATTTATCATACGCATTAAATTAAAGGTCAGTCAAGATTATCAAAACTTACAGGCCAGAAAACCCTGTGTCTACTACCATACGTGAAACACCTTCAATATTTAGGACCCTGAACGCTGGAACAGAACATGAATACAAGAAAGGTCTCTTCCCCTACATACTCTCAAACTGCATGACTACAGGGACACTCAGAATCATTGCCCTCTGATGACACTAATCACAAACACACAGCAAATATGAACATGATACGTTTACACTTCCTGCAACAGTTACAGAATTGCACTATGGAAAGCCAGCGGACTCCCTTAACTCAGTCTATTACTCAGAGCTTTCCTTATTGACATTAGGTTGGACATTATGCTAATATGTAAGAAATATTTCACAGTAAGGAGCCATATTAGAATTCCTGGATTTACTATTTATAGTACCCAATATACTGACAGCACTGCTCGTGGCGTTACCGCTGTGTTGATCCAAAACAACAAACTTTATCGCTATTCTAAAGTAAAAACTGCTCACCTACAGGTGACAAAAGTTTTAATTGAAGGTCAAAGAGGACATTTAATTGGATCTGCAGTATAGTATCCCCCAAAGCATAGTATCTACAAGACTGTATCAAATCTTTTCTTACAAATCTTGGGGCGCTATTTGTGGTAGGGCGTGACTTGAATAACACCCGCAATAGGGATCAAGCAAATTCCAGGGGTGGAATTTTTTTTAAAATCTATTGACCTTCTGATAGAAATAAAATACTATATTTCATTCATTTCTTTATAATAAGGGACTTGTCTCATATATACTATAAAGTTGACTCTACCTAGACGTCTCTTCTGACTACACTTTAATTATTGTCACTAATAGCAGTGCTGTCATACATTATGTTTTTGGGCATATTTTCCAGTAAGGACCGTGTCCGAAATATATTGTATGAGAAATATCTAGACCTGGCAAGAGAACTCAGTTATACAAATTAGAAGTGGTTCTGTGTAGTCCGGTAAGTGTACCCTACTCTGTAGATGTTGCAAAATTTGTGCGGTTAGTCAAATCTTGTATAGGTAAGCCAGAAATTAAAGGGTACCAAGTCGTGCTGAGCGTTACTGCTTTTCTGTTGATGTTATCCTTCTGTCTATTAATTTATATTGCTTCTAGTAACGTGTTCCACAGACTTATACCAGATGCGCCTTTGAAGTTTATTATGTGATCGATAGTTGCTGAACTGCCAACGGTTCAACTGCTCAGTTCTTCGTCTAGATATCTGTAAACGATATATTTTCTATTAGTCTTACGGGCACAAAGAACTACAGGTTTTCTTCAAACATTTAAACTCGACACATGATTCCGTTCAGTATACTACGGAAGTGGAAGTGAATGCTAAAATTCCTTTTCTAGATGTACTTACATCACAAAACCGGTCGGATCTCTGAGTCACGAAGTATACAGAAAATCTACACTTACTCCAACTTAGATACCTTCATGCAACTTTTCGTGAAAACCCTCCAGAAAAGCAAGCCTTGCTCAACATAATTTCCACCTAACAAAAAGTGTATCTGATTACGATAATTTTCTAGACGAGAAAAAGCACCTAACAGACGCTGTTGAAAGGAACGGTTATAACAGTAATGGTAAATGTAAAGCATTTAAAAGAACTGAAAAATGTTTATCCATAATACGCTACATTATAAGGAGAAACACTAATTATGTTTGTAATTTACTTAATGCTATGTGTAAAAGTAGATTGTAAATCGCTAGTTATAATAAAAATGTTACTTTTAAATCATAACGCACCACTAAATAGTTAAAACTGAAATGGGTTTAAGGTCACCACATTAGTGTCAAACCAATAAGTCACTTCTTTAAATGGCAAATCAGAATTCGGAAAATGAACCTATTTCCTCACTTTAGCAAAGTCAGTTTATTACAGGCCTATTAAGTTTATTATATTCTAGACTCTAAAGAGCAATTATTGAAGGTCAATATTAGTAAAAGCGGATAATGTGAAATAATTCAAATTCAATCTGTTTCGTCGCTATAAACTTTCATCGTATCTAAATTTTATTAAAATAGAAGTCTACGCATAGTAAAAAAGCGTTTAACATCAGTAACACATTTAAATTTAACTATTACTGTGCCGGTAGTCTGTTATTTTATTTGTACAGTACCAAAATATTGTAAACTAAGGCTAATTAAAACCTATGGGTAATTCTGTTTTTGATATAATTTTATACGAATAAACTAATTACGCAGTAATGAACTATGAAACATTTTTCAATTAACAATTCAACATTCACGAGACCGTGTAAACAAAATTAGATTATGTGTTAACAGCATACAGTTTGCCTTTCCATAACATAGCAAAATCGATGTAAAGACAACAATATTTCTAAAAGGCAAATGAATGCAGGCTGATTTTATTTCAGCCATCTTTAACCATCTTTATCCATGCTGAAGACGTACCTTTTGTACTACGATGAGGTAGCTGTGTATATGCTTATCATATAAAGCTAATAAAACATGAATCTTTAAAGCTGCTACACTTGGTTTAATTACATGATGTTAGTAATTCTATGCGATGAAATTCACTCCTCAGGCAACACATGTCTGTCAGAGTTGATTTATTAAAGGTAAGTTTCGATTTAGCTTGGCAAAATGAGACAACACTAAAGTTTCCATTACATTGTGTCATATGCGTTTGTTATTATCTACTTCCAGATATCTTATGAGGTAACAAAACCTTCAATGCAAAATTAAGGTATTAATATATAATACGTAATTAATTGAAGAAACAAAGTATGAGATACAGTGATATTCAAAATATTCGTCAACTTGTATACAATCTTGTGTGTTATGGCATAGAAGCACAAATAAATCTACGGTTAAAATAATATATTTGACATTAATAATTTTGTGTTTTCAAGATAGGTTTTATAACTTAGTTTTGTATAAATGCTCAAACATATTTATCGCCACTCTTTGAATGTATTGAACACACATGTTTTATGAAACTTAGGTTTATATACGATATGAGACGCACTTGTGTAGGTTTTCAATTCTTATTTGTAACAGAAATGATTTATTACAATGTTATAAAGTTCCCTGTGAATACGAGTATGTAAAACGAAATGTTTTTACATAGTGTTACCAGTAATTTCAATAAATGAATAACTGTGCGTGTATGATAGGCATTTGATTTCCAAGAAAAAAGGAAGTAATTTTATGACATAATTTGGTAATTATTTCTTCTCACCCGATGTTATATATACTGTATATTTTCACAGAAATAAAAAAAAACGGATTTAAAGATTTATTTGTAAGTTATATCCTAAAAATTACTGAGTCTTATAATTAAGATACATATTTTAAGGATAGAGTTCTATTAAGAGCGTACAAAATGCGGCATGTCAAGTTGATTGAGACGTAGGTTAACAGGACAGTGGAGATATATACAGAAGCAAGCGCGTTTCAAAGTAATGCCCAAAACTTCGGAAACAAAGTTTTAATAAAAAATATTGTGCCAAAGGAAAAGAAACGCAACAAAATAACCATGTATTTTTAGGCTCTACACTTGAAGCAGTTTTATTTATTGGACTGGCGGCACTTATTTAATTTAACCCAACAATTTTCTGAAGCCGTGCTGCTAACTAAGTAAAAAGTTTAGGGAAGAATGAAAGTTTTTTCCTAAGTGATTGATGTAAATTTGGAAGTTGGTTGAGGGATTGTTATGCTGTAATATTATTACTGACTGGTGCAATTTTCCATTGCTTGCTCTAGTATTACTATACTTATATCGTGCTGTTTATTAATACGATTGCACTTACACACACTGTAGTTTCTTGTTATTATTATGAAACTTTATGTCGTACTTTCGCAATTTTATAGTGAACAAAAAGTATAGCTCTTAAAATATGTAGGAAGTATCGGTCTTATGAGTGGTTATACATTATTTACTTCATCAAAATATTAACTGGTTATCAATGTTTTACAGTGACAATAATTAAATAAAATTAAATATATCGAAATATAATTTTTCTAAATTTATATCTGAATATGATTTATGTTAATCAGGGGCATCTTTAATAATAACTACAGAGATTTCATGATTAATATAATTGCCTATAAATGTCTTTTAATATCATTAGAATATTTTTTCACTAATTATTAATAAAGAGTAATTATTTTATAACGTTCCTGATATCCATGGAGGCAAATGTTGCCGATGATATCCCATCGCTAGAGGATCTGCACGCAACGTCACCATTCTCGAGTCATCCTTCCGTACTTGTCTTTCTCACAGGGTGTTATTATGAAAACTGAACGTTAGTCTGACTTGTTCTCTACGTTAATGTAGACAGAAACGATCGTAGAATATTTACGGCAATGCGCTAATGCTCTTAAACTTAGTAGAGTTCCTTGATGCTTTGACGTTATGTGTTTAAGAACAGTCCTGCTTGGAGACTGATTAGGAACTGGAGTTGCAGACATTAGGTTAGTACAGCGTTTCACTCTGCTAGTGATATCACACCACATCGCTCTAATAACTATGATAAACAAAATGTTGCAATTGGAGCATATAAATGTGTATTCTTTAATCTCAAATCTCCACTTCCGCAAATGTCTTTTACTGGATAAAAGATATTGCCGAAAATGTGTCCAAGTTCCTATTTCCGGAACACTCAAAAGCACTTGGCATCAATTACCAATTTATGTTACTAATTGATTGTCAGTATAAATATAATTGTATTTATTTAAGTTGTAAAGTAATTACTCACAGTGCTTTTAGCCATTCAGCGCAATAGTGTTAATAAATAGTGTCATATACGTTCATAGTGTTTATCTTTGAACGTATTGTCATTATTCTCATACAATTGCGTTTATTATATGCGCACATTACTACACTTATAATTTTTCAATGATACTAGACACCGTAGGTTGTTGTTTTAAATGTCTTACCACTACATTAAATATAAGCCTATTGATATTATGTTCTTCTCGCATTCCTACTTTTGTTTTGGATAATTTTATTTACCCCATAATATGTCAGGTTTTTTTATACATATACGCGTAATAAAATGTGATGAGGGAGGGTATATATTTGCAACAATAAATGACCTTTATTTTAATCGTCGTCGTCGTCGTCGTCGTCGTCATCCTTTACGGGTTAGGCTAGTAGCCGTTTCAGTCTCAATGGAAGTCATCCAACCATCGCTTACGGGGTCTTCCCACACTTCTCTTTCTCCTTGGATGATAGTCAAGGGCTCTTCTTGAAAATCTAATTGGATCCACTCTCTCTACGATTAGTAATAGTGGTATAGGTAGTGGCGTAACCGCTACTCCGTTTTGTGACGGGGGATTTTCTCATTTACGTTTTCAGCTATGACCAGCCCCATTCTAAGATGATCATTTCTGATAAGACCTCTCCTGGTACAACGATTTACAGCTTTTTATTTTATTATATGATTTGGTTAGAGGTTCCAAATGAACGTGAATATACAGAGAACGTACATTTAAGGCGTCCTCAAAATAATGATTTATTAATAATCTACGCAACTAGCAAAATCATTTTTTAATTAATAAAGAAAGTCTATTTTATGTCGCAACAGATGTTGCACGCAGTTCCAGTACCCACAGACTTCTCTGCCACAATTACATATTTGATTGATTGTTGAAAGAAATTTAAAATCGATAAAAATTATCGATTAAATGATAAATACTGTTTATAAATTTTAATCTGCAGATGGTGATTTTTTTGGTTAATAAAAATAAAACAACTTGCCACATAAACCCCAGTCACCGATAACTGACGAACAAGGAATATCGTAATTAACATGTTAATGTAGTGGATGAAACTGGATACATTTGGATTGTTGTAAATCACTTGTTTGGTAGCTAACTAAGCAACTTTCAAATTAAAAAGTATACAGTGCCTTGTTCAGGCTGTGACAGACTTCAAATTTTAAAGCTAATGACTTCAAGTAATTCGAAAGGAGATTTATAAGGTTTGTTACACTGTTGCTAGATAATTAGATAAGGCGCATGTTTTCTGTCCATTGTAGAGTTTTACTGCATACCTGATAATTTACTTAGCGTTAGTTTCCACGGCTTCAGTATTCGAAACCGTAAGGAGCAGTTAGAAGTAGACAGTTCTAATTAATCTGACTGATATTTGTTACTTTCGTATGATGCGCGCCATGGATTTTCTGTAATGGTAATGAGTTTTGTATTTTAATTGCAAACATGTAATAGATATATCTTATGATCATACAAATATTGATAAGTTAAGTATGTTGAAGGGGTGGATTAACCACTCAATGAAGATATATACAAAAACAAACACGTTTTAAAGTAATTTCCTAAACTTTAGATACAGAGTTTCAATGAAAAATATTATACGAAAAGAATGAAGAAACTCAACAAAATAACAATGTATTTTTCTGCTCTACGCATCAAGCAGATTACAAACTAAGCTGTATTATGCGTTATTCACTGGTCAGGTGGCATTTAGTTTATTCAAGCAAAACAATTTCTGAAGCCGTACTGCTAACTAAGTAAAACGTTTAGGGGAGAATAAAAGATTTTTGAAATTTTTGTCTAAAGTGGTCGAAAGTTGGTTGAATGGTTGTTATATTACTGGCAGCTGTAGTATTACCATTTTATTGAGTGTCGTCTTTTAATGTGGTTAAAGTGAACCTGGAGATACAGGGAACGTTGCAGTTCGTTTGACGAAAAAGATAATTTTTATAAACATTTTTGACATATATATTTGTACAAATTCAAATACATTTGACCAAGCAGTTTTAATTACTTGAACATTCCATTAAGATTTATGTACGGTCAATTGCTTCAGTTTAGACGAAACTTACGAATTTATTGAATTGTTAGTAAAGTAAATATATACATTTGTTCCCGAGAATTATTACAACCCACATTTAGTTTACATGCATCTGTATTTAGAACATGGGTTTATTTACATTATAGAGTTGGTAGCGGTATGTTTAAGCAGTGATATATAAGTGGAACTTGGTCTACTCGATTATTGTGTTATACACATGCGTTTCGTAAAGGAAATATGAATGCACTTTCGTCACCACAAAAAACACCTATACTTTTTATAATGTCACGCAAAGAGTGCTTAGCTTTAGAAATTACAAAAGACCTAAGTAACAACTTAAATCTCTGAGATATTATCTTTCATGTAGCTATTGCAATCAACATTGAAAAGACTCGCTTATCAAAACTTCAAAATACACAGTCCGTACGGTTTAACGTTTGCTAAAGCACAAGATGATCAAAGTCTGCTTAGCAAACAAGTTAAAGAAAGTCAAAAGAGTTTGAAATGTATTAAAGAAACGAGAAAACCAATTTATAATGAAAAAGTTTCTTAATATAAGACTGTTATTACTCTTGGCTCTCTAAAAATACTCATTGTACAAACTGGTTGTTACTTAATTAAATAAATTAATTATGTAACAAACTCAGCTGCAAACCCTTACAAACATAGTTGGGAATTAAGTAGAAAGTTAGCAATAATTAAAGGTTTTTACACTTTGTCTGTAAATAGTTAATTCCAGCTTTTCATCAAGAGTAGTGCTGTGTCCAGAATAGCGTTTAATTGGCTAATACTTTCACTTCTCGTATTATACCATACTGCTACAGCAGTGTCACTAATCGTCGTATGGTACAGTGGAAATCAAAATAGAAGACTCCAATGAAGTCACTAATAACCAGCTTTAATTATCGCAATTGATAGGCCTAATTTGTAATCAACAAGATAGGGTCTTACAAAAATTCAAGTAAAATTTGCCCACACGCAATAATAATGTCAACTATAAGAAATTCTGCACTAGTTATAACACGTCAACACTTCGCTACAATACTTCTACAAACACTCGATCCGCGTTAAGTAAATCGCTCAACACAACTAATTGACAAGCCGGCTGCTATGGTTTTTTATAGGTAGCGCACGTCTTATAGAAATTTTCCATCCTCAATTTGGTGTGCCAGCTAATGCGTATTTCAATTGTTCTCCAGAGGACTCTGGAACGTACTTGAGGGCTGACTTGACTGAAACAGACACCTGCTCGGCTAATGAAGAGACACGTGGAATACACTCTCGGCTGTTCCAGGCGATCCCACTAGTTTCAATACAATTTCATATTATACACTGTAATCATTTAGTACAAAATATTGTGTTCTCATGTAAAATATTATTGTGCTTTATTAGGATGAAACATACCAAACAGTCAAAACACTTTGTCATAATACAAAACGTAAACGTTTTTGTGTCCGATATGAAATACCGCGGTAATTGTAGAACACTAGAGTGCGGTAACATATAACTGGTGTAGTAACTGCGGTTATGGTCGTATATAAACCAATGCCAGTATTTTCAGTATAGTTCAGATTTACTGAATATTTATTCAGTACCAACTGTTACTTTCGCTACTACGAGGCTTATCCAGAAAGTAAGTACCGTCTGCGCATATATCCCGCGCATATTGTAGTAGAAGGTCGCGCATGCGTAGTTACTTCCTTCTATTCGACGACGAAGTAGCCAAGCTATATTGTTTGTATACGTTCCGATTTACGTTTACTACACATCGGTAATCATTTTTAAAAAGCTTGATCGGCCCGCCAGTTGTGAAATAAGAAGAGTTATTAGGTTTTGAATGCGAGAAATCTTCGTCCTTATGAAATTCATCGTGAGATTTGTGAAGTTTATAGACAGAATGCGATTAGTGAAAGTATGGTGAGCAAGTGGGTTAGGCTGTTTAACGATGGAAGAGAAAATGTTCACGACGAGGAGCGTACCGCATACCGGACGCGTAACGACGGCGCTTGTTGATTCATTTCGTTTGGAACAATTCAGTCATCCTCCTTACAGTCCAGATTTGGCTCCTAGCGATTTCCATTTGTTTTTGAATCTGAAGAAATTTCTTGCCGGCCAGAAGTTTGAAAGTGATGATGAGATAAAGGGAAACGTCCAGCAGTGATTGATGTCGCAGGCGGCCGAATTCTTTGAAGCGGGCATATTAAAATTAGTGCCAAGATACCGCTAATGTCTCAACTTGCATGGTGACTATGTAGAAACGTAGATTAAGGTATGCAGAATTTTCGAAAAATAAATGAATTTGAAAATAATTTGTACCATTTTCTTAATGCCCAACGGTACTTACTTTCTGGATCAGGTTAGTATAAAGTATAACTAGTGCTACATGATAATTATAGAAATAAATAGGAAATCAAAATTATATATTTTGCCTTACGTTTTAATACAGCACAAGCGAATAAATGACTTACATTACAAGGGCACTGCAGAAGTTGTATTTTAAACAAAGGGCAAGAGCTAATGGCAGCACCTTGAAGACAACAGTACCATCCAGCACCATTTTTAGTACCATCCAGGGAATACGCCACGTCATTAGGACATCGCAGTAACGTGCCTCTAACAATAATCCCGATACCTACTCTACAATGTAACCTACGCAGTCTGCACCAATACATTTGTAAGCCACACGTATTGAAAAGTTACGGAAGGAGAAACAAACAAATGAAGTCTATAAAGTACGGTAAGTGAGCGCTGGTGAAGCTATAAACCTGAACAGCATACCGGTGACACACTATACGGCTTTTAAGGGAATTCAAGGATGTATTTAAAGATGGAAACATATGGAACAAAAAAAAATACTGATGTGACTGGAGATTCAGAAAATATCTATACTACGCGAATTCTCAAAAGGTGCACCCAACATCCCCTTACCATGTAAACACATTATCCCTACTTACACACTGACAGTCTAAAGAAACGACAGCCTTCCAACAATTTATAGCACGAACCAATAAGAAGAGTACATAGAGACCACTGAAAAAAATAAAAAAAGTGGTGCGGGACGTGGAATATTTCAAGACAAGCTATGATTTATTAAACGCCGGCTGTAGAACAATTTGTCTAGTAGTCTAAGGGACGAATAGTAAACAAGAGGGTCCAGAATAAGGAATCGTAATATAATAGATGGTTCCTAAACAACGTTAATTACACAGTCAGGAAAACATGGTAAGTGCGTAAACAGACTGGAGAGAGGAGGTTAAACAAGATAAGACAGCAGAGCGCAGGCCTCATATTATGAGAGTAGCCGTATCTGACCTTTTAACTGACAAAATGCAAGGAGACATAAATTCCACTTTTTTGTAGGTAGAAATTTATACAACCTACACAAAAGGAATTGTGTAAACCTACACCTATGCGGAAAAAATCACTGTCTAGTATCAAACTGTAGGAAAATGTGTAAGTATGTAGCGCAATTAGTAAGTTTTCTAAACGTTATTTAGTAATTTTTTTCTATAAATAAGAGTAATAAATGTCCCAGGGTTGTAAGTCATTTAACGCTAACCGAAAAAAAAAAACAAGAAATTACGTTTGCCAACACAGAGGTCTTTCGGAGTAAACTGAACGCCTTTCACAGCAAATAAAGGGTGAACTGTTTTTTCCCTCCCACAGTTTTTCGCTCTACATTATATATATTTAATTGCCGTCCAGTGCTTAGGCACACCTGCTTTCTAGATTCGTTATCTTCTACCAGCTGACTCCACATTGTTTTTTTTACTTAATTGGATTTTTTGCTGATGATAAAAACTACACGGATTTATTTTACAATTTTTTCCTCATCACCCACAAAAGTTACGTCTGATGTGGGTAGAAAATTGTTCACCTCTACTGATACAATTATTTAGTCGTTACAAGTCATAGATATTACTAAGTGCAACACTAATTTTATTGTTATTCATGCGTTTCTATATTTCCAGCAGGAATGCAGTTATATAGATTAAAGTTAATTTAAAAACACATTGTATTACTTAGGAAATCGGTTCTCCTTTAAAAGTGATAATTATATTTAATTATATGCCAAAATACGTTGCCTACAAACACTTGGACTCTTTAATTGTTATTTCACAGTACCGTATTAAAGTAATGTCTATGATAGTTTTGACATTTTTTTAAATTTTAGTTACACTTACCTTGTTACACCGCTATCATAAAATTAACTTCTTAGATTTCGTTGTTCACGATGTGTCCGTTACTTAACTAAATATAATTAATTCACTACCGACTCGGAACACAAACTTTATGTTCCGAGTCGGCAGTGAATTAATTATATTTATAAAATTAACGTAAAATAATATTTATTTATCTTAACGTATAATTTATTGTAAATATTTATATAAATAAATTAACTGTAAGTAATTTACTGTAAGTAAATTATTCTCATTTTAGGTTGCAATGTGAAATACGCTTGTTAAAAGACATTGACTCACTTAGCAATTAGCAAGTTCTTTGGTGAGAGAAATATTTATTTCATGATAACCCGATGGCTTTGAAGATGCATAAAAGTCGGCTGCTTGTGACGATTGTAGAATTCTTAGATCTTATAAGATCTATAAAACACAACTACGACTTCTCAAAATTTTTATAAAGTATATTCTACAAGTCTTGTTACGTCAGCGGTTGAATACAAAATTATTAAACTAAATCTGTAAATTGTGTAGAACTTATAAAGTATACGGATTTTAATGTTATAAGATTATGGATTATTTGTCGTGTAATACTGTATGATGAATATTGTCACGATCTCCTTTCTTCGTTCGTGTAAAAGCCCAAAGTTGCGTTGCCATTTGTTATATTACTTGTTATATTACGAGCTCTTCCCGTTTATATTTCTTTTAATTTGTTAAAAATTTATTATATCGTATTGTAGGTTTAATTGTGGTTCTTAATGTTTAATAAAAAAGTTTGATAAAGAATCATTTAATAGCTCTTCTTTGCACTGAGTGGTTTGTTTAAATTGAAGCTCAGATACGAATTAGTCGTGTTGACTCCCTCGCAGGCGCATGTGGATAGGTATAACTCGCTGTAGGTTCAATTATTGCTGAAATAAACACAAGTTATGTACTCACCCTGTAAGTACTGAGTTTGAAGGTCTAGTTCGTTAACAAACATGTCAACAAGTGAATAGATAACTCGATTTTAATATATCAGAGTTAAATGGTGCCACCTGTGGAAGTACTAATGGTTACCTAACACGTATCACTATTGTCTATTAAATGAAAGTCGTCAACTCTTTTTTCTGTTACACAATTTGGTTTATTAACTTATTTTAATAAATTGGAATTTTTTAGTTGATATTTATAACTGGTTGTTTGCCTCATTAATCATTGACATTATTTCTTATTAACGTCAATGGTACTTACCATGATGGTACCCTTATTAGTTCATATTTACTCTCAGGGTAGTGAAACTATTTTTGTTTAAAAGAAATTTAAAATATAACACTGAATCTTTGTTCATTAGTTTTACAATTTTTTCGTGGTTCCTTTGAGACTGCAAGATACATAACAGAAAATGTCTGCACTACTGTCTAAACTGTGAAGTTAGAACTGATTTGTCTAAACAAAACGACATTAAAAGTTTAAATTATTAACATAGAATTATAAATTCGACTATCGTCAATATTAAGTTACGTCAAGCATGCTGATTTGATACAAAGTATTATCTATTTTAATGTAAGGTAACTCCTTAACCTATACATAACAAAATACCTAAATAATTGGAATTAAAGTTCACCTAATGCTCATTACTAATTATCATGTCCATTGAATGCTGAACTCTTGTCAGGTTAACAATTACAGTATATTGCTCAAATAGATTTGGTTAAAATATTCAATGATGATTTATGAATTGGAACAATAATAATCATAAGGTTATATAACATCTACTCGAGTTCATATTAATTCATCGTCTATCTCACTAAGTTGGTTTACATTCATAATGTAGGTAGAAAAATATTTATTTTTCTATAAAAATTCAAATAATGTTCAGTAACGTTCGTGAGTTAATGTTAATCAATTTATTTATTCACGTTTAAAAGCTATGAGATTTCATGGTTGCTTCCATGACTCAATGTCAAAAATCATAAAAATTTCTGTTTCCAAGTTAAAATTCAAGAAGTATAATAAAACACTATACTTCCTCTAATTCACTTTATTGCAACCTACTGCACCTTCTGCAATGTTGTGTCACTATTGCAGTGCGTTTATGCATTAAACTCGACACTTAAAATTTGTTTGGTTATATTGACTAAATGTTTACATGTATACCCGAACAGCTGATTCGATTCCGAATTCGACTTAATCGCGCACAGAAATGGCCGTCGTACTGCTTCGCTCGCCAGATATGAAGTGTGAAGAAATTTGCTTCTCTCCGCTGTTCCAATTTTGGGATTACATACCCCTTTGTTGATTTCGATCGATTTCATTGGCTTAGAGATTGCTGCCGTTCCTTAGAGCGAGGTCACTTCCTCGGCGAAAATAATTAATTTGTATAAAATTGTTAATGACTTTGGTGTGGAGAGTAGCGTTATGACGCCATCTTTTGGCCCAAAATAAACAGAATATGATTTAAATTGGTTTAACGTCCTTGCGTTACTAGTCTTGTATCTATGACTTGCGTTATAGTCTTGATATACCCACACCATTTTATTACAATTGATTTGCTCGTTAAAACAAGTCCTCACAAGTCATATGTTGGTGTTTCAATTAAAAAGTTAATGTTTTCACTTACGACTATGACATATTTCTTATGATTTTACATGTTTAATTATGGAAATTGAACAAATGGTGATTACATTTCATCCATATGTTTTTCCCTAGTCCTTTTATGATAATCTCTACTACAATAATTGTCTTAAATTAATAAACATTACAATATTTAGTATATGCTTTCTTCGACCTAGAGCATAGTTAATTTGATTCACTCTTTTTATTTAACTAATTGGCTCTGTCCATTTTCTACTGTGATATAGTCATTCTGAGATGTCCATCAAAACTTCTGGATATCTCAGCTTTTCTTCAAATATACTTAATTTCTTGTTTTTAGTTTTATTATTTATACATAGTTTTGGTATGCCATGGGTCATTATGATTTGGTTCATGGTTAATAATATTCTCAATTTTAATTGGTTCTTTTTTGTACAAATGGTCTTTATAGTCTAAAGAGTGTTTTATAATGGTTAGTCTCACATTATTATATGTGAGATTGTGAATAATTCACTAACACTTCTTGCATCTAGTGTAGTTAAACAGTTACCTTAATTTTTCATAATTATGGTTTAATTAATATTTAATTATCACTATTTTATACTATAATAGTAGTATTACATACTGCATTACACATTTGTGTCACTGTCCTTTTCTGGTTTCCAATATTGTGGGGATTCTGAGTGTGTTTAATGGGTACATCTTTCTGTCCATTTCAGTCTGTGTAATTACATTAAACATAACCCATGTCACTCTTAATTACTAAATCATAGCACTAGGTTTGTCTTTATAATGTCTATTTTTATTATTGCATAACCTAAACTAGTTTTACAATGTTTTACTCTTAGATTATTCTAATTACAAGTGAATTTGTACCTGAATTGAGGTTATTTGAGACCCCCTTGTCTGACAACATGGTCTATGCTTTTATCCCTGATCTCAATGTTTTAAGGTTATTATTTTATACTTCTGTTCTTGCTAACCATTATTTATTATATTTTCACATTATTTTTACATGTTTACTGGTGATTAACAGGTTTTCTTTTATAGATTTTAATTGGACTTACTTGTATTAAAAGCAGGCATGGTATTCTGTTATTGCCATGACAACTAACTCATTCTTGTATTGCAATATTTTATTTCATTGTTTTTATTGTTGATTAATTATATTTTTAAAACAGCATACAGAGTTTTAGTCATGGTCAAGTATTTAGTAATAGTTTGTACATGTCTGTGTGTTTTTACTGGTTTCTTAACTCTGCAGACTCCTTGTTTATTTGTTTCATTATCTCTTGGTACTCATATTGGCACATTGTAGAGTCGATTTGTTAACTCTTCCTCGCTTATCAATTCATTTGCTTTTATTCATGTTACCTTCTGTATCTTATGATATCACAAACATGTACACCAACATCCCAGTAAAAGAAACAATAGACATAATAACAAACAAACTGAAAGAACAAAATAAAGACAAACAATATATAACAGAAATAAAAAATAGCCTCCAACTAATACTAAAACAAAATTACTTTGAATTTAGTAACAAAATTTATCAACAGCTAGAAGGTTTAACAATGTGATCACCATTACCAAGCATAATAGCAGAAATATTCCTACAACACATAGACACCAAAATAAAAAACCTTATAAAATCCTTTGATCCAACTGGCACTTGGATAAGATATGTAGATGATGGGCTATATGTATCAAGTAACAAAAATACAAATGCAGATAACATATTAAAAAATCAATAACATACATCCAAAAATACAATTCAAAGATGAAAAAACATAACAAAATCAACTATTTAGACATAACCATCACAAGAAACAACAACCACATACAATATGCAATATACAGAAAACCAACTTCTACCAACATCATTATACCTAACCATTCTGACCACCCACCACAACATAAAATGGCAGCATTCTATTCGTTATTTAACAGAATGTACAAAATTCCCCTAAACAAACAAGAAACTGACAAAGAAAGAAATATAATGTACCAAATTGGTTATGAAAATGGATAAAATTAAAATACTGTAAACAAAATAGAAAATAAAATCAAATATAAAATAAAAACTAAACAATTAAGAATTAATCAAAACGAATAACACATAAATAATAACAACAACAAAAAATGGGCTACATTCACATACATAAATAATAAAATGACAAAGCTAACAAAACTATTTAAAAACACAGATATAAAAATAGCATACAAAACTAATACAAATAATTTACAAAACTAAATAGCCCACACAACTAAGATAATACAACAACTAACGGTATATACAAAATTGAATGCCAAGATTGCAATAAATGTTACATAGGACAAACAAAAAAACAGCTGACAAAACGTTATTTTGAACACCTAAACGCATACAAAAACCAGAAATATATAAATCCAATTTAGCCACACATGCAATAAATACAGGACATGAATTCCCAGACATAACCAATGTGACACTATTAAAACATATACCACACAAAGGCACCATAATGAACATTTGGGAAAATTTACAAATATACAAACACAAAACACAAAAGAAACTAATACCTGAACAAATACAAATCAATACAAAACATGACAATATTCAAACCACTCAACATCGAAAATACATAAAATACAAATACATATACCACAATCACCCAGAGTAATACAACTTTAAAATACCAGAGACCAACAAGAAACCTTAATAGCATCCAGCCAACACACAAATACTTCACCAGACGCAAGATCGCGAAGGCTGAGGATGGGAACTCCCGAAACATGTTCCAAATAAGGAAAAATAACATCTTGAGGTAATATAAATGTAAATTTTAAATACTTTATATATATATATATATATGTACTATTTTAAAAGAAACTAAAAAAGCTCGACCACAGTACTCTAGCAACACAAGCATGTAAGTGTTTGAGCAGTTGTCTGTAAAACTTTAATTTATTATAAGAATTTTCTATACAACATAAACCCTTATACACAAATATAAAATATTAGGCGGACTGATAGTTAATTAAAAAATTAAATAAAAGTATGGTAGGGCAGCCTGAAAAAAGCATAAAAGAGAAACTTCAACTGTTACCAAAATTTTATAGAATGGATGTAATTTCAACTGTTTCGTGGGCTTTGATGTTATTTACACTTCGGCATATACAAATTAATAACGGCATCGTTAAGGAAAAGGCGTACATTAGAAATCCCATTTCACTGTATTTCATTGATGATAGTACCTTTGTTTTGTCGGTTATTTCTCTTAATGAAAACACTTGTAGTGATAAAAAAAAATCAAACGTTCCATCTTATTTCAATAAAATTAACTGTTCTGACTGAAGCTGAAGGACGTCGTAGTGTTTATTATAATGCTTTTGGTTAATTAATGACGTAACAACATGGTTTCAAATATTGGGTATCTCGAGTTTTATTACGTTTAACCGTTACTCTCGATGTCCTTAAAATTACAAAATGCACAAAAGTCATTATAATCGAGCAACAAATATAATAAACCAGAAGACCCACTTGCTCACAGACTAGTGTAGATTGCTTAGTAGCATTAGTAACACGTTAGAAGACGATTTGAAAGTTAAAGATAAATATGTTCAGGTAAATAAATAAATCCTATAATATTATATTCATAGTTAAAAAGCTAGTGTTAAAACTTATTCTAAAAAATTTATTAAAACATACATACAATTTATTCTCGAAACACTTTTAGGAAAAGAATTAGAAATATAGAGGGTTATTGCCGTATAATCTCCTAATATTACTATATATTCTTATTATTAAATTCTCAAAGCGCAATATATTATGCTTATATCATGTTTATTTTCAGTATAAATGAAAGCACACTTCTTACTTTGTTTATTGTTAAATATATACATGTAGCTGTATAATAATCTGAAATATTTTTGTAGCTGTTTAAACAAAAACTTGTATGATAAAATAAATTTCAAAATAACTAATTAAATTTTGTTTTTCAGTTGACTTATAAGTAATAATATTCCTTGTATTATTAAGGCATAGATTAATAAAAAACCATCGCTATTTTTATTTACTGCAGACTATAACCTTATGACATCTATGAAAAACATTGTAAATGAATTTTTATTCACTGATTGAATATAATTCTAGTTAATATAACATAACCAAAATATTAATATTTAACAAATAAAATTTCAGATTATGCATTAATCAAATGTTAATAAACAAATATGAACCAATAGAGCTTCCTCATTACATTTAGGAAAGTTTGTTATATTGCAACCAGTAAAACAGTATCTTGAAAACCTGCACCAGAATACTAAAAAACAATTTGGGCTTGAAAATTAACGTATACAACAGAAAACACAATACCCATTATTTACAAGAACAAACAATTTTCAACCAGAAACCCAGCGAGTATGAGTTCATTCAATCGAATACATCAATACATGTGGAGAAAGAAAGGACTCTTGTGGCATATCGGACGTCCAAAAATTATGTAACGGAACTTTTAGAGTGTTATGGCATTCTGCTCCTATAAAAGTTACTTGGATCCTAAAAGTTTATGAAATATTTATGTTTACAATTTGGATTGTAGTTTGCAAGGTTAAATAAAATTTCTATACGAATATTGTTTCAAAAATCCTTTCTTGTCTATCTCCGAACACGCTAATGGTTGCAGATTATCTTCTCCTTTAGGAGTTTCAGATTCTTTCATTTTGTCTTCACGTATTGTGTGTGAATTTTCTGATTGTTTCGTTTCAGGAAATTTTAATAAATATTTAAAATTAAGTTAAAATATACACCCATTTATAATACTATAATTGATAATGTCTCAGAATCATATTATAAGCGTGTAAAAGTAATTTGTTAATTGTTTGCATCGAGGTATACAAGACACTTTCAGATTCAGAGAAACACAGCCATTCAACGTTTTAATATACTATTAGCTAACTTTAAATTGATTACACACGTACATATGTGTGTACAACACTATGGAAATTTGTTTTTAGTCATACAGTGATCGTTTCAGAACAGCTGTTGGTAACGTATTATACATACTGAACATAAAAACGCCACAAGTGCATATGGCATTAAAATGAAACACAACTTTACTATAGCACACGAGAATATTAATTATTTATAGCAACATAGAATTTAATATTAACATTTTAACCAGCATTTCACGAATTAACTGTTATGTTTTTAAAATCTTCTTCCGGTACGGACCGCGTCAAAAATGTCTTGTATGACAACGTTTCACTCATATTACAGTGAGTATCCTCAGGTCTAAGTGACAAAAACGCCGGCAAGCGAACTCAGTTATATAGTGTAGATGTGGTGATCGGTGGTCCGGTAAGTGGACCCTGCCCTGTGGGCGTTACGCTTTTTGCATTGTTTGTGCGGTCAGTCAACCCGCGTGCAGTCAAACCAGAAAGTAAAGGGTACCAAGTTGTACTAAGCGTGGCGGTATCTCTGTTGATGTTATTCTTGTGTTTATTAATTTCTATTGCTTCTAGGATCAATCTGTCGTAATACCTATTACATGATCTCATTACAGATGCGTCTTCGACGTTTACCATGCGATTCGTTAAGGCTGAATGCTCAATGAAAACGTTTCCGCAACTGCATGGAATTTTGTAGATACCTTCAGGGTTGAAGGGGATTCTACCTTTTGTTGATTGGTTTTAAAAATTATGACAACTTCTTATGTGGTCGAAACACTTTTTTAATGCCGTATGGCCTCAACATACTGCTAATTTTGTCTGTGGTACCTTTTACATAAGGTAAGAATGCTTTGTGCTTATTATCGTCTGCTGTAGGTGTTTCTGAAGGTTTACCAGTTTACTTAAATGCTTTAAGTATGGCGTCCCTGTTGTATCCGATCCTTTCAAGAGCGTCTGGCAGGTGCTTTTTCTCCTCGAGGAAATGTTCGTCATCAGATACCCTCTTCGCTCTATGAAAAAATGTGTTGAGAACGGATTGTTTTTGTGCAGGGTGTTGATGTGAAGTTGCATGAAGATCAGTGTGGGTAGGTTTCCTGTACACTCGATGACCTAGAGATCCGTCCGGTTTTTGTGATATGAGAACATCCAAGAAAGAAATTTCAGCATTCGCTTCCACTTCCATGGTAAACTGAATTGAATTTTATATTGAATTTAGATGCTGTAATAAAGGCTGCAGTTCTTCGATACCGTGAGGCCGCGGAAGCCTACGTGAGAACAGAATTAACCGTTGTTTTAACTCAAATAAACCGTTGTTTTTAATGAATGTTAGTGTTAACATCTAGCATATTAAACGTGCGTTTAATGTACATAAACAATTTATGACAATCTCGACCTCAAATTACGGATTCAAGTAATTGATGATAAACTAATTCTAATATCCGTTCTTTAACCACAATCCGGCTTGTGTCTTTTAATTCGCATTTAAAGATTTATGAATTAGATTAATTTTTTTTTTAATAAACATGACATTTTTAATCTTTTTTGTTTATAAGAAATTCATAGAAAGCATACAGTTTAACATTGTCAATTAACGGAAGGATGACGTGGCAGTGACAGTAATTGTCAATTACATTAACCGTGTAGTGTAATTGATTCAATGAAGTAGACCTACATCTACATAATTCTATCTGCTTACCGTTTAAACTGTAAGAACGTATGTGATTTACACCCAGCAAAATGTAAAAAGTGTCTCTTTTATTGATCGTTTTACTAGCAGTAATGTGTATGAAGTGTTTAAGTTTGCTATTAGTAAAGACAAGTCAAATTAGGTTTCTTTCGCGGACAGACGATGACACCATGACTATTAAAACATACGAGAAAAGAGGAGTACATGTAGTAATTACATAAAAACATTTAAAGTCGTTAAGGTAATTGCAGCGTGTACAATAGGCCGGCGATAACTTGTGCATCATCACAAATTTTATCAGTGTCAAAGACAGATGCTGATAAATATAATCGAGGGATGATAATTGTCACTGGCAACTTGATGGAATGACATCATGAATTAAAAATGCAGATCACAAATATTTTTATCACCAGCATAGATGATCTACAAAATACAGCAGCATAAACGTAGACTCCCCTCTCATATCTATTTAAAAGACATATTACCACGGCGTAAACAATACAAATTCCCAAATTACAAATAAAGAAACGTACAATAAACTTTTGTTTCCATTCCTTTGCTTTCACATTTGCATACGCATAGCACAAAGAATGAGGAACCATTTTAAATTCGTTTAACTTAAAAGCATAGACTGCCTAGCAGCTGTTCGGAGTAAAACCGCGAGGTGAGTGTTTCACTTATGAGCGTAATATTGTAATACTCAATTACTTTTTTGCTTTTTACATCACACAATTTAATTAAGTCCTTAAAGTATTCTACTAGAAACGTACATTCTATAAGGTACTTCGTAGCGTTATAAAATTTTCTTGATTTACTTTCTAAATAGGGAACAAATTTTTTCAATTGGTTAATAATACAATAATGTCAATATGTTACACAATACATAACTTTAATTCATTTATAATATTTATTTTTGAAATGGCCAAGAATGAAAACCATAAGGAAAGTAATTTTAACGGATGAGCGGAGAGATGTAGATGATTCAAAGGGTGGGAGTAATTAAAATTAACCGTTGATTTATCTGTAGCGGCAAATATTACAGTTGCAGGGTCTACGCGGGGTTTATACTCATTATCTTGTTAACGTATTTGTAAAAACTGATAGGAAAAGTATCTTCCTTAATATATTGACTTTGTGTATCTCCGTAAACCTACAAATGACTTATACACAAAATATTAATACGTAAAAAAAAAGTATAATTCAACTGAACATAGGTCTAAGATAAGAATGATGAAACATAAAAATACAAAATGCATGTTTCGTTTCTTACACGCTATGCGCAACGTATTAGTGAATTGCCTCAGAACATTATACCGCATTGCGTATTACCCGTTTATACTGTATGTCACTTCCTACATAGAAACGAGATTAGGCTGGTTATATTTTATTGCATATTTTTCTGTTAATTCCAGTGCTACTGTCGCAGTGTTCCGTACTGTTAACAGAACTTAATGAATGCTGCACCTTTTACCTAATGAAACTGCATCAATCGTCTTCAAAATATGTTCATAAGCTTAAATGATACATTATTTTCGTTAACTGTGAGTTTCTTTATCTCATACCATTACTACAGATATCCAATTATAGTAAAATTTTGTTTTATTCACAAACAAAGATAATTAGAATAAAGTGAGTAGTAAAACATGAGTACAAATTGTACAAGTATGTGACAAGATAGATTTAAAATTCAGCCAAGAAATAATACATTTCTTGCGGAATTCGTGATGGTACACTCAATAAGGTAGGTGATATATTAGACGACGAGTTAATGTTGTAATTTACAATAGTCATCGTACAGGAGATGAAATTTGATTGTTGTGGGATTGTTAAAATTTTAGTGTGCACCATTTTCTACCGATTTTTGCTGACTTCTGAAAAGGCTGCCAATTCCTGCGTATCTTAAGATAAGACCATAATTAGTAATGGTCATTGACGCAGATAGCTGCAATAATAAGGAAGGCGCTTACTACGCTCTCCAGCGCTGGTTGAAGTCTAGAAAAAAGTAGACGAATCAGAAAATCTACAATACATATTACGCCTGCTGCCATATTATGACTCCAAAGCGTGTATTTCTTCATTAGTGAAAAGTCATTGATATTTAGACTCATATTTGAAAGACAGGTATCTGAGATCTATGGAAAAATCCCATTCAATCAAAGGGCAATGGCTTTGGAGAGTTCGTTTCACTGCAAGCCGTGTGAGTAAAGGTTGGAAAAACTAAGGGATAAGAGTTATAATGCCAGTGGTTTTCATACTACGAGTTAGGCGTTGTAGTCTCAAGCTGAAAAATTTTTCCGTGAATTCCCAATTAAATATAAGTTGCAACTTACAGCTATGTTTTTAATAAAGCCTTATCTTCACAAAAATTTAACAAATTACATTAATTAAAATTGTCAAATATGTAATATGTATTTACATGTTCAATTTTTAGCTGATAATAATGTTGACCAGACTGAACAAAAACAAAACTATTTCATTAATACTTAAACTAGTTAATACTTATATTTACAATAAATGTATATTAGTTATACGGCTTTATGTATGTAAATTGTCTTCCACTAATATGTTAAAATGTGAGTCATGGCTTTTATCCAGTGGTATACATTTATGTAATAGAATTTATTCACTACTGACTTGTATGTAACGTAAATGTTCCATATTAACTTACGAATTACTCTGAATGAAATACTGTTGTCGCAGCTGCATAAGATATTAAAGTGAAATATGGCAGACTAAAAAGTTAATTATTTTTTTCTGACACTTGTGTAATACTAATATCTTACTTACCTAAATTTTCTCAGCCATTATTATTTTGGTACACCTTAACTCAGCTACTTCGACTTTAGTTATTAGTTTTATTATATGTATTGCAGCGTAACAAACTAATTATTCCATAGATAGGTATAAAGATAATATAAACAGAGAGTCTATATCTGGAAGTAGGAAATTTATTAACTAACAAAATTATTATTTCTGTCTTATTAAGTTTTCAAACATAAGATTATTTCTTTAATTATTTTGTCTTTAAACTAAAGAGTTTATACGATTCTTATTTTCACACTAGATCGTTACTTGTATGTCGAATTCCACAACTACCGTCGATATCCGGCGATCAGTTGTTGACACCTCACTGCCCGTTGACCTTAGCGTAGTTCATTTCTCCGTTACACACACACGCCGCGGTTATCAAACTATTATTGTTTATTAAATTATCTTAGGGATTTTTGTAATGGGTAATTAAGTAGATCTTGTGTATTTGGCTTACACACTCCCGACTCTTGAAGTGTTCTCGCGTTAATCAGTAATACCGCGATCTGTATTACAGCCCCTAGGCAAAAATCTTGCACTAGGAAGAAAAACAGTAATATTGATCTATTAATTTTTTGGAATTTCAGTTCTTTGACTAGATAACGTATACAAAAATCTTGTAACGTATACCTAAGTCCTACGTCACTTATAGGATAGACCTGTTCTGACACGAAAAACTCGCGACCTTTCCCCTTCTATGAAGAGAGTTCTACTAAGCAAACTGTACGATGTGTACTCCGCAAAGGATTGACTCGAATAATTTTTAGAACTTCTGATTGGTTGAAATCTTAAATATATCACAGATTTTCATCATGATAGACTGACTTCAAGTTAAAACTATGTCAAATTCTGCAAAGGCCTGTCTAGATTTAATGTACAATTTTTATTACCCTCTTGCAGATAACGAGTTTAAAGATGAATTAATTTCATTAAAAACCCATATTAAAATTACAGTTCTGGAGTACTGGATATATGGAAAACGTAGCCTTCAATACTGTGCATAATCTGTCCAAGTTTCATAAAGAAATGTTAATTATTAATAAAGTTATTAAATAAAATGTAATCAACGCGCGCACCCGCGCAATCGCGCACTAACATTGCACTAAACATGATAAAGTATAAAATTATGGGTATTTTGACATACCTCATTTGTTTTAACCATATCTTAATTCAAAATATATACCTAATTTACAAAAAGTACAAAATCAACTTTCCTATGATCGTCAGAGAATGTGTTATAGCCTTAATATCACTTATTGATGACTTTCTTAGCACGTGTTCCATTGCAATACATTGCGACAGTACAAATAAGTGATGTACTGAGCATGGAATATAAAAATTTTAATTTATCTAATAAACTGTAAATAATTAATAATATATTAGAAATAAGCATGTCAGGGATTGCAAGCTTGGCTCAGACAAAAATATGAACAGGTGTTTCGACCTGAATCGACGTGCACACACACACAAATGTAACTGAAAGTGTGTACACCAGTATTTTGCTTGTGTGTGTGAACGCAGGTCTCTGCAGGCGAGTTTGCCACCCCAAGATGAATAATTGCACAATTACTGTTTTTCCGTAATTATTCATAAACTATAATTAAGAATTAAAATCCAAAAGCACAATAAAATGTAATAAAATTTACTAAATACTGTGTACGAAAACCACGCGAAAGTGACACACCGTACGAGTGTAATAGTGAAATAACTGTGTACAAATCGAAAGGGTTAAGTTGCAACGTCCAAAATTACAGTGAACATGTGTTGTAAAAATAGTTATAAGATAAGTGTAAGAGTATACTTACAGGACTCTGCAATTCGCAGAAATATAAAAAATAGCGAATTTGACAAAGAGTGGGAGAACTGAATCCAGAGACAGTTTCTAACATGTCGATTTCGTACCACTGCAGGGTGTCGACCAAGACATGGGTATAAATAGGACACGCAAGCTACAGTGGTTCTCTTTCTTAAATCATCCACGGTGCAGCGGGAGCTTATGCCCGTCAGCACGGCGTATTTATTTTTTTTTGTAAACAGTTTAAATTTTCCCGTTACGTACAACTATGTATCTAAGCTGTAAAGACAATCATTTTAATTAATAACAGCACTACATAAGAAGATCCATTAACGTCAGAAACAGCACGAGGAGAGTTCCAGAGAATGATTCGACACTAGACAAGAGAGTGATACGACGCTGGACAAGAGGAGAGTTCCAGAGAGAGATACGACGCTGGACAAGAGGAGAGTTCCAGAGGGACAGAGTGATACGACGCTGGACAAGAGGAGAAGAGAGACAGACGACGCTGGAGGCGAGACGAGGACGAATACCGATGGATCAAAAAATGATCGAGTATGATTGACGACAATAAGGTGATAAACAACTTATTTATATCTTAATCATACAAAGAACTCAAAGACAATTAAAGACATTCCTATTTTATTTAAAAGTAAGAGCAATGTTTCTTGTAAAGTAGAATTAAAATCATAGATGTTTTAGAAATACGATTAACGTTACAAGAGCTCAAATTAATATGATATAAAATGATTACAAAGCATTTTAATGAAAACAATTAGTATTTGAGAAAACAGTACTGAGAAACAAAAGATAAAATATCAATAACTATTAATATTTTGAGTACATTACAATATAGAAAAAGAGATTTAAATATTGATAATTTGAAACACATTAATTGACGGAGTAGTCTGAAAATGAGATTTTTCTTTTATACAATAATTAGTAGAATAGAATATTTAGTCAGTAAGGATGTATATAGCTTAAGCCTTACGGCACAACAACAAATAATAACGAATGTTTTAAATCGAAGTCAGTGCCATGTGCACAATTTTTAATAATATCAAATAAATTTGAATTACCGTTACAAGTTACATAGAGTTCTTATTGCAGATACACCTGAAACCCAATTTAAATGTTATATTGTTAAATAATTTGTCAATCTTGAACGTGAGACCGGTCACGCTAAAATTGTGTATATGTATATGTATTTATGTATGTGTATTGTTGCATATATTTGTCGCCCTGGACGTGAGGCACGACATAACTAAACACAAATTAAAGTACATATAAAAATTGACACACATAAATACGTTGCAATATATAATAGTATTAATTTTTGAAATATTAATAAACAATTTAATTATGTAATGTATTATTAAGTAAGTGATTAATTAATAAATTTATTGCATTTTCTCAATACAAATTATGTTATTATATTTCATTTGCTCATTTAGCAGTAAGTTGCATCTCAAATAATCTAGATGATTAAAAATAGTAAAACGAAATTAAATATTTTTAAAATCTAGTTATATAGCACACAGATTAAAACGTAACACATTTTTGTAATTTTTATTTTGCCTTAATTTAATCTCCGGTTTTCTAGTCCTCTTAATAAAGTACAATCGTATCAGAGCCGAGAGAGTACTTTACTGTTTTCAGGAAGGACAACAAATATTTCCTGAATAATACATACATATTACAGTAGTTTCTTCTTGTGATAGTTCCTATCCGTTTCGTATGTTGGATATCATACAGACTATTTTAACATTCTGCACTGTTCCACGGAATAAGTCAGTTGTATTTATGCCAAACCAGGTCCTTAAATTTCTCAGCCATGATATTCTCGGTCGCCCAATTCTTCTGTGTCCAAGTACTTTTCCCTGTAGTATGGACTGCAATAAGTAAAATCTCTGTGCATTACCCATCAAATGTCCCAGATACTTAAGCTTCCTTACCTTCACTGTGTTAATAAATTCCCTTTCTTCTTTTACATTTCTAAGAACTTCAACATTAGTTCATGAAATTCTCAGTACTCCACGGTAAAGCCACATTTCGGAAGATTCCAATAAAAAAGCAAGTTACTCATTTATAATTTATAATATTATGATAGTACCTAGCTTACCATAGTGATTGTGATGCCTTAATTAGGTTTATGTATGATGTTAATTTCTGTATCTTACGAAATACTTCACCACTACTTCAACATTATGTTCTCACTTATTATGATTGAATTTTGCTTATTTGCACCACCGCATCCATAATTTTAGGATAATTGTTTACCATTTTTACATACGTTTGTTAATGTTACGTCATTATTTTCATTTTAAATTATTTACTGTAATTTTTAAATTACTAAAGGTTGACATTTCATCCAATCTAGTAAGGGTGAAACAATTATTGCCTTTCTCTCTAACCTAATATTTTTAGAAAAATTCTAATTCTAATTTTCAATTAGTTTAATAAGGGCTAGGCACTGTAACAGTTTATGAAAGTACAATATTATATGTTGTTCAAGGATTAAATGATAATAAGTAGGTAAACTGCTATGAGCGGTAAACCGTATGTAATCTGTCATAATCGATAATATAATCTGAAAATCACAAATTTTACGGTACTTTGTTTAAGCCATAATTCGCAGATTATTTCTTATTTCAATTAAATTTTTGAACTACAATATTTGCTGTATTAATACAATTAATTAAAGTGAATAGCATTTAGAAAATAACTGCTTTGGTATGCGCTCTGAAATCTTGTGTCATATAAAAAATTCATTTTTTCGTATATTTTGTTTCGTTAATACTGACTTCAGTATAATATACATGCTATCTGATTTTTTACCGCTATGTGTATATTTTTGTTCTCTGTGTGTAATATTAAGAATTTCAACATTAAAGTTACCTTTGTAGTAGTACATATGCGCGAGTTGACACTAGCACGTAGACACATTCACAAAAGCGACCATACAAACTCGTACATACGTATTAACAGAATATACCTTTGTGTGGAAGAGGGAAATATTTTTATTTCACAACAGAAACTACTGCGAAAGTTAAACCGTTTACTTCAAACGCGCTATATTACGGTGGCCAAACTTAAAGAAAGCCTACCATCAGCTTTCACTTTACACTTACCCAATAATTTCTGGTCAAAGTTATCTAATAGAGCGGAGGTTGAACTTTCCTTAGAATTTCAACTGGTGTAATTAGTAAAGTTAACCGTCAAAGATGGTTAGTGGCGTCAGACAACTAATGGTGCAGTTATAGTCCGAAAGTACTTTTTTTGTCATAAATTACATTAGTCTCAAAGGTCGAACGACGCCGATGGTGAGCTCTAAACGGGGAACACAGCAAAACGAAACGCTCATCAAAAGACCTTTTCAATTAAATTCCAGCCATTTTCCCTTAGTATATATTTATCGTCATTCTCATTTCTATGTTAGGAGAATCCTTATGATTTACACAACAAATTATTACGTCTTCTTGTTATTTAATATGTACCCGTAAATCCAAAATCGTAAAACAAATAATCTGGTACGACACAAATATGTTATGTTAATACAGTTAAAAAAATTAGCATTTTAAACAAAAGTAAATACAAAATCCGTATATAAAATTATTCAAATTACATAATATGTATGTTAAAATGAATTGTTGTTTATTACAGTGAAATTTAGCAGTAATATTTCATTAATATGTTTTTCAAAGGAAACCCAAAAAAGTTAAGACACACTTGTGTACTCATTTCTGACGGTAAATCTTAATGAAAATATTGCAGACTACTTTGGTTTTATTAGACTTTAAACATACTAGGGATTGAAAGTATCCCTCAGCGCGTAACACCACCATAAAGGAAACAATATACACTAGAAACGTCGAAGCGATGTCATGTTGTTAATGGTTAATAAAATGATAGTTCTGTGTATAACTGATTATTCTTTCTTCTTAAACTATCAACTTCATTTTCATGTTAAAATTTTTAAATTTGTGTTGACTGAAAGTACAAAATAGTTTCTCATTAGGAAATGAATTAATATCCTAATTTACTTTAAGGATAGGTATTCATACTAAAAAACGTATAATATTTGATAAAACAATAAACTATTAGTAATAAAATAAAGTTTATCATATATAATAATAGTTGTTAATACTTGACTTACTTTTTATGATAGTTTATTGTTATAACATTTATCTGCATTTAGGTTTCCTTCTCCTAAAGTCGTCAGCCTTTCGACTGGTTTGTACCCTCCCCACATATACCAGTGGTGCAAGTGTTGCGGAATCTCACACAGCTAAATGAGACATGTAGGTTTACATTACATTCATCTCATGTAACGTCGGTTGTGACCTACGCTGGAGTGTCACTTGGAACTGTCACGAGGTATTCCCACGTCAGATAGAGATGAAATTACTTTGTGTTGTTCTCGTTATTAAGTTTTGTGCTCTGTTGAACTCTCACAGGTATCATTTATTTATCTGATGACGTGTACCTTTACGTACGCTGAAGCGCAAACACAAAGAACAAAGTATGTATACATAACGCGTGTGACCACATGCAGAGTCACACATATGTAGGTACTATACTGCTGGTGTGTTCCATCTAAAAGATATTCACTAATTTTTGAAAGGCATACCTAATTTTTAGAAAGAGAAAATTGTATTTTTCAAAACCTACTTAACTTTTCAATATGAGAAATGTACCAATTCAATTTACTCATTCAGTTCAAAAAATATAATTTACTTAAATGAGGTCTATTACTCTAGAAGTGTGACGTAAGGGTAAAATTACTTTAGAAGTTCGGGTCTCATTAACAGTCTATACAATAAGACAATTAGTGATTCAAAATTGCTTTCTTAAACTACTTTAATTTTCAATTTTAACAATTTGCAATAAGCATTCTTAGAGTTATAGTAAACTTATTTTATACAGCTTTGTAAAAATCTAAATACTGTAACAGGAAAATTAATACTATACTAAATTAAGTGACAATGTGTAATTTGTGAGAGACACAAAATTGATAGTAATAAAATTAATTAATATTTCATAGTAATTTATAATGTTTACCTAAATACCAGATGTAACAGATGTCACATAGTAACTTTCTACACACAAAAGTTGGTTATTTGAAAATAAAATCTAATCAATTTAAGAAATTTTCTTACCGAGATTAAGATGAGTGCTTAATTATTGAGGTTGCACATAAAAAAATTTAAGTGACAAAGTAAATTATATACTTCTTGCAAGTTATATAAAGCGTGTACGTGCAGATATGTTATACAGCTAGCATTTGTTTCGAGCACAAACATAGTGCGGCACAGCTCAATTTACATCGTCAAAGTAGCAGCTTTCAAGCGCAGTATTGGAAGACATTAAAAGAAATTGAGTATTTCGACGTACACGACCGTCTCATACATAGTAAAATAGTCTATCGTAGACAAAAATAACCTGTGCTGCTGGTTTTGATGCAATATGCAAAACGTGAATTTGTATTGATATTATCAGAACTAAAAATAGTTATTTCAGACTACAATAATTCAAAATAACATAAAAATTTAGAGTCCTTTAAAGTATATGCATTTACATGTTATTGTATGTGTATATACAATAACAATATGTATTGTATAAATAAAGTATATATTTCAAGGTAACAGGTTCTAGCCCAGACCAGACTTGCAGAAAAGATTGCACAGTTAGTGAAATTTAATACATTTATTGTTCTTTCTGGTACACACTTTGTATTAAAATGTTCTTTAATTATTTTACATACAATTAACTTGTTGTTGTTCAAAAATCTGCTTGAAATGTCTTTAAATAAATGCTTTCTTGCTTTAAACAGTTCTGTAAATTTATTTAAGTGTTCAAAGTCTTATTTTTGTAACAAAATTATTTTCAATTATTGTTCTTTGATGTTATATTTGAAAGTTCTATAATTTTGATAACAGTTTAAATTTTTGCTTCCCTGTTTGGTCGTCCTCTGTATCCTCCCGGTCGACGATCTCGATCCGGCCTCCAGCGATCCGTCGTCTCGGTCCACGTTCCAGCAACCGCCTCCAGGTAGTGCCTTGCTCAAGGTCTCCGTATTCCAGCCGCCACGATCAGCAAACGATGCTCAGGAACGGTAGTCGAATATCTCGCACTCCGTGATGGTTTCCTGCTGACACTCGCTGCTAACTCGACTATACAGCCCAAGGACGTCTGGAATTTACGTTGCCTGGAATCGCTTCCCACTGCGACCACCTTCACAGAGAGAGCTCTTTCGGAGAGCGTGTTATCAGAGAAAGAGAGAGAGTAGAGATTCGAGAAGACGGGCTACTCCTTTATAATGCAGCCGAATGTATATCGCTGCGCTGCCGAGTGACGTCACCGCCGCTATGCTCGTGGGCGTCGTTTCAATTTACTCTAATGTATTCAGTAGCGGCCACGTGTTTTTCAACTTCCTCTTTCTTGAATCTTCTAGAACACATCTTTGTAACACATGAATATACTTCCTTAACATTCTATTCGCTACCTACTGTACATTACACAACACTTTACTCACATATAAAATTATATCTTCATGGTTCCACAATATCTTATTTTCTAATTTTATCCTATTAATTCTAATTATGTTATTAATACTATTTATTTTCACACATTCGTTTATTGTTTGGGACATTTATAATAGCTGATACTCATTATTCTCTATATTCACCTATACTGAGGCCGTTTGTCACGTTGCAAAATATATATATTTTTTACTTGTTTGTAAATGTTATTAAAACGTATATGTTACAAATTTCTAATTAAATAATTTTGCCGTATCCTACGCACACACACAAATTAGTCTCGCAAGCACTGTTATCATGCCACATCATCGATTCAATGTTAGAGTTACAATCGTTATTACTATTTTTTCTTGTCGATTTACTGGAGATCTGTAATCTGTTTGACTAAGCAAACATTAAACAAATTGACTGACAAAACACATACATGATTATGAAGAGTTTATCAGTGACAGTTCTTCTTGTTATTGTCTACAGAATAAAGAGATACATAAATTAAGATACTAAATAACAAAACACGTAAACAACTGAACAAAAGTCACTTCTACTTGCTGCTGGTATGATACAATAATTCAATATATTAAACACTGTGTCTATATAGCATATATACGGGGTGACATTAACGGTTAATGTTGACATGAACACAAAAGATTACAATATTACAGAGCAGATAACACAGATATTACAACACAGATGCTACAGATTACACGTTATTCGCTGAACCTGAACAGTAGGTATAAGAATTTATGTCTTTTTAGTCGGTAAATGTCTTCACTATCATGTAACAAATTAATTGTTAGATGGTTAGGATTGTGTTCTAATTTGGATATTTGTTAGATGGTTAGGATTGTGTTCTAATTTGGATATTTGTTAGATGGTTAGGATTGTGTTCTAATTTGGATAATTGTTAGATGGTTAGGATTGTGTTCTAATTTGGATAATTGTTAGATGGTTAGGATTGTGTTCTAATTTGGATATTTGTTAGATGGTTAGGATTGTGTTCTAATTTGGATAATTGTTAGATGGTTAGGATTGTGTTCTAATTTGGATAATTGTTAGATGGTTAGGATTGTGTTCTAATTTGGATATTTGTTAGATGGTTAGGATTGTGTTCTAATTTGGATAATTGTTAGATGGTTAGGATTGTGTTCTAATTTGGATAATTGTTAGATGGTTAGGATTGTGTTCTAATTTGGATATTTGTTAGATGGTTAGGATTGTGTTCTAATTTGGATATTTGTTAGATGGTTAGGATTGTGTTCTAATTTGGATATTTGTTAGATGGTTAGGATTGTGTTCTAATTTGGATATTTGTTAGATGGTTAGGATTGTGTTCTAATTTGGATATTTGTTAGATGGTTAGGATTGTGTTCTAATTTGGATATTTGTTAGATGGTTAGGATTGTGTTCTAATTTGGATATTTGTTAGATGGTTAGGATTGTGTTCTAATTTGGATATTTGTTAGATGGTTAGGATTGTGTTCTAATTTGGATATTTGTTAGATGGTTAGGATTGTGTTCTAATTTGGATATTTGTTAGATGGTTAGGATTGTGTTCTAATTTGGATATTTGTTAGATGGTTAGGATTGTGTTCTAATTTGGATATTTGTTAGATGGTTAGGATTGTGTTCTAATTTGGATATTTGTTAGATGGTTAGGATTGTGTTCTAATTTGGATATTTGTTAGATGGTTAGGATTGTGTTCTAATTTGGATATTTGTTTCCAGCAGAGGCGCACAATTTATTCTCTTACAGTGGAACTCTTAGGTGTCGGTGTATAGAATTGTTGGAGACAAACCATGCAGCGTCGACTATTGATCTTAATGTTTCGGACTGGAAGAACTGTATAATCTTGATCTTACTCGTACTAGCAGTACTCCAAAGTTGAATACCGTAAGTCCATAGCAGTTTAAGAACTGCTTCGTATATTAAAATTTTGTTGACAAGACTTAACCGCGATTTTCTGCCTGTCAGCCAGTAGATATTTCTCACCTTGAAGTTAAGTTTACTCTGGCTAGTGGTTATCTGTTTCTTCCACCTTTGTCTTCTGTCCAGGTGCATCGTAAGGTACTTTGCACTTTCAGCTTGGGGTATTGGTTGACCATTAGTTGTTACTAGAAGGCAGTTAGCCGTAAGTGTGGCGAAAGTAACATGTACTGACTTGGACGAATTGATCGTTATGCGCCACTTATCAAACCATACTGAACGCTGTTTTATAATTCTTCTAGAATATGAAACGCTATTGAGGAGTCGGAGTGTGTAGCTAGGATCGCTGTGTCATCGACATAGTTAGCAACAATTATTACTAATGTTACTGATCTTCTTGTTCTTGTTGTTTTTCTTCATCTTCTTATTATTATTTTGTGGTTAATGTTATCATTATTATTTCATGAACCTTTGAGTTGAACGAGTAAAATTATACTTGCATTTAGAATATATTTTTATGTAAATAATACTTAAATAATTTTGATTTGTTAAGACACCAGCCTTTCACAAATTGTGACATGATATACTGTCCATAAATTTAAATTTTTTATTACAAATTACAGTAAACAGTAGTTGACTATCATAAACAACCAAACAAATTAAATTAAGTTGAAAAGAGTTGTGTAAAATCACCAAATGCAACCGTAAATTGAATTTAAACAAATTGTGCATACTTCTCTTTGTTGCACTTCTCATTAATCCAGTTTCTTGGTTACCTTGGTATTTTGGTAATAAATTTTATGGTAAAGCTACTTTAGTTAATCACACTTTACTAAAATATAATCATGAAATACTCGTTCAATGTCAGAATAGTATAACACGACTGACAAGAAATGTTTGTTTGTGCTAATTAAATTCATATAAATTTACTATGATTAGAATACGAATTATTTACGAAATCGATGTGTAGTAACATAAGCCCCCCCCCAAAAAAAATAATAAAAAACATCATCTCTTTTGAACAAAGCGCTGGGCAATATATTAGTTGCACTACTGAAAATTAAACATCTCGCAAAACCTGTCCTTAGTTGAAAATGAACTACAAAAAATAACTCACTTTTCACTGCATTTATATAAAGAGAACCGCTCATGTTTAAGTAAATAGTAAAAGTAATTTCTGTAAAATAAAGTAAAGTGAAGATACTGCTGTTATACTTTTCGTACGTAAAGAATAACAAAATTTACTGTAGCATACATGGCCACAATTACTTTGTTTATATCACGCAACAATGTAATGTCATGCAACGTTACTCATATTGTATTTTCTTTATCTCGTATCTACGATGTAAGGTACAGTGTTAGTAGTAGAACTCGTTTCAAATATTGTAATCGTATAGAAATCTATGTTTCAAACACAGAATATGTGATTTCCCATGATGTTCTATCTTATAAAGTAGAACTTATAAATATGTGGTGACTGATTGAGTGTTTGATGCCGATCAACACGTAAAGCAAGTATTAAATAAAATAAAATTATTTTGTAAATTTCATTGTCATATGATAACTCATTAATATGAACATAAATTGAGTTTTCATAGTATTTATAAGACTAAAGTATATTCTCTCTTTAATCATGTATAATGATACCTATATTAAATCTATTATCTCATCTGTTATTTTCACGTAAATTTCTTTGTATTTTTATTAAATTATGATGGTAATCTCTAATTAAAATTATTCTCCTTATTTTAATACCTTAATATCCTTTTCAAATTTTTTGAAATTTACAAATAATATACAAAACTTTAGCCACAGACGTTTATGTCTTGTTTCATGCTGATTTAAAAGTGAAATCTAGGAAAGAATGTTATTTTCTAGATATTTATTGTCGCATACGCTGACAAATTGAAAAACTTGACATTACCAAATTGTATATGATTTAATATTTTACACAATACAATTACATATACTAAATTATACTATGTTCTAGACAATTACATGTTTCGACTCCAAAGTGATGTGCAAGTATTGATGAAAGACTTTCTGTTTTAATTGTTGAAAGAATAACGGACCAACAAAGCAAACATGGTGTGCCAATCTATGGAAGCAATAGTATTTCATATAGTGTTTCATAAATGACCAATAAAAATGATTGTTTACAAGACATGTATAAAATTAAGTGATATTAATTACAATACTCAATGCTTTTACTCTATAGCTGACTATAAATTTGTTGATTTGGACTGAGAGTAACCGATTCTAAGGAATAGGTTTTACAATTCCATCACAAATATGATCTAATACGGTACCTACACAGTTGTCGCGTCGAGGTTTAAACAAATATATCGGATCAAATTTAACTAAATGGGGTAACTTCTAAAATAATACCGATCACACATATTTAGCACAAAAACATAACTAAATTTAGGTTTAATAGGTTTTTAAAATTTGGCGTACAAGAAGATACTACTATTCAAAACAATATGGTAGAATACTACAACGTAGGAATTGCTTGTTCAATGTGTAGGTTAACTTGTGTTTTATAAAATACGATGAACTTCTTGTAACATTAAGCCTGCAAGCAATTTAATCCAGGTCATGAAAAAAAGGTAAAATATTGTTCCTATAAAGTAGTGAAAGTACTGAGACGTTGGGAATATTAAGGCGGATCATGAATTAAAGAGACTCGTTTTATTTTCGTAGAGGATTACTAAACATATAAAGTAATGCATATGTTACTACACTGCAACCGTTCATACATTACCCAAATGTTACTCAAGAATTATGTGTATTTTCTATTACAAATAACAAAACTCAGCAATTAAATAATCTGGTTTGTAACAAAATGCAAACTTTATCTGTAAGCATCAATATTTAATTAATGTTAGAATAGAAATTAGAAACAATGTAATAATTTTAAAAACGAATAAAAGATAATGTGATTGTAAAGATTTAGTACCAGTATTACAAGTGCATAATGACGTGTGAAAAAGAAAAGTAAAATAAAAATCTTCGTAGAAACAAAGTTTAATTACCTGAATAGCGTAAAGAAAGAATACAAAAAACGCGTGTATCTATTAACTGGCTTGTAATTAAATACACGGAGTGGAGTGTAAAACTTGTAGAGAGTGGAATAACTATTCGCTTGTCTCATTCTTCCTTACCCGTATCCATTTCCTGCAGCAACGCTCTTTGTTACAGAATGTAATTACTGCATCCTGAGTACCTGAACAAAGACGACTACCCTTCTTTCCTTCAATGAAGCTAATGAAGCCAGTCGCGGGCGCTATGTTACCAAATGATAATGTGTGTGTAATTAAGTCGCATACATACACACACAAAAAGCGGGCTCATATAAATTTTTATCTTATGTTCTTCTTAAAAGTATTACTTCTACATTTGTAAATACGTTTACATTGTATGTAATATTAATATGTTATATTAGCATAATAGTTAATTTACCAGTTTCTAATTTAAAGTTTCTACTTTCTTCAGATGGTTGCGTTTTTTATCTTTATAATTTAAAGTAAATAATTTAAATATAATGCGTTGGAAACGATTGTCTTGTTTGAATACAATTATGAATTTATTCACGATGCACACGACGTTAAGATTAAATACACAAAGCACACAAACCACACGAAGGGTTTGCAAATAATATGAAACATTAAATTTAGTTCTGTCTTTGCAGTAAAAAAATTAAATAGTACCACACACCTAATTCTGCATTAGAACTACATTTAAATGTGTAAGGTTTATAAAGTAAAGGTGGGACAATACTAAATTTAGTTATAATTTTGTATAGTTAATATGTCGTAAAAGAGGTTTGTATGTTATTACCAGCTACGATTCTAAACTTATTCTACGAATCCCTTGAAAACCATTTAGGACTAATTACTACAGTATTCGAAAACAGATTTCATCGTATAATGCAAACACTGTTTATTATATACAAGGTTACATCTCTTTAAACTAGCAAATTTTCCTATACATTTGTAATAGTGAGTAGTTGTGATTGTATGTAAGACTGCTACATAGAGAACATTTATCATTGACGCATTTCTCATTTCAAGTATAAAATCTTCTTTAAAATTACTTGAAACTAAAACTACTTAAATAATACCAATTTTTATACACAATAAACATTTGCATAAGTAATTTGAAATACTTCGTATTTATGGTCTAGTTGCAAACATCGCTTATATAGAAATCGAAAACCGAATTATGGGATCTATATATTTTTTTGAATCAAGTGGTTTTTATGTGGAAATATTCATTTCCTCAACGAATTATTTATATTATTGTAACTCTAATTTCCAGGTAGAAATCCACTCAATTTATAACGGTCAGGTAACCAAATTGCATAAACCGTGCAAGACTGGTCATAAACCGTACATCAAGCTCATACAACTGGCAGAATTTATATAAAATAAGTAGACACAGCTGTATACATTTTCCTTCATAAAGGATTACTGTACTTTAATTTAATGTATCATCGGCAGTGACATACGTTTGTATGTCGTTTCAAACTGTCATGAGGTATTCCCACGTCACACAGAGTTGAAATTACTTGCTGTTGTTCTCGTTATTAAGTTGTGTGCTAGTTGAAGTCTCACAGGGATAATTTATTTATTCAATGACTTGCACCTGTACTCCTGCTACCTGCTGACGTGCAGACTGTAACAACATGATATACAAAAGTATATATCTTAATAGTAAATAAATAATATTAGTTTATGAAAGAATATATTTTTTGTATTTCCAAAACAACATTTACAGTGTTTAAATGGTATGTAAACTGTCATCATCAGCATTTATACACAAATTAATACAAATATGAAAAACAACTGTGTAAAAGCTATGATCAATGTAGTCACACATGTAGTGTGCTTCGATTAGTTCATTCCAACAAGAGCAGGTTTTCAAAACATATTTTCAAAGTTGTTATATTAAACTGGATGAAAGTACAAAATACCAAAGACGAATAAATATATCATAGTCGAGATATGAGAGAAGAAGTTACGTCACCAAAGTTTCCAGGAATAAGTAGTCGGTTTACTTTCCGATTGTCTAAATGCGTTCTGATAAATTTGTCGGATTTTTCGCTATGAACTCGGGGTACAAAGCGATTTAGTTGCTTAAACACAGAGCAATTTTTGAATTACTTTAACTACGTGTGACAGTAATATAAAATTGTTTTTGTCCAAGGTAGTTTTTATGCTTTACTGAATCCAAAAAATATTTGCAATATAAAAATTTTAATATTAAATAGTAAATTTAAATAAGTAGTAATTTTAAATTTATGAACTGTAACTTAAGCCATCCGTGCTTGAAACGTGACAAACAAAAGACAATTCCTCATATTCATAAATTTTTTACTGTAACGCGGAGCTCTCTTTAACATTCCTGATTAACTGTTCTGTAATGATGTATAAATCCGTGAAACACTATATTTTCCTAATCTGTTAAAGAAACAATTTCGTTTCTTAATAATGTAATACATTTTGAAAGTGTACCATAAAGCTACAGAAGGTAAACCATATGTGTGGGACCATGAGGGGAACGTGGCCGATCTTCTACAAATTTATGGCCCTTCCACTCTTTTCTGTCTGTTTCAAAATCGGACTTTGCGAAATCCAAGGTTAGTCGTATTCAAGCGGCAGAAATGGAATTTCTTAGGCACGTGGCAGGATATACTTTTCAAGATCGCACAATAAATATCGATCTTCGGCACGTACTGTATATTATGAGTATACTTGAGAAGAATTCCTAATGTCGGCTAAAGTGGTTTTACATCTTAACATAATGGATGACTGCCGCATTTCCAAACAACACTGGATTTATAGACTGAAAGGACCGAGAGGTATGGGCATCCGAAGAAACGTTGGCGTGACCCAGATCTTGTCTATCTGTTTGACACCGGAAAAAATCAATTTTGGTTTTACCCTTACTGTTGCTGCTAATGATGATGTCAAACATCAATTTTATAAAGTAAATTAAAATTATAATAATTAGCAAACAATAAAATTGTAATCGTCTTTAGACGTTCGTTTCTAATTGGGATACTGACTCTTTTTTGACAAAGAACAAAAAAATTGAATGTATGTAACAGATAATTAATTTAATTATATATGTAACAGATAATTTAATTACTGGTTGAAAAAATTCATAAAGTGTTTACCTGTAAACCTATTACATACCTAATATATCTTTAACAGCAATGCCATATTTGACTACATATTGCCGCGAAGTGTTAAAAATACACCCTATTCTCAGAGAAGTGTTAGATGTTCAAAGAAGTGGAGTTTTTCGGAGTGGAGTTATTATGTGTTTGTGTGTGTTTGTGTTTGTGTGTGTGTGTGTGTGTGTGTGTGTGTGTGTGTGTGTGTGTGTGTGTGTGTGTGTGTGTGTGTGTGTGTGTGTGTGTTTTATCAAATGTAATTAAGTCTATAGTTGAAATGTATTTTTTCAGTCCACCCGACGTACGTAACATTGAATATATCATTATCTTTACAGGTTTTTAAATGAATAATGCAAAAACATTAAATATTCATTTACAAACTTACACATACTGAAGGAAAAATGAATGGGCAACCCTTAGTATCTGTAAACAAAACCTAAGAAGACTTTTAAATTTGAAGTACCCATTGATCTTCAATACATGCTTAAGACTGATAAATTCCTTTAACTGTTCCAAATAGTGATTCCTTCTTACGGGAGAAGCATTTTACTGAACTTGGTTAAACTGGTTTTATTGTTTCCTGCGTTTTGACAGAAGCAGTTTTGGTTAAACAAATGTAAGTAATGACGTTTGCTTATGTTAACATGCTTTGTCGTTTCCATGAATAATCTAATAAATGTATGATACTAATTGTCCTGAAACAAAAATTAACTATACCTGTGCAAATGAATATAGTGAATATATAAATCTGCTAAAGCATTCTTTATTTACCACCTTAGTGTAAATTTACACCATAGAGCGAATCACTTTACAGTATTATCAACATATATCAAGACAAATATAGACGTTCCCACAGTAAAGCTCAACATATATTCTGTTGGCTCTCAGAGAGACAAGTTCTACTTGACCTAAAAATGTTACATATTGTGCATCACTATAATCAATCAATGAGAGGTAAGAGAGAAGGTAATGTGCAAACGTGGGACTCAACTAACAGAATAAGCTTACAATGTACGGTTTTAATGATCTTATATGTTAACTTTAGGTAACAATGAATAAAATAATGCACATGTAAATGAATAAATAAAACGTATATCCCATTGGAAAGTTACTATATAACCAAAGTCTACATACACATTACATATGGCACACGGAACACCAATAGTGTAACTAGAGCAACGCTACTCGTATGTAACCGTTGCTGTTACAAAAAATTAAAGTACACCAACAGTGGGGAACTCCTATTGGCTAAGCCAAACCAACTGTAGTGTGTCGTTTGCAGTAATGTGTTGTGCTTTATTACTGTCGGATTTTTCCGAAAGGCAAAAGTCCTAAACCGAGTGTACGCTAAATATTGATGTCCAGATTCAATAAATAAGTAAGGATAATGTTATCTTAAATCTAAGCTGACATCGTTTGTATAATGCACGTGAGGAAGAAACTGTAACATAGATTTTAAATGAATTAGAAGAGTAATGTGTCTTTCTCTTTTTACATTAATGTAGTAATAATAACAATATCTTTGGTAATGGAGGAAGGTAGTGAAGACCGATCAACTTTTGAAACACTGGATGAGGTAGTCAGAACTTTCCACGCGGGCCAACAGGGAAATGTACTTTTAAGAAGGTTAGTCCTGTTGACAAAGCTGAATATTAAGAACGTTTTCAATACTGCCAGTTGGAGCGACATACTTAGGGGTCTGAAACACTTCTTCCGGATCCCACAGTATCTCCAACGGATTGGGAAATGCTACCTGAGTGACAGGGTACTAATATATGATACGACAGGTGGACCTCGTACGAAAAATATCACCACCGGGGCTACCCAGGGCTCAATTCTGGGCCCTGACCTTTGAAACGTATCGTACAACAAATGGAGATGCCGCCAGACACGTTACTAGTATGTTACGCAAACGATATCGCGTCAGTGACTGTAGCACGAAACACAGAGAATGCGCAAAGAAGCCTGAATCAGGTAATGAGGCGAACGGCCTCCTGGCTTGAAGAACACGGCCTGGGTCTAGCCACCGAAAAGACGGAGATAGTACTGCTCTTCCGGCGACGAATCTCCAATATCGTAAACCTGCCAACGAGAGCTGAGACTATACTTACAAAGAACGCAGTGAAATACCTAGGGCGAGCAAATCAAGTATGGAGCTGACAAGGCGGCCCATACCACAACAAGGTTCAGCAGATTTGTGGCTGAAGTAGGAGGTCCCATTGCAAGTAAGAAGCGATTGTTGATAGCGGTCACGGAATCCATCCTTATGTATGGTTGCGAAATCTGGGCCTATGTACTAAAGACAGAAAAAGACGTGTATACCCACATAGGCCTAGATTCTTAAGAGTATAATATACTTCTTAAAAGTAGAGTATAACTAATTAAGACGGCTTACATTAAGTTTAACATCGTACAGCCTATGTTAAAAACTATGTCAACCGATATTATCAATCTGTATATGGTGTTCAAATAAATAAGGCTACAGGCTTCTAATAGGAAAGAAAAGATTATAACTCTAATTTTCGATTTAATAAATCAGGTAAGAATTGGTCAAGTTCATAAATCTGGGGAATTTGTGACGACGTCTACCCAAGTTTAGATATCGCCGGTGTGAACTAAGTAGCAGGAGCCACTTGGTTAAAAAGAAAAAAAACAGGAAATTGAAATTAGTAGAGAATGTAATAACAAACTAAAGAAGTGAAACTTTACGCAGTCAGCCTGTGTAAAGTTGTGTTAATATCTTAAACTAATGTCGAGAAAGCTACAGAACGACCCAGCTTTCTTAATGAAACAGATAAATTTGTTTCTTAAACAGCTAACATCTTGCTTAGTAGCGTTCAAAATATTTACAGAAAATGAAAACCAATAAATTTGAGGTAATAGGTAATCTTGCAAGAATGTAGTATAAATCTCTCAAATTTTACAGATCTTTTAATAAATGTGCAATATGTAAAAAATTCCTCTCTCTGCGCAAATATAGGCGAATGTAAAACTTTCAGTTCATTATTATCGTTATTGAAGAAAATTTCAATTTTAAGGAAGTATTTAATCCTTTTGGTACATTAACAAAGTAAGTGATTCAAATCCATAAACAGAAGTTAATAATAGAAAGATTATACAATCTACAGAGGACTACAGTGACTACAAATAAATTTCGCTAATTATAATAATAAGTAATTAATTATTTATTGACTAAAGCCTTTGATTGACGCATTTTAAATCACAAAATGTAATCTAAATTAGAAAATTATTAGATAATTGAATCTAATAATTATATCTATAATTATATCCAATATTTGTATCTAATAATGTAGGTTATATCTAATAATCTAAATAACAATCTGATTACAGAATTTAAATTTATTAAACAGCTGACTCCAACCACAAGCAATTCATTCCCATATATAAAGGCAGTCGTTTTGTATTGCTACGTCATGAAAATGTTCATGAGAAAGGTTATAATTAAAAGCGTTAAAATATATTATTTCAAAATATACAGTTAATATTATATAATGTTCTCGTTATACCTAGTCGTAACTAACGTTATGTATTCCTTTGAGACGCACAAACGAGATGAGTGGTATAGTAAGCGTTTCCTTTTATTTACACACACAGATAGTTTAAATGGTTTCACAATGGAGCCATACAACCACAATTACTTTAGTAGGTGGTTTTATTTACTGAGTGCAGTAGTTTTCCGCAGTCGGTGTTAGTGTCGGTATGTAGTCGGTGCTACTCATGTACTCAGAACGCAGTAATTACATGCAGTGGAGCATGTAATCGTTCCTGTAGAAAATGACAATTGGTATCAGACAACGAAACAGGTAAATTGTTTTACTACTGTCTTCAATATTTTACACTTCGTTCTGTGAATTTAATTATACACCAGTTCATAGAGACACATGCTTTGTGTACACTTTTCCCTGTACACTGTTTTAATTAATTGAACGTCAGTCTGTACTACGATTATATTAGTTCTCTTTACTAATGTATTCATATTACTACTATGTATTACAAGCTTCAATATCCCATTATCTTTTCAACGCATGTACACCTATTTAACGCATTTTAGTATATTTGCCAACATTACGTATATACAGATGCTTACAGATGAAATTTTGTTCATTGTTAAAACAATGAAAATACAGCAGAAGATTGTACTGCTGTATTTTTTAAAAACAATATTATGTAACAGAAACTGCACGCGCTGCAATGAAAGAAGGTTATACTATAACAGGAGTTACATTAAAATAGCTGCTGTTGTATACTGTGTATCAGGAAATTTCTCTATTACTAAAAACTAATATCACTTCCTTAAAAATGTATACTATAGAAAAACATTTAAATTATAAAAATTTTCTAACCAACCCTAACTAAACGAGACTTCTAAAATTACATGTGAAGTTCACGGGAATTGAATTCACATATATTTTTTATGTAACATGTAACAAGCTATAGAGGAACAATTATGTATACCTTAAACAAAACTACTAATAAAATGCATTGTACTTATTTGATATATTTTTTATGTCAACACATGAATACTTGTTCTACTTAAATATCTGGAGTCTTGTATAAGCAGCTGATCAGTGCGGTTGTTCTTTCGAGTGCGGCTATTTAACATTATTGCTACCTTTATTACCTTTATATTTGTAAGTATTGCTGTCAATAAAGTAACAACAGAAAGTTAATCTGAAATTTGGTCAAATCCGTGCAGCCGGCCAGCGGACCGCGCGTGCATGTGCCCATTAATGTAGGACTGTGTTGACAATGTCTGCAATAGATGATGATCAAACTCAAGTTGACCCAGGAGAAGATGTTTTTTTTTATTTTCTAAACCGTTTTAGCGTCTTTACAGTAGTTGTTGCACAAAGTGGAAGAGCATTAAATTAGATTAATATTTTTTACAAGATCAGGTTGCAATGTTGGAAACTGTAGCACCCATGTAAACAGCGATTGAGTTCGGCGTGTTGATAATAAATCCATTAACTACCAAACTGCCGCTGTTTTCCTCAAGTGTACAGATTGCGTGTTGTCCTGAGGCTTCGTTCCTCTAGTTAGTCAGCACACGCCCCGTTGTACCGACCACTACTCTCAAGGCTCCTCTTCTCTCCACTGATGCAATACCTTTTCTGTATACGTCTTTAGTGCATAGAAATACAGAAAACGTATTACTATTTTATTTAATTAGTTAATTTTACTTAATATTTTACTTGAGTACTAAATATTCTAAACTTTATTATTTGAGCTTAGCATTCTTAATCAATAGTATCTTCGTGTTTTTATAAATTTGCAAGATATAATATCAAACACTTTCTTCCTGCTTTTGGTAGTAGTGTAAGGAAATTTATTAGAAATTAAAAGAAATTTGTAGTATTAAGTTTCATTAGACAGTAATGTCAAAGAGATATTTTTATGTTTCTGAATACCTTGGTTTTAAATATACATTAATAATACCGTTAGGTTTCTGATTTACTTACCTTCAATAAAATTTGTCTCCATTTCTGCTACGTTAAGATGATAGAAAACAAAAGTGGCTCTTGACACTTCACACGCGTTGTAATTGCAAAACGCTTGTGGCACGCACGTGCGTCGATTATTTTACTGGAATCCGGTTTCTGTGTATTCCACATAGTTAAGAACAAGATGACAGCGTCCCGGAGAGAGTGTACAAGAGTTTGAAACAAGTATCGACAGGCTAATTAGAGGGGCATATTCCAAAATACCAAACGGTTTTTCAATGAGGTTTGTATTACGGGTTCTTACTAATGTTGCCAAAGACAGTGAATTAATGTTACAAAAGACAAGCATCAGAATTGTGCAAACGCCCTTCTATCTGCTCAACAGTCTGAGGCCGCCAAGTCAGCGTCGTGGTTGGGCAAAATAAAACATCGTGACGACACAGAGAATGAAGGGCAAATACAGGTAACGAATAGAAATAATCGGCACTGCATTGCAAGGAAAGAATGAATGAAAGTTTATACATTTGGGTAACCTGGACATTAACAAAGAGATTGTCGGTCCACAGTTATTCAAGCAAACAGCAGGCAAACGGTCACTGGTCGGTACAACGGGGCGTGTGCTGACTAACTAGAGCAGAGGTCCCCAAACTTTTTTGGCCCATAGACCACCTGGCTATTTTCTCTGTTTTGGGTAGACCCCTTGTCACCTTAATATTAAATTTTTACAAATTCATCAACTTTAAATGTGTTTTTGACAGCTAACGCAGAGGTACTCACGTTGATAGGACTTTTAGTTATTGTAGAGTGGGGAAAAAATTAAAGGATAAATATGTTGAGTCTTATACATTTATTAATTCAAACGACACAAAATGCGAATCTTATAATATTCTTAGTAATGTATACGTACACAGAAAAAATCAACTTAATGGGAGGGATGAGCCTGATGCTTTGATAATAAATTTTCAATATTGGGCTTTAATTTAGTCAGGTTTAACCTTAAATCTCCTCTGTTAGTGACTTCCAACCTGTTTCGTTTTTTTACAAGAAGATTGGCAACTGCGCTGAAATCCCTTTCTACGAGGTATGAGGTCGGAAAAGCTATCAAGAACTTTCTCGCGATGGTCCATAGTGCAGGACAAGTCATAGGTATGTCTCTCTGAAGCCAGAATTTGCTGATATCCTTTTTTGAACTGCACCTTAAGTCTTCGTTAGTGCTTATTCCGATCACTTCTTCTTGTAATACGATATCCGTTTCTTCAATGTCACCGTATGGATTAATAATCCACTGTGGTATTTCCATACTCTAAACATCCTGAAACCTAGTTTCAAAGACTGTGACAAGGACATCTAAATGTTGAACATAGGCTGAAACATCATCATCCCGGCAGTTTGTTTGTGACAAATTGGGAAACTGGGCAAATTCACGCCGTCCAATGTTCTGCTTCATTAGTTTCAATCTGGCAAGAAAAGCTGAAATGATGGACTTTGTTTTATCAAATTTATACCGTCACCTTGTAACTGCAAGTTAACCTCATTAAATTTAGCAAACAAATCTGTTAAATAAGCAATATCTGGTTTCCATTGGATACGATTTTATTTTAAAATGGGATCTTTGGCATCCAAAAACTCTGTAATAGTCTCAAATAGTGAAAAAAATCTTGTCAAACATAAGCCTTTTGACAGCCAGCGTACTTCAGTGTGAAGGAGTAATTGATGAAAGTTCTCGTCATTTTCTTCACACAACTGCGCAAATAACCTAGAATTCAACGCGTTGCTCCGAATTTTGTTTACTGCGTTTATGACGAATTGAAGAGACTGATGCAATCTACCACTCAGATTTTTAGCAACTAAATGCTGTCGATGAATGACGCAATGAATTCCAAACACCCCGGGTACCATTTGTTTTAATTGACTTATAAAACCACGATAGCGCCCAAACATGGCAGGTGCTCCATCTGCAGCCGCTGATATTATATTTCATAAAGGGATCGCTTTTTCCATTAAATAGTCTCTCAAAACTGTAAATGTTGATTCACATTTAGTGTATGTCAAAGTTCTCGCGTAGAGCAGTTCTTCATGGATTTCTTGATACATAATAAAACGAACATAAGCCAATAATAGTGCTTCATTACCAGGTAAAGTTGTCTCGTCCAATTGTATGGAGAAATGGGTCGTTTGCAGATAATTACACAAGAAGCTTTCAATATTATCACTCATTTCATCAATACATCTTTGAACTGTGTTGTTGCTCAAAGGAATTCTTTCGAGTATATCATATGCAGGTTTGTGTACAACGGTTTTTAAAACCTCTTCAATGGCTGGCAAAATTAGCTGTTCCCCGATAGTATGCGGCTTTCCTGATTTTGCTATAAATAGCGAGATATTGTAAGACGCCCGCAAACCATCATCGTCTCTTTGTGAAGTCGAAGTAAACATACTGTCCACCGTGGGTCTTTTCTGAAGTTTTTCTTTTAATGTTTGAAAGTATTTCAAATCTTTACATGTTTTATCAGGGTGACACCTTCTCAGAAGATCCTGCAACTTGGATGGTTTCATAGCATCATTACTTAAAACTTTGTTGCATAAAAGGCACATGGGCAGGTGTTTGTCCGACAATGATTCAATGAAGCCACACTTCAAATAATCAACGCTGTACTGCCTACATTTCTTCTTAGATTCGGCCATGTTTAGCAGCAGTTATCTGTGGACAAAAATTAAGCTATTTGGATATAGATAACACACAGCAATCAAACTTACGTAATAGCGATTACTACTTTGACTTTACTTTTAAACTTTGAAGAAATAAAATAAAAAATTTATGAAACCCACGACTACATTTCAATACATTTATTTATTATTATTTATTGAATACAATGTAATAAATAGACACGACGATCACATCAAATTAAAAAAAATCACTTAACGCAACGGCTCCAAGACAAACGCTATAATTTCGTGATTAGAAGATTGAGAGCAGAGCATTGATAGAAATGTAACAAATCTATTATTTTACACTTTTTAAAGATAAATCCATTAATTACATCGTCATAAAGTTGTGGGTTTTAAAAATTCAATTGATTATTTTTAGAACCTGCCCTGACGTAATATAAAAACGAATAAATAAATCACATCAAAGTACAACAATCTATACGCAACAAACGTACAAACACAAACAAATAGTTCCGAGGTAGGTCGACAGCAGTAGATGGCGCTGAAGTATATCGAAGAACGGCCAATGATAGGCTCTTTCAAATATTAACCCAACCTTACCCAACTGTTGAACGTTAACCAACGTTAACTGCCGTGCCGTCAACTTAACGTAATTTAACGTTTTACAACGAATTTAATATTTAAATACATAGACTTGTAATTAATAAATACATAATTTATGAAAATATGTTTGTCCAAGCTAGATTGTGTTGTTAACGCTATTGTTTGCACTATTTACAATTTTTTTTGTGTCAAAATAAACAAATTTTTTAATTGGTAAATTTTATGTACACAATATTGCGTATTATTTTCACTGAACATTTATTGAACAATACCATGAAATAAATAAATAATTTTTTAAATTCATATAAAATTAATTACAGAAACTTATAGGTTCGGATATAAAAGAAGAATTTATATTTAATTCAAGTAAATTACTAATAAACACCATTCATTCAATAAGGTTATTTAAGTAATAATTTATACACATTAATTTTAATTACTTAAGTATAATTAATTATAGTTCAGTTGCTCCACGTAATTTAATTTACTTGAATTTAATTTTTTCTATATAATTATTGTTTTATTTGTATAAATTTTTCACAAATATAATAATGACCATTCACATATATGTATTTTATTATATTTATTTAAATATGTAATTGTATACGTAAATAAAAAATGTTGCAATAAATTGTATTTATCTCTTTGTTCTCCTTGTTTTCCTTTTCATATTTAGTTTTTAAATTATTTTTTTATTAATTTTTGATAAGTCAATTTTTTATGCTTCTCTATTTCAATTTTAAATTTGGCGCCATTGAAAAATTAGTTCCCTCATAGGTCGACAGCTGCAGAGGGCACTCAAAGCAGGATAAAAAAGTAAACACATTGAGCTTATGGAAGTTTGTACCCCCTGCACACAGCGAATAACCTACTTACACATTTTTGTGAAATAAATTTAATATACAATTAAGTAATATAAATATAAAATAGCCTATATGTCTATTATAAGAAAGTATTATCTAATTAAGTACATAGGTGCTATTGTTAGGTTGATTATTACATTTACGGAAAGCCAAGACTTTGGTGACGACCTGCCTAAATGGGATCCACTCTCGTGGACCCCCATTTACATCTCATGCACCACCATTTTTTTTCCCCACTATCATGGACCCCTTGCATGTCGGAATCGACCCCTGGGGGTCGATATAGACCACTTTGGGAATCACTGAACTAGAGGAACGAAGCCTCAAGACAACACGCAATCGGAAAACAGCGGCAGTTTGGTAGTTAATGGATTTATTATCAACACGCCGACCTCAATCGCTGTTTACATGGTTGCTACAGTTTCCAACATGTATCCTGCTCTGGTAAAAAAATATAAGCTAATTCAATGCTCTTCCACTTTGTGCAACAACCACTACACTCAGTATAGAAAACCACCTACTAAAGTAATTATGGTTGTATGGTTGCATTGTGAAACCATTTAAACTATCTGTGTGGCTGTAAATAAAAGAAAACGCTTCCTATAACATTCATCTCGTTTGTGCGTCTCAAAGGAATAATTAAGGTTAGTTACGACTAGATATAACAAGAACAGTATATAATATTAATTGAATATTTTGAATTTACGTCTTTTGGTGCTTTTAATAAAACCTTTCTCATGAACATTTTTATGACGTAACAATACAAATACGACGGCTTTCACTGTATAATGGGAATGCATTGCTTGTGATTGGAGTCAGTTGTTTATTAAATGTTAGACAATTTCTCTAATTGTGCGATTGAGAATATTTTCAGTAATTTATATTCCGTCAATCAAAGATTATCGTCAACAAATATGAACTCTACAGATTGTATAACCTTCCTCTTATTAACTTCTATTTATACATAAGGTAACTTATTTGAATCCTATACTTTGGTAATGTGCCGAGAGGATTAAATAATTCTTTAAAATTGAAATTTTCTCTGATAACTATATAATGAAATGAAAATTTTACGTTCACCTGTATTTTTGAAGACAGGGGGATTTTTGTATATTACACATTTATTAAAAATATCAATGCATCTGAAAATGCATTTTTTGCAATTTCAATTTTTTTGTAGCTTATGTTGCCTTTAAAAAATGCACGACTAACACAGATCGATAGGAAATTTTCCGGTGAACACGCTGGTATTTTTATTTTTCTGATTTGGTGAAGTTATCATCGGAAAAAATTTAGGAAAACTTTAGTGACTCGCGCTCCGCTGTTTGCCGGAAGGGAAAAGTCGGGGAAAATGAGGGGTGCCAAGTCAGGAACTTGGATAAACTTTTAGATAAACACTAAACCTATTATTTAAAAGAAAAATCAGCTTAAAAGATGCTGTTTCTGGAAATTTGCTATTTTTAAATTAATCTTACTCCGCTTTAATAGAGATGAGGGTAAACTTACAGAAGACGTGGAACTACCCTAATTTGTAAAATCTATCTGTGAAAGATTGTTAGTGACATCAAAAACAAACAAAAATTGTGCATTTATAATAGTCTTGCAAAGAGTAAAATTATCACCAAGTGCCATTTCAAAGGGCGAATTAACAAAGCGTTATTAACTAAGTACATAGATCGCTTTTAATAGAGAGTTATTAAATCTCTCAGTTTCATAGAGTCTCTTATTTAGATAAGGAAAACTCTTTATTTAAATTCTAGTAATTTTATCCTGCTACATTTATTTTAATAATGGTTTTCTTTCTAATTTTACTTCCATGTTCCATAAGGAAATGGAAGTATGGTCATTGCGAAAAAAATCGTGTTCGAGATAACGGCTGATTCTGATTGTACTACCCACAAAACATGAAGAAAAGACATTTTTCAAAAAGTGTCTGTCTGTCTGTCTGTCTACCTGTGTGTAGAATTTTCTCTATGGCAAACGATAACAGCCGCAAATTCAAACAGAATCAAATAATGTTTTGCATACGTTTCTGAATTGTAAAGTGCTCAAGGCCTTTTGATTTTGGTGAAGATGGGGTAAGAGAAAGGGGCAGTTTACTTGCAACATTTTATGCTTTAACAAGAGTAATGTTTTCATGACGAACGATAACTGCCGTGAATTCAAACACAATCAAATAATTTTTACATATCTGCCCGAGTTGCAGAGGACTCAAGGCCTATTGATTTTAGTGAAGATCGGTTACGGGGAAAGGGTAGTTTACCTGAAATGTTTTATGTTTTAACAAGAGCAAAGTAGTACCTAATTTTGATAAATAAAGTATCCTGATAAGAAGATCATAATAATCCACTATAGAAACGTAGATGAAATATCTATAAATGAAGAGGTTAGTTGAACGGGGTGGGGATAATTTTCTATAAATGAAAATTATAGTTGAATGGGGAGGGGATAATTTTTTATATGTGTACTACGTTATCGGCAATAAAGAAGTAGTTTGTTGTTAAAATTCCTTCCCGGACTGTTTGGCCTTGGTCCAATGTTTTCTGCAAAACCAGATGTTTCGGCAGTGCCATCGACTGCCATCATCAGTAAAAATAGAGTGCGATAACGTGTGGTGGTATACGTTAGTGACCACAGGACTGTGGTTAAGGCTGAAGCAATAAGTAGAAAGATGTAGTTTCTATTGAAATATTTCATTTCGAAAAGGATTTTAAATATAAATCATAGAACATGGAAGTCATATATGGTTCTCAATACCGATATTTTCCTAGTGACGTGACGTGGTTTCGTAGTATTTTTGATTATAGACGAGGTCTTATCTTTTAGTTTTTTATTATTATGTATATATTAAACTTTCACTATGAACAACTTACTTTTTGGTTTTGTTACCCATATGGGTAACAAAACCAAAAAGTAAGTTGCTCATAGTGAAAGCTTAATATATACATAATATTATAAAAGTGAACGAAGAGGATGTATCAACAAGATAATTATTTATTATTTATAAGTTGAGACAGATATTATAAATTATGTTTAATCTACCATGTTATTCAAATACAATGATTCATTAACGTAGGTACTTTAAGAGGATTAAGTTGATTATAAAGAGCTATTCATAGACAATTTCAGTAAGAAAGACCAAAACCATATCCTTCAAAGCCAAATATCCACTGAGGACTAAGATAGTTATAAACAACAGCACAGTAACACAAGTGAGCCGTTTTAAATATCTCTCCTGTGCAGTAAACTATGAATCTGAATATGATATAAAAGAGAAGATAAATAAATTTAGGAAAATTTGTGGTACGATTCATATTAATTTTAGAAATAAAACAAGACACAAGGATTATATTTTAAAAAACAATTGCAATACCCACATCGATTTTTGCGAGTCAGGAGTGGGTCATGACAAAAAAGGAAAGCGGCAAGATTCAGAGTGCTGAAACTCAGTTCCTTCAAAATATACTTTAAATTATACACTGCATGATAGAACAAGGATTGAAGATATTAGAGCAGAACTCGAAGTAAAGGACATAAGTGAAATTATTTCTATTTCCAGAAGACAATGGTTCCTTGCTAGCCTCTAGAATTTATAGTATAAAGATTTGATTTTCAAAAATATATCTATCTGAAAGATGTGCCACTGGTTTCTTCATTGCATACAGTACGCCTGTATACGAAATCTTATCAAAGATCTGACTTATGTCCAAAAATGCTGCATAGAACTAACTTCTCCCGTTCGAAGTCACTCTGAATTCTGTTGACTATGATCTTCATATGTCCAGTAGTCCCATGTTTTTGCAACATCAAAACTGGTGATTAGAGATAATCTGTGACTATTTATTAAGGGTTGTAGTCTTTAGAATAGCAGCTTTTTGAATACCACATACAGTACCGGTAAGAGATTTGTATAACGACATTTCGTAAACTGATTAATCTGCCATAGGCAATATAATTTTTGCGCGACATTTACTTGCAAGAAAAAATCAAGTTCTGATCATTGCGTTGCAGATAAACATGATGATAAATTTTAGGCTTTCTTATGTTCCTTTCTATCATCTGCCATTAAGTATATCAAAACATGCGCTTTCTTAAAGTTTATTTTATTCATTATGACCTATTTGTATTTCATTTAGAGTCAATTAGTAAAAATAGCTCTATTTAGAATGGTCATTATTAATAATATTTGGAAAAAGATGTTTAGGAATGTAAGTACTTCGTTATCATGTTCAAGATCATGAGATGGTGACGGTCGGAATACCCATCCAGATGATTGGCAAAAGCTGTGGCTTTGTACCTTTTTATTCATTGATTTTAGTTCATTTACCGCTGTGATTGTTTTGTGAAGGTACTGATCGCTGTCTATTGGATTTTGCTGCTTTTCACAGTAAATACTCGGTAACGTCACTAGCAAAGATACCTTTTAGATATTATTGAGTTTCTGAGCTTTTCAGTTTATATCGTACATCATTTAAATCATTCGCGGTTTTTTCAATGAACTTTGTTTTGTTTGACTACAACTGTTTTCTGATTCTAATTCATTGTAAGTTGCTCTAAATTGCCGACATATTTTCCCAAATTTTGAACAGTTTTATTTACGTAATGAGATTTTATCAAAAGTTGCACTTTCTCTAAAGTATTTCCGTGTGTAGTGGGGATTGTAGTGTACTCCTCCCACAACATTTCGACTACACATTTCCGCCATGAACACACGACGAGACTTCTATATATGGTAGGATATTCTGAATATAATAAATATAGGCCTATACATAAATAGATATTATTTTTCTTTATTTCATACAGAAATACTAAATACCAGACAACTGCTTTCCATTTAGCTGGAAAGGAAGTTAAAATATAATTTCTATTTAACAAGAAAATAAGGAAAATTATGCAAGAATTTTTTGCCAAATAATTTATTTCAACAAAGTTAATTATAAACCAAGTGAATGAAAGAAGTTTGTAGCAAAGTTCTTTTGTTAATTAAGGAATTTGTTTTAAATTAATTTTAATGAATTTTAAGTATCTACAATTTCTATTTTTTAAATTATGATTAATTAGTGGACTGCTGGAATGCACGGGTCACTTGTGAATGTAATGTTTATTTGAAGGCAGTCCGACATGTCTCCTCAGTGAATGCTTTCAGACTTGGATCCGGAATGAGTATTTTACATGTTTTCGCCTAAAATTAAATGAGTAAAAGAACGCATTCATAACAGAATACATATTTTAAGGTTTATCAACACAGGAGATCATAATTAATACTGCAGTATATGTGTTTAAACGCCTAACTGTTTCTAAACCGCGTAAACCTGTCAAAACTCCCTATATCGCGCAACTATTTTAGTTATACCAAGACTGCAGTAGGAGAAGAAAACTTTTTCAGTGAAACAAACGCAATTGATTACTTGCCGACATTTGCGTTTTCATTTAGTGGAAACGTATCTGAACGGTTGTGTACAAAAACAAAAACAAACATTGAAAAATTGTTTCTTTCTTTTCGAAAGAACAAAATTAAACTTCCAAACTATTAGTTGTGACATTGTGGTTACAATAATAAATAAAATCCGTGAATTTTTCTACAGTCTACCACATAATTGGAAACCAAACAAGCGTTAGAATTAATTCTATTTATTTTCCTGAAATATCTGTAGCCTAATGTAATGTCGCGTAGAATACAATATAACGTAGAATCTCAATTGACACCAAGGTGTGGTCAACCGACAAGGCAAGCACAAGCACGTAAAAAACAAAAAACGTATTTCTGAAAAAGCTGAAGTTGCACTGAATATGGATGTAACTCTAAACGTCCACTGTTTATGTAATATCATGCATCTGTAGCATATACGCTATACAAAGGCACTGCAGTGAATACGCTCAGTATTTTTGTAAGACACAGAAATTTGAGATGACGCGTCAGGATGCCAAATGACAGATGTCATTCAAAATACGACACTGGACACCAATCTACAATCTGGCCGCGACTGGATGATGGAAGCTGCTCTCACCACCCGGCCGCTTCTGAGCGAGGTAGGGTGAAATATATGTACTATCCGTTTGATTTACCCCCACTTAGCCTACCGTAGTGCTTCTCCCACTTTACACAATGCTCGATCATCGAATCGTGGCCAGACAGTAAATGAGAAGAAGGAGAATTGGAACCCAATTCTCCTCTCAGAATGAGGAAACCACTACAAGACAGATACACACAAGAGAGTCATTATGTACGATAAAAAAAGATACAAATTTGGATGGAAAAGACGCTGATGTTTAGTCTCACCCACCATAGCAGTGTCAGTAGTGGTTGTTTTAAAAATGCTAAAATGTGAAATTTGTTTTTAAAATTTTGATCTGTTTAATATTTTCATTACACTTAGAATGATCTAAAGATTTAAAGGCAAATTAAAATAGAAATTAATAGGCTATAAAACTGATTATCTTTAAAAGCATACAATCACTACTATAATACAACATTTTATTATTGACGTTCCTGTGGCAGAGTAGAACAGCGCAAGATCTTCAACATATAAGCATTTTCCAACTCATCTCTCTATATATTGAGGTCCAGTTGCATCCTATAGTATAAAGTATGCCGAACAACGGATATCCTCCAGGCAGCTCCTATGGGGCTACAGAAATTGGCCGACCCGAAAACGGAAAGTTCTGTCCTTGGGAAAACCAGAGATGAATTTGGGCAGGCTCTCTTCAATATTACGTATGATTTAATATTTATGTCAATACTATTACTTATACTAAATTATATGAAGTTCCAAGCAATTACATGTTTTGAGTCGAACCAAAATCTTGTAAATATTTTGATTGCAAAATATACATGGATAGATGAAGGAAATTTTTGTTTTAATTGTTGAAAAAAATGGACCAACGAAGCAAACGTGCTGTGTCAATCTATAGAAGCAATATATGGTAGTGTTTCAAAAATGATTAATAAAAATTATTGTTTACAAGACATGTATAAAATTAAGTGATATTAATTACAATACTCAGTGCTTTCCCTCTATAGCTGACTATAACTTTGTTGATTTGGACTGAGAGTAACCGATTCTAAGGAATAGGTTTTACAATACCATCACGAATACGATCTAATACGGTACCTACACTGTTGTCGCGTCGAGGTTTAAACAAATATATCGGATCAAATTAAACTAAATGGGGTAACTTCTAAAATAATACCGATCACACATTTTGTAATAAAATAAAATAATTAAGTGTGTATGTGTAGTAATGTTCCTATTTGGAAACGTCAATTTGGTAACGTTCCTGGTCTTCGTGGTTACAAAATAAAAACTGTTTGAATGTTGTTATCACAATTTGAAATAAAAAAAATTTAAAATTTATTTCAAAAAAAAATTTTCTGAAAAAATGTTTTCTGAGTAACTTGGTTCTTAAAATTTAGGAACAAATCGAGTTTATTAGTTGTAATTAGAAATGCGATGGTATTGTGTTTATTTTGGTAATAGTGTCACTTTCAGTAAATTTGTTTAAAAGACAATCTGGTTAACTCCAAGTTTAGGCGAAAAACGGCTCTCTTCTTCTTCTTCTTGAAACGTTGTCGTTTCGTATATACCGCCTTTCGGTTAGTTGGGTTTCTTGATTAATTTACCTGTTAAGCCTTTTTATAATAAAAATCAACTCCAAATTACCAAAACAGAAAGTTTATTAATAAAAATAATGAATTTGTTCGATTAAAATCGATGTTACAATGCAGTATCGACTCACTCAGGGCCGGTCGATATAAGAAGTTTACATTCGTATTATAAAAATATGGTTCTTTAAACGGTTATTTAAGATATAGCCAGAGAAGGTTATGGGCAGGAAAGTATAACACTTACAATTATAAAATGCCTTAATATTAAACAATACAATGATAATTAGAAATAATAAAACTTTATATATGATTTTTATTCAAACCAATAGCTGCCAAATGTCGTTTTCCCACAGCAGAAAATGAGAATGGATCAAAATGGCCGACTGACGCATGCGCGATGAAGCCTCTAACATTGACGAAGTATTTGTTGAAATAAAGATGTCCTTTCTTCGTGTAAATGGTCTCAGCAATTGTATATGATAGTCCTGGATATATCTGAATGTCACTGGTGTATGATGGAATAGTTCACTTGGTGTAAAATGTTGTTATTGGATATATCTCATTGTGTCTATGTGTGTCGGTTTTAACCTCGAATTTTCAGTCTGTATATGGTGTGATATCAGTGTTATTCCGTTTAATTAGTTTTATGTGGTTCAGTTTATTGGTGTTACACTGTTCATAGGTTAACTTCACCACTTCACAATAAATAAAATAGTTCAAAATAATTTTATACAAATTCTCACTGAACTCGGTTTATAACGTAACCGCCATTAAAGGTTATTTCTAGCAAAAAGTCACGTTAAGTGCACTCGTCAACGTATAATAATGAACTGTTCTGATTTCCTTCGTCTCCTGAAAATCTTAGCCTATTTAATATATCTTATACATTGTTTCAAATTATCTTAGCTTCCGATACATTTTATTTTGATACATTATGCTCAGAAAATAATTTCGTTATTAGTTAACTGTACGAAATATTAAATATATATTCGGTTTCATTATTCTATTCTGCTTATTTTGCTAGTAATTAATATAGTGTTACAAAGTTTCAATAGAAAATTATATTTATTACATTTTTGGAAGGTAGGCCTAAAATTATACTTCCTGTTGTCTAAGCAAATAATAGCCATTTTCCCTAATATAATTATTATTCTATTTAATCTGAAATTGATATAATTGTCTATTCTTACTTAATTTATTGCAATTTAGTTTATTAATGATGGTTTTTAAATACAATTCATTTGTCTATGACTCCTCCTATGATAATGTCAGTTAGTCCATTCCAGTTTTAATGGTAATTTTATTAAATAAATAAATAATTTTACTTATATAATGACCATATCTTTAGGAAGCCTTATTTACATGGTATACTATATGTTGAGTTTATCTTGCATAAATATTGTCAGTTTAACTGGCTTATAAGACTAGATTTATTAATTATTCTGCAGTTTAAATTCGTTATATGGCCTAGATTTGATGTGTTGCTATTTGCAAAATTTTTACCAATGTAGTTATTTTATATCCTTCTCTGACTTCTTATCCTTATATACTTTATTAACAATTAGTTCTTTGACTGGTATAACAGTGATTTTTGATTGTACAATTAAAATATAACACCTATCCCTATCAAAACTGGTACCTTGAATAATACCTTTGATGTGTATTGATTACCTAGTAACATAATTAAAAAATATTTTATAACATTGGGAATGATATCTACTTTTAGATAGGGTATTCCAAATTTAAATTGACAACAAAATAACAGCTTATAACAATAATATCTCTTACTAATAATTCTTATTTGTCTAATTATTATATGGAACAGGAACATAATATCTTGGTTCCATATAATGGTTAACACTTCTTAAAACTAATTATTAATAGTCTGCTCTGTATTTCCCAATTTTAAAAGATTTATTCCCCCTCTTTAAGTATAACACTGGCTATCTGTTTCTTATTTCATTCTATGGAATGTTCATATAGCTTCAGTAGCCTTTCATTAGTAATATTACTATTTCATATCAAAATAGATACTGTTCACAAAACACTTAAAGTTTATTACTTTTTATGGCAACTCATGCACCTTTTTAAAGTTTATCAGTTATAATTCGATAACTTCACTTGTCCATGGTGATTTATTAATATTATTACTAGTCCTTTTCTAGCTTTATAACATGAAATATTCAACCATAGGGGGACTGTGAAGATTTGTTCATACAAACTAAACAATAACTTTTTGGATGCACTGTTATTTAATACTATTAACACTTTTGGTTTTTGTCAGTTTTACATTGTGATATGGTTTTTTTTGGGGTGTTATACTTTCTCTTTGGACATTCATTTATTTTTGGGGTTTTTGGGTTCTCTCCCTATGGGGTTTCTATTTTATATGGGTTGTCTCACTTCCTTTTTTCTAGTGGATCTTCTCAGGTTTCTTATTCTTCAGTATTTTTGGTCATTCTTCTTTCTTCTTTCTTCAGTATTCTTGTTCATTTTATATTTCTTCTTCCTTCTTTCTTCTTTCTTCAGTAATTTTGTTCATTTTATATTTCTTCTTCCTTCTTTCTTCTTTCTTCAGTACCATTTCGCTGTGTATGCTTTTGTTTCTTCTGGTCTGGTTTCTTTGTCGGGGTATCTTAATTGCCTGCTTCTATCTTACCTGGGTAATTTTGTTATTCACATTTTTAGTTTTCTGAGTTTTTAAATTTGTAGTATATATATTATTTGCAGATTTTTTCTTTATTTTAACTTTTGTTGTGATTATATTAATTAATTGTGCCTTTTAATTGATTCTCATCTGGATATTCCATATATTAGAGGTTTATTAATGATCCTTGAGTAATTTATTTGTGTGGATTATCTGTCATGCTACAGATTGCTCTCTTCCAGAAGTGATTAGTTCAGATCATACTTAGTTTGTCTGAAGTAATTGCTTATGATATTTCATTATAAATTATATTTCTTTACTTCCTTCACATTTCTAAAATTGTTTCTTCTATATTTTTGAGCTTATCTATATTTCATTATTAACTGGATTCTTCTTGATAGTAATAGTCATCTGATGTTCGTTATTTTTTATTTTTCCATTTTCTTCTTACCTTGGTTCTTTATCCTTGGGATATTTATTCCCTAAAATTCCCTAACACGTTAGCTGGGGCAGTGTCCAGAGGGGCTCTGTAGGCTACACTCTCTGCTGGCCATACTACGTCATTTATTGATTACAGAGGCAAATCATCTCTGATCAATACATAATAATACTGCTGGACTTATCTACAGACAGTTATTAATAAAAATTATATAAGAATAGTCCACCTTATGACTATAAAAAAAAATTAAATATCTTTGGATATTTAACTTCGTATATGAACAGATCTATTAATATTTCTATCTTAGTTAATTTCTATCTCAGTTACTTTTCTCAATGGTTAGCTCTGCTGGCATTTTATCTCTCCTTATGGTTGGAAGCTGGTATAATATAATTATCACTTGTTATTCAGTGTAAAGTTTTATTTATTTTTAATTCTCTGTCATATTTTGACTGTTATCACAATCTCTTTCTGGTCATTGGTAGCATATATTTTGTATTATATTTTTGTTCTTTTCTTAATTCTTATGAATCGTTCCACTAGTATTATGCTCTTGCAATTACTCTTTTAATTGTCTTTCTTATAATTGACATTTATTATATGATCATATTTTTCTTATGGATTTATTTATATATAGTTTTTTCTTTCTTTTTCAAAATTTTATTCTGCTCTTGCTTTTTATCCAAATGCATTCTTTAATTATTAATTCCATGTGGTTAGTATCTCTGTTTATTTTACATAAAATTCTCATTAATTTTACTTCACAATAAGTTTATTCATTTTAATTGTATCAATGGTTTGTACTGCCATTTCTTTATTCTCGAAAGTTTTTCAGAACTGGTCCCATATATAATTGTTTGTAATGTATTATCCAAATTCTTTTTCTTCTTTATTAATCCTAAAAGTTGTTCAAATATAAGGTAGTAGGTAGTTCTTACTTTTTTTTTTTTTAGAAGTTACATATTTTCTAAATTCATTTTCTTCCTTTTATTTTCCATAAAGTTTTTTCATAAATATTTGGTAGTAGGTAGTCATTACCTCACTTTTGAATTTCATTGTTATATTTTATAAATTCTTATTATTCTAGAAATCGTTTCACAAATATAAAGTAATAAGTTGTTCTTACTTGATTTTTTTTTTTGCACTTCAATAAATTCTTTTTCTTCTTGTTCATTTCTAAAAGTTGGTTCAAATATAAGGTAGTAAGTTGTTCTTACTTGATTTTTGAATTTTTTAATAAATAAATTCTTATTCTTCTTGTTCATTTCTAAAAGTAGGTTCAAATATAAGATAGTAAGTTGTTCTTACTTGATTTTTGAATTTTTGCATTTAATAAATTCCCTTCTTTTTGTTCATTTCTAAAAGTTGGTTCAAAGATAAGGTAGTAAGTTGTTCTTACTTGTTTTTTTGAATTTTGGCACTAAATAAATTCCCTTCTTTTTGTTCATTTCTAAAAGTTGGTTCAAATATAAGATAGTAAGTTGTTCTTACTTGATTTTTGAATTTTTGAATTTAAGCACTAAATAAATTCCCTTCTTTTTGTTCATTTCTCTCCTTATTTCCTTCATAAATTGTTTCCTAAATAATAGGTAATAAGTTGTTCTTACTTCGTTTTTGAATTTATGCATTAAATAAATTCCCTTCTTTTTGTTCATTTCTAAAAGTTGGTTCAAATATAAGGTAGTAAGTTGTTCTTACTTGTTTTTTGAATTTAAGCACTTCAATAAATTCTTTTTCTTCCTTATTTCCTTCATAAATTGTTTCCTAAATAATAGGTAGTAAGTTGTTCTTACTTCATTTTTGAATTTATGCACTAAATAATTTCTTTTTCTTCTTGTTCATTTCTAAAAGTTGGTTCAAATATAAGGTAGTAAGTTGTTCTTACTTTGTTTTTTTTTTTAATTTTTGCACTCAAAATTAAATCTTCCGTACATTCAATTACTCATAATATTTTTTCATGGAGCCTGGTTATATACACCCTTTATCCTTTCTGAATCTATTTCCTTTATTTCATAAGTATTATTATTTTTCACATTGGATATGATATATGGTCCGGTGTATAACAGCAATAACTTCTTCGTTATTCCTTCCAGTGTGCTGGGTAGTTCACGATTTCTTAACAAAATTTTTTCTCCCTTTTCATATATTATTAATTTACCACTAGCCTTTTGATACTTATTTTGCCGTTTTATCTGGTCTTCTGCCACTTTGTTGTAGAATTTAGCTTTGTCAAATCTGTACATATGGTTACTGGGGAACTCGAGGATATCCGTGATCTCTCGTGGGGGTGGTTTCTCGTACATAGCAGAGTATGGGGTTATCCCTATAGCTGGATGGTATGCCAAGTTGAGGAATTCCTCCGTGGCTTCTAGATAGTCTTGCCACCTTTTTTGTTGATGGTGACAATAAGTTCTTAGGATCCTCCCCACTTCTCGCAACACCCGCTCTGCCGGATTACTGCTCGGATGGTAGACCGAGGTCTTGTATGTACGAATGCCCATTGACAATAATGTATCTCGCCATTTTCCACCCTTAAACTGGGTTTCATGATCAGTAATGATCGAAGATGGTTTCCCCAGGTGTGGGATATACTGTTCCGTTAGGATCCCCAGAATTTTCCGGGTAGTCGCTCGATTAGTAGGGTATAGCTTAACATACTTGGTGAAGTGGTCCATTATGATGGTTAGGTACCGATATTGGTGTCGACCTCCACTACGGGGAAATGGTCCGCAAATGTCTAGGAACACCTTCTCCAATCTTGCTTGGGAAGTGATTGGGATCATCACACCTTCCTTCTTCTCATTATTAGTTTTACCAGCTGGCAGATTTTACAACTCTTTATATACATTGGGACTTTCCTATTGATGTTTTTTATATGGCAGCTCTCCTCCAGAGCTTTTATTACCTTGAGGGCGCCCATATGCCCGTAACGTATGTGGTAGTTCACTATCAATTCCCTTTCGATCTGTGTCGGAACAACCACCTTCCAGATCTCTTACTTCAGGGATGTTTTAACGAAAAATATTTGTTTATTTATTTGGTAATATGGAGCAACGGTTTCATCTCCCTCTTCTAGCCGAAGTTTGAGGTTTCTCAGTTTCGGGTCCGCTTGTTGGTGGGTGCTCATGTTGGTCAATATTGTTGTCAAATCGGCTCTGGTGCTAAGAAGATGGTATATTTTTAGCACGCTTTCTTTCTCCCCTTCGAAAGTCTGTTCTTCCACATTGACCCGGGATAACACATCCGCTACTACATTCTTTTTACCTGGGATGTATTCCCATTGTAGATGGTATTCTTGAAGGGCAAGTATCCACCTCGTTAGTCTGCCATGGTTCAGTTTGCAGCTTTTTAAGAACGAAATAGATTTATGGTCAGTTCGGACAGTAACAGGGTATCCCAAAATGTAAGTGCGGAACTTACCGCAAGCAAATACCACGCTCAGTAATTCTTTTTCCGTCACCGTGTAATTCTTTTCGCACTGGTTCAAAGACCTACTCGCGAAGCTAATTACTTGATGTTGACCCTTCTCGTCCTCTTGATACAGTGTCGTTCCCAGGCTGATGTTGCTGGCATCGCAATTCATGAAGAATGGTAATTTAAAATTTGGGTGGCGAAGTATTATAGTTGCTAGAAATTTGTCCTTAATTTGTTGAAAAATTCCCTCTTGTTCCTTACACCATACCCATTTGTTTTTGGATGATAATTGAGGTTGAAACCTCGCGGTTAACTCTGAATATTGTTCCTGGAACTTTCTATAATAATTGCAGAGTCCCAGGAACGACTGTATTTGCTTCCTGTTTTTGGGTGCCGGGAATTTCTGGATGGCTTCCACCTTTTCTGCCGACGGTGAGATTCCTTGATCGTCCAAGTTAAATCCTAAAAATTGCACTTCTCTGGCAATAAACTTGGATTTTTCCAACTTCAGCGTGACGTTACTGGCAGATAATTTCTCAAGCACATGTTCTACACGGTAACAGTGTTCCTCCCACGTTTCAGATGTTATTAGTAGGTCGTCGAAGTACACTGTTGTAAACTGAAGTGCTTCTTGTACCAATATCTGGTCCATGCAGGTCACAAAGATGGCAACTGAGTTTACCAATCCGAAGGGCAATCTTTTGAATTGGTAATTGCGTCCCTCGAATATGAAAGCCAGATATTGGCGACTCCGTGGGTGTAACTCTACCTGCCAGTAACCGCACACCGTATCCCAGGTACTGAAGTATTGGGTACCATGGAAGCGTTTCAGGATTTCCTCAATCTCACCGGGCGATGTTCTATCGTTAATGATTTTTTTGTTTATTTCCCGTGCATCCAAGCAAAGCCGGACTTGGCCGTTTTTCTTGGGAATTGCGACAATAGGGCTGGTGTATGGGGATTGGCTAGGTTCTATAATATCGCTATTAATCATTCGGTTGATTTCCGCTCTCACAGACTCCCTTCGAGAATGCGCAATAGGGTAGGATTTCCTATTAAACTCCACTGTATCTCGGAATTGAAGGATACATTGATAATTTCTTACCTTGCCTGGCTCATCTGAAAATACTGAGCGGTACTTTTCATAAATTTTTATCAATTGATTTGCTTGAGTAATGGGTAATTTTTCTCTATTAATTCCGCTTTGGAAATCCCTTATCTCCTGTATTTTTTGGGACCATAAATCTTCGTCCGTGGTGTCATATACTATGGTGTTAGAAATGGTGTTAGTATTCGTTTAATTAATGCTACGTATTTGTTGGTGGATACTGCTGGGAAGTGTTATCTCACTACCGACTAAATCGGCCGTCCAGGTCAGATCTCCGGTAAAAAGTGATACCTTCTCCATTCGTAAATCGATGATAGCCGAGTTCCTTCTCAGTACATCACATCCCACTAATATGTTGAAGGGTAATCCTGCCGCAATTAGGAAGACCATGTTCATAGCTATACCCTTACTAATGACATTCAATGATACTTGTTTTCTGATTGTCTTGTTTTGGCGACCAGTGGCACCGATTAATACAATGTTATTTATAGGTAAGGTTGGCAATAACTTACCACATTTTCCTTGGATTCTCTCCAATTCTGTAGTGTTAATTATAGATACATTCGCACCTGTATCGATCATTAGTTGTGCGAATGTTCCTTCGATTTCTGCATTTATATAAATTATTTCATTGTTTATTATAGGGAGGCGAGTGTCATCCTCCTCCAGTAGTTCATTTCGAATATTTTTCAAATAATCACATCGAATGATAGTAATTTTATTGTGATGATTTACTCTTGGCAATTCTTTTATATACCCAGGCGATAGAAGCAGCAAAAGGTCCTTATTGTTTATTACTGCCTCCTCCCGTTTAAATTCTCCTCATCCTGGTTATTAATTGGACCAACAGAGGCATCAGTGGGGAAACCTTGAGTAGGTTCCAGCCTTTCAGTTCTCGGTTCGTATGTTTGTTCCCTATTTGTATGCCGCGCCGGGTCATCTAGGCTGGTACTTCGCCTTGGCGGATTATAACTGGAGTTCTCCCGTTCTCGGCTTCTGTGTCGATCTTCGTACTCGTGTACGCTTCTCCGCCGTTGATGGTTATACCTGCGATGGTTGTTTCCTTCTGCCCGTATAAAATTTACCCGGGGTCGTTGTTGTTATTATTATTATTAGGGTAACCCCTATTGTTATTGTAAAATCATTCGGTGTTATTGGTATGATTGGGGTTTCTCTGGCTATTTACCTTATTATTCGGGTAATAATTACTTCGATTACCGGAGAACCCGTTATTATTTCGGTTAATATTCGGGTTTGTATTACCGTGGTTATTGTTGTTATTGTTACCGTTCGTGGGGTGCTGATTATGGTAATTTGGATTATATCTGTTTCCTTGGTACCCACTGTTGATCTGTTGACTATTATTGTTCGATGACGGATTATTTCGAACTTCTGGCCGCTCATTTCTTCTTCTACTCTGCCTGTAATATTCTTCGTTCTCATAATTTTCTAATAGCTCCGTCATCGCCTGTATAGTCTTTATCTGGCTACCTCTTCGAGCTCTTATGACCTCTTCGTCATAATGATAGGAAAGCTTGTTCACCACGCATTCCTCTGGTATGGCTGGTTCCAGGTGCTTGGCCAGGCACACCTTCCCAAGGAAGTATGCAGTCATGGTACTGCCAAACTGGGTTTTGTATCGGCCATTGCAGATGTTGTCCCTTATTAAATTCTGGGTGGTTTCTGACCAATACTTGGACTTGAACAAACTTTTGAACTGCTGATAATCGTTTATTTCGCTCCTGTTCGCCATCCACCAATTGTCCGTCATATCCCGGAATGATTCGTCCAATAGTTCTCGACTATTGGACCATCGATTATTTCTATGTTTGGCCATATATTCCTCGATACGGGCCAAGAACTCCATCGGCTTCCTTTTATATTGGCGGAAGTTAAGCCATTCTCTGTTCTCGTTGAGGGGGATATTAGTGAAGCTGGTTGGTCGGTTCCGAATTGCTTCCATGTCCTCCTGGTTCTGTCTCACTTGACCAGTGATGTTAGTCATCGCTTCCTCCATTCCGTCACATCTTTCCGTAATTCGAGTTCGTACCTTACTGAGTTCTTCCTGGCTTTCCTTTCGGTTTTCTTCTGCCTTCTTGCGATTAGATTCTTCAAGATTTGTGACCTTGGTGTTCACCACTTCCTTGAACTCTTGTACCTCCACTTCCGTCAGCCGACATCTTCCATCAACTTCTCTTATCTGTTGATTTATAGTTATGGTTTCGTCTTCCAGCCTTTTGGTCATAGATTTCTTATTATATTTAAGTTCTTTGTTCATTTCCTTTTTTAATAGCTCCATTCGTTCGTCTAACTTGTCTAAATTCTCTTGGTTAACTTTTCGTAATTCTTCTCGTAATAGTTGGTTATCCTCTCTTAACTCTTCCAACCTCTCCCCCATCTTATCTTCCATTTTCTTGTTATTCTCCTCCAACTTTACTTCCATCTTTTTGCTGGTTTCCTCCATTTCTGATTAGTTTCCTCAATTTTCCGGCTTAAAGATCGGTTGTCTTTCTTCATTTCCTTGCTGGTTTCCTCTATTCTCTTATTGGTGTTTTCAATCTTTTTACTTAATTCTTCCTTTGTTTCTTGGTTGTCCTTCTTCAATTCTTCCTTTGTTGCTTGGTTGTCCTCCTTCAATTCCTCTATGTTTTTATTTATATCACTCAAATTTTCCTTGGTGGACTGGTTATCATTCTTCAAATCTTCTAACTTTTTATTATTTTCTTCTGTAGTAGAATCCATTTTCTTGTTCAAGTTTTCCTCGGTGGAATCCATTTTCTTGCTTAATTCTTCCTTGGTTGACCGGTTGGTGTCATCCATTTTTTCATGTAAGTTTTCTTCCATTCTCTTACTATTTTCCATCATCGCCTTAAACATTTCGTGTACTGTCATGTTTTCTGTTTCCTTCTCCGGAACATTGATTTCCCCTGTTTGTGTGGGTACTTCGGGTTGTTCCCCTGGTGGTGCTCGTTTTTTATGTTCCACCCGTTCTAATATCTTTTCCACGTCCTCCACTGGGGTCGCCTCCTTATCATCCATATTGAGTTCTTTTTCGGCCTCCGCCGCTCTCTTCTTTGATGTGGCACGCCGCTGCATCTTCCCTGATTCCCTGGCTGGATAACCGCTGCCAAGCTGAATTAGAAATTGGGCAAGTAATTACAGCCTTTCAACCCCTAATTACAGCCCTTTAGTTGGACGCCAATTTTGTAATAAAACAAAATAATTAAGTGTGTATGTGTAGTAATGTTCCTCTTTGGAAACGTCAATTTGGTAACGTTCCTGGTCTTCGTTGTTACAAAATAAAATCTGTTTGAATGTTGTTATCACAATTTGAAATAAAAAAAATTTTAAATTTATTTCAAAAAAAAATTTTCTGAAAAAATGTTTTCTGAGTAACTTGGTTCTTAAAATTTAGGAACAAATCGAGTTTATTAATTGTAATTAGAAATGTGATGGTATTGTGTTTATTTTGGTAATAGTGTCACTTTCAGTAAATTTGTTTAAAAGACAATCTGGTTAACTCCAAGTTTAGGCGAAAAACGGCTCTCTTCTTCTTCTTCTTGAAACGTTGTCGTTTCGTATATACCGCCTTTCGGTTAGTTGGGTTTCTTGATTAATTTACCTGTTAAGCCTTTTTATAATAAAAATCAACTCCAAATTACCAAAACAGAACGTTTATTAATAAAAATAATGAATTTGTTCGATTAAAGTCGATGTTACAATGCAGTATCGACTCACTCAGGGCCGGTCGATATAAGAAGTTTACATTCGTATTATAAAAATATGGTTCTTTAAACGGTTATTTAAGATATAGCCAGAGAAGGTTATGGGCAGGAAAGTATAACACTTACAATTATAAAATGCCTTAATATTAAACAATACAATGATAATTAGAAATAATAAAACTTTATATATGATTTTTATTCAAACCAATAGCTGCCAAATGTCGTTTTCCCACAGCAGAAAATGAGAATGGATCAAAATGGCCGACTGACGCATGCGCGATGAAGCCTCTAACATTGACGAAATATTTGTTGAAATAAAGATGTCCTTTCTTCGTGTAAATGGTCTCAGCAATTGTATATGATAGTCCTGGATATATTTGAATGTCACTGGTGTATGATGGAATAGTTCACTTGGTGTAAAATGTTGTTATTGGATATATCTCAGTGTGTCTATGTGTGTCGGTTTTAACCTCGAATTTTCAGTCTGTATATGGTGTGATATCAGTGTTATTCCGTTTAATTAGTTTTATGTGGTTCAGTTTATTGGTGTTACACTGTTCATAGGTTAACTTCACCACTTCACAATAAATAAAATAGTTCAAAATAATTTTATACAAATTCTCACTGAACTCGGTTTATAACGTAACCGCCATTAAAGGTTATTTCTAGCAAAAAGTCACGTTAAGTGCACTCGTCAACGTATAATAATGAACTGTTCTGATTTCCTTCGTCTCCTGAAAATCTTAGCCTATTTAATATATCTTATACATTGTTTCAAATTATCTTAGCTTCCGATACATTTTATTTTGATACATTATGCTCAGAAAATAATTTCGTTATTAGTTAACTGTACGAAATATTAAATACATATTCGGTTTCATTATTCTATTCTGCTTATTTTGCTAGTAATTAATATAGTTTTACAAAGTTTCATTAGAAAATTATATTTATTACATTTTTGGAAGGTAGGCCTAAAATTATACTTCCTGTTGTCTAAGCAAATAAAAGCCATTTTCCCTAATATAATTATTATTCTATTTAATCTGAAATTGATATAATTGTCTATTCTTACTTAATTTATTGCAATTTAGTTTATTAATGATGTTTTTTAAATACAATTCATTTGTCTATGACTCCTCCTATGATAACGTCAGTTAGTCCATTCCAGTTTTAATGGTAATTTTATTAAATAAATAAATAATTTTACTTATATAATGACCATATCTTTAGGAAGCCTTATTTACATGGTATACTATATGTTGAGTTTATCTTGCATAAATATTGTCAGTTTAACTGGCTTATAAGACTAGATTTATTAATTATTCTGCAGTTTAAATTCGTTATATGGCCTAGATTTGATGTGTTGCTATTTGCAAAATTTTTACCAATGTAGTTATTTTATATCCTTCTCTGACTTCTTATCCTTATATACTTTATTAACAATTAGTTCTTTGACTGGTATAACAGTGATTATTGATTGTACAATTAAAAAATAACACCTATCTCTATCAAAACTGGTACCTTGAATAATACCTTTGAAGTGTATTGATTACCTAGTAACATAATTAAAAAATATTTTATAACATTGGGAATGATATCTACTTTTAGATAGGGTATTCCAAATTTAAATTGACAACAAAATAACAGCTTATAACAATAATATCTCTTACTAATAATTCTTATTTGTCTAATTATTATATGGAACAGGAACATAATATCTTGGTTCCATATAATGGTTAACACTTCTTAAAACTAATTATTAACAGTCTGCTCTGTATTTCCCAATTTTAAAAGATTTATTCCCCCTCTTTAAGTATAACACTGGCTATCTGTTTCTTATTTCATTCTATGGAATGTTCATATAGCTTCAGTAGCCTTTCATTAGTAATATTACTATTTCATATCAAAATAGATACTGTTCACAAAACACTTAAAGTTTATTACTTTTTATGGCAACTCATGCACCTTTTTATAGTTTATCAGTTATAATTCGATAACTTCACTTGTCCATGGTGATTTATTAATATTATTACTAGTCCTTTTCTAGCTTTATAACATGAAATATTCAACCATAGGGGGACTGTGAAGATTTGTTCATACAAACTAAACAATAACTTTTTGGATGCACTGTTATTTAATACTATTAACACTTTTGGTTTTTGTCAGTTTTACATTGTGATATGGTTTTTTTTGGGGTGTTATACTTTCTCTTTGGACATTCATTTATTTTTGGGGTTTTTGGGTTCTCTCCCTATGGGGTTTCTATTTTATATGGGTTGTCTCACTTCCTTTTTTCTAGTGGATCTTCTCAGGTTTCTTATTCTTCAGTATTTTTGGTCATTCTTCTTTCTTCTTTCTTCAGTATTCTTGTTCATTTTATATTTCTTCTTCCTTCTTTCTTCTTTCTTCAGTAATTTTGTTCATTTTATATTTCTTCTTCCTTCTTTCTTCTTTCTTCAGTACCATTTCGCTGTGTATGCTTTTGTTTCTTCTGGTCTGGTTTCTTTGTCGGGGTATCTTAATTGCCTGCTTCTATCTTACCTGGGTAATTTTGTTATTCACATTTTTACATTTGCAGATTTTTTCTTTATTTTAACTTTTCTTGTGAGTATATTAATTAATAGTGCCTTTTAATTGATTCTCATCTGGATATTCCATATATTAGAGCTTTATTAATGATCCTTGAGTAATTTATTTGTGTGGATTATCTGTCATGCTACAATATTTAGCAGAAAAACATAACCAAATTTAGGTTTAATAAGTTTTTAAAATTTGGCGTACATGAAGATACTACTATTCAAAACAAATATGGTAGAATACTACAACGTAGGAATTGCTTGTTCAATGTTTAGGTTAACTTGTGTTTTATAAAATTACGATGAACTTCTTGTAACATTAAGCCTTCAAGCAATTTAATCCAGGTCATGAAAAATAGGTAAAATATTGTTCCTATAAAGTAGTGAAAATACTGAGACGTTGGGAATATTAAGGCAGATCATGAATTAAAGAAACTCATTTTATTTTCGTAGAGCATTACTAAACACATAATGTAATGCATATGTTATTACAGTGCAACCGTTCACACTTCACTCAAATGTTACTCGAGATTTATGTGTATTTTGTACTGCAAATAACAAAACTCAGCAATCAAATAATCTGGTTTGTAACTCAATGCAAACTTCATCTATAAGTATAAATATTTAATTAACGTTTCAATAGAAATTTCAAACAACGTAATAATTTTAAAAACGAATAAAAGGTAACGTGATTGTATAGATTTAATACTAGTATTACAAGTACGTAATGACGTGTGCAAAAGAAAAGTAAAGTAAAAATCTTCGTGGAAGCGAAGTTTAATTACCTGGATAGCATAAAGAAATAAGAATACAAAAAACCCGTGTATCTATTAACTGGCTTGTAATTAAATACACGGAGTGGAGTGTAAAACTTGTGGGGATTGAAAAAACTATTTGCTTGTCTCACTCTTTCTTACCCGTACCCATTTCCTGCAGCAACGCTCTTTGTTACAGAATGTAATTACTGGATCCTGAGTACCTGAACAAAGACGACTACCTTTCTTCCTTGCAATGAAGCTAATGAAGCCAGTCGCGCGCGTAATGTTACCAAATGATAATATGTGTGTGTGTGTAATGAAGTCACACACACACACACAAAAGCGGGATCACATACTTTTTTATCTTATGTTCTCCTAAACATTATTATTTCTACAGTTGTAAATGTGTTTATGGTGTATGTAATATTAATATGTTGTATTTGTAGAATACTTGATTAACCAGTTTCTTATTTAAATGTTCTACTTTCTTCAGATAGTTGCGTTTTTATCTATATAATTTAAAGTAACTTATTTAAATATAATGCGTTGGAAACGGTTGTTCCTTTTGAATATAATTCTGAATTTATTCACGATGCACAGGACGTTAAGATTAAATACACAAAGTACACCATCCACACGAAGGATTTCCATATAATATGAAATATTGAATTTAATTCTGTCTTTGCACCAAAGAAAAATTAAATTGTACCACACACCTAATTCTGCATTAACACTACATTAAAAGTGTAAGATTTATAAAGTAAAGGCGGGACAATATTAAAGCTACTGTAGTTATAATTTTTTATATTTAATATGTCATAAAAGAGGTTTGTATGTTATTACCAGCTCCGATTTTAGACTTATTCTACGACTTTCTTGAAAACCATTAACGACCAGTGACTGCAATATTCGAAAGCAGATTTTATCATACAGTTACAAACATTGTTTATTATATACAAGGTTACATCTCTTTAAGCTGGCAAATTTTCCTATACTTTTGTATTAGTGAGTAGTTTTGATTTTATGTAAGACAACTAAATCTTTGAATAAAAAGAACATTTTTCACTGATGTTGTTCTCATTTCAAATATAAAAACTACTTTAAAATTACTTGAAACTAAAACTTCTTAAATTATACCAATTTTTATACACAATAAACGTTTGCATAAGTCATTTGAAATACTTCGTATTTATGGTCTAGTTGCAAACATCGCTTATATAGCAATCGAAAACAGAATTATGGGATCTATATATATTTTGAATCAAGTGGTTTTTATGTGGAAATATTCGTTTCCTCGAAGAATTATTTAAATTATTTTGAATCTAATTTCCAGGTTGAAATGCATTCATTTTATAACGGTCAGGTAGCCGAATCGCATAAAGCGAGTAAGACACTAAGGTTTATATCAAGCTCATACAACTGGCAGAATTTATATAAAATAACTAGACACTGCTCTATACACTTTCTGTCATAAAAAATTACGTTACTTTAGTTTAATGTATCATCGGCAGTGACCTACGGATGTATGTCGTTTCAAACTGTCATGAGGTATTCCCACGTCACACAGAGATGAAATTACTTGCTGTTGTTCTCGGTTAAGTTGTGTGCTAGTTGAAGTCTCACAGGGATCATTTATTTACTCAATGACGTGCACCTGTACTCCTGTTGACGTGCAGAGAGTAACAATATTATATACATATATAAATATATATATATATATATATATATAAATAATATATTATATGTATATAATTAATAAATAATACTAGGTTATGACAGAATATATTTTTGGCATTTTAAAAAATATACAGTGTTTTACGGTATGTAAACTGTCATCATTTGCAACTATATACAAATTAATACAAATTTTAAAATCAAGTGTGTAGAGGCTATGAGAACTGTATCCACACATATAGTGCTCTTCGATTAGTTCATTCTATCAGGGGTAGGTTTTCCAAACATACTTTCAATGTTGTTATACATAAACTAATTCGAAGTACAAAATACCAAAGACGAGTAAACATATCAAAGTCGAGATCTGAGAGAAGAAGATACGTCACCAAAATTTCCAGCAATAAGTAGTCGGTCGACTTTTCGATTATCAAGCTGCGTTCTGACAAATCTGTTGGATTTTTTGCTATGACGTTATGGTTCAAACGATTTAGTTACTTAAACATAGAGAAATTTTAGAATTACTTTATTTACTTGTGACAGTAATACAAAATACTTTTTGTCCACGGTAGTTTTGTGATTTACTGGATCCGGAAAGAAGAAGTAGAGTTTTTCGGTGTTAATATGTGTATGTTTGTGTGTGTGTGTGTGTTTATCAAGTGTAATTACGTCTGTAGTTGAAATGTATTTTTTCAATTCACCCGACGTACGTTTCACTAATATATCATTATCTTCAGAGATTTGTAAAATGAATAATGTAAAACATTCAATATTCAGTTACAAACCTATGTACGTTTTTGACTATTTAGGTTACACAAAATTAAATTTAAGTATTCTTTAAGACTATTTCATAGAAAATTTATAACGTTGTTACTTGCAATCGTCGTAGATACTATTATGTTTTTTACTCTAAAATCATATGTAAATACATATTGTCAAAGCAACCTCATTTAAACGCAATATTGCAAGAAATTCAAAGTGGAACATCTTGCAGTAACTGAGGAGCTCATACATACTAAACGAGTCTGCTGCATAAAGGCAATGGAGTGTGAATTTTCTACCTGTTATCGTTGCAATGTGTGCAGAGATAGAATGTGATTGAAGTCATCTGTGGTGCAAGTTAAACTATTTAGGTCACTATCATTAAAAAGAAACAGATTATGTTGCCCCAAGGTGGCTCAGTAGACCAGTGGGTATGGCGCCTGGCTACTAATCTAGTGGTCCCGGTTTCGATTCCCGGGACCGCACCATAAAATCAAGGTGCGTTTTTCAGCCCCCAGGTCGACTCAGCCTGTTGAAAATGAGTACCTGGGATAACATCCTGGGGATAATAATGGGCGGTTGAAGCGTAGTGCAGACCACACTGCCTTCCTTGTATGCCGTAAGGCTCACCTTATGCAGCCTACACTGCATACTCCTAAGCTACTTCGGTGGTATACATGGGAGCCATTATTATTATGTTGCCCTATAATTTACAATTTTCATTTAGCTACAATATTTTGTACAAGAATAAATACATCATTTTCCATATACGTACCTCAAAGTTTCTTGCAGCAGTTATATAATATTGTGATCTTGTTCAATATAATTTCTTCTGCAAGTAGAGTATTGCGTTTTTGTTGTTTTACTACCTAAAGCAACCAATAATTTGCAGAAGAAACCATATTGAACAAATTCAAAATATTATAAAATAAATACATACCTAATAAAGAAAGAATGTAAAGTATCATATTTTATACAAAAGTAAAGAACATTTAAAATTAAATATTTTTATCACAATCGGTTAAAAAATTAAAAAATAAGAATAGAGGAAACAATCAGAGTGACTAAAACCATGTAGGTTACATGTAATTATAATACACTAATTATCATCTCTCGTTTTCTAATGTAGAAGTCGTTCTTAAACTGAGGCCTGAGTAGTTTTATTTTACGTCTTTGTTTCATACTGATTTAAAAGTAGACTGTCACGTGACATCGACCTTACAATATTGTAACAATTTATAATGTTGATACTACTTATTTCGCCTCACACTGGAGTCGTCAATTTGTAACAAATTTTAAATAAATGAGATGAGGTCTCGCGAGTAAACAATATAACAATTTGTGTTGCGATACGGGTTCTTATCCTCCACGTAGTATGCGTCAATTTGTAACAAATTTAATAATAGATATGTTGAACGGTAAATTACTTTTTTTGTATTCTGCCGCTCGCTCCCACTATGCATGCAGTTCCAATGACGTCACTCACAGTTGCCAACAGTTGCTCCGTCCGCTGTGCTAGGTTAACTTATTTCTTAAATGAAACAGTAATAATAATGACGCAAATATAACACCAAACATATATCTTCCTTTGAACGATCTTTATTCAATGAAGCATTGTTCAATTACTTATCGTTTTTCTTTTTACGTTAATTACAATTGTGACAAAATTACGCGTCTTCTTTTATCAGTTGGTACAGTAGCTAAAAATATTGTCAGCCGGACCAAAGGAATGATGCAGATTGTTTTTATTTCTATTAAAATAAATTATCTCAGGGCGTATCTGGTTCGGGGATTACGTTTAAACAAATAATACGATTCTTAAAATCAAAATACAAATTTCACAGTACAAGGATATTACTAGGTTTTGGTGTGTAAAGTGCAAACTGCCAGTCGTGTATTGGTTACTTATTATTAGAGGTTATGACCAGTTTAGGTGCTTATTAGTTATCGTTAAACTTTTTATAGTGTTCAAAAAGTGTAAAACTCAATTGGTGTTATCTTTTGTGTGTTCTTTAGTGTTGGTGTAGTATAGTGTCTGTAGTTTTATTTTGGTTTAAGTACTATGTAGTCGGGTACACAAATATTGGTTTTGACACATAAGATAATAAATTGTTCAAATTCACCAGATCCTCTTCTTTCTTCTTCCAGGACGAAGATAGGGTCCACGTCTTCTTCGGTTCTTCTCCCTGGATCTCATTTCTTCTGTATTAAATTCTGGATGTTCCTTTCTTTATTATTATATCTTGTATTGATTAGTTCGATTTGTTTTACTAAGTCTGGTACGTGTTTTCACTGTTTAAAATATAATTATATGAGACGTTTTATTAACGCGTCTGTATTCAATGACCGTTGTTAAAGAAATCCTCTTTTATTTATCTGAAATTTTTGGTTTGCTAAGGTAAAACTTGAAATCTGGTTGGTTGATTTAGGTATACATTGTCATACAAATTCATTATTTCAATGTCTGAATTTGGTCAAAACTTTTAAATTAGTATAACTTTTCTGTACTGATTGGGAATTTAAAACTACTAGCAACATTATTTTGGTCTTTACATTTGTGACATATAGACACTAAACATGCCTACTTTTACTTAAGAAATACTGATGTTACATTTTTGCTATTTGAATTTTTCTTAAATAACTTAAAACGAATTATTTTGATTCTAGATTTGTTGTGTATACCATTAACTATAAATCTATTCATCCTTCAACATTTGTTTTACAAAATTCTAACAGTATTTCCTAAAATTTACAAAAGTTGGTTTTACATGGCTTCATACAGTTTGCCATCCACAAAAGCATTTGCTAATTCATTTATTTGTTCAAAAAATGTGACTAACCTTATAGAACTACTGCCTGTTTTGTTAGTTTTACTATTCCTTATTAATTTATAATGGTTTGTTACTTTACTGGCTCTTCTGATAATAGTTTATTTATTTTAACATTGGCCTATGTCATGGTGATTCTTTCAACACCATGTTACATATTGTTTTATTATTTAGCCTGTTGGCTTGAACACTTATATTTAATTATAATCATTATATTGGATGTTAACCCATGAGATTTAAAAATACTCATCATCCTCTCATAATGCGAATACTTTAACAAAATTACAAACAGATTGACTTAAATATTATGCCCTCATGGCTGAGATTCTGATACACATTAAACAAATAAACTAAATTCCAAAAAACACAAAAACTGTTTATCATCTAATAACATTAATTCTTTTTTTTTTATAATTATTTTATAGTTGGTCCACCATACTATATCAGTATTGGCCTATTTCTTTGTGTGTTTGGTACAATGTTCTAATTTTACAATTTCCATTTGGCCCATTGTTTTAAGACCTTCTGGTTAATCATATGGTTTTAACATCTTCATTGCATTCTAATAACATCATTATGTTAAACAACAACAAAACAATATACAATCATATCAACTTCATGTCATGCCCACATGGCTATGACTCTAATGAACATTGAACAAATAAGCTAACTTTCATTAAACCGTAACAACTGTTTAACATATAATAATATCTCTCCTCAATCCATTTTGCTATATTATTTAATTAATTATTCGAAGTCAATTCACGTTGTTCATATAATAATAATGTAAATAGGTTATTATTCATTATTCTCTTGACAACATTATGTCCACTATTAATTACAATTAATTGCATGTTTCATGTATCTATAATAATTGTTTGGTTATATTATTTCATTATATCATTCAAATTAATAATTTACTAATATATCATTTTACATTGTATTGTATGTTTGGGCCTATTATCCCTCAATTTGTATTTTGATTATTTTTATATTTTGATACATTTAATGAAACCATTAGTTTACTTATAGTATTGGTACATAAAGTTGTCTGTCTTTATAAGTATTAATTCTTGTCATTATTTGAAATTCATGTCATAATCGGGGTATTTTGCATCACTATGCCTAAATATTAATTTGGGTACGGTCAGTTGTAGTATTCGTTCATCTTCACTATCATTTTGAAAGATATTTTTCTTCTTGTTTAGTTTCTTATCCATGGTCTTCATTAAAACTGGTACGATATCATGCTATGCCAAATGTAATGTTACATACTACCCTGCCACGAAATTTGATTATTTTAATAAAATAGTATATTTTTTGAAATTATCAATCATCTTATCTTTCATATTATCACTTGTTATTCTTTTTATGATCTGGTATACTTGTCTTTAATTATAAGTGTTCTATCCCTGGAACATGTTACCTCCCTAACAAATTAATCACCATCACATATCTTTTGGAAACAGTCGGGGGGCTCTCTTGACCTAATAACCCGCTGTCCTTATAATACATAATACATAAATAATATCGATTGCTGGAGCTATCTCATCAGTCAATCACATTTAATAATCACTAGTCTATTCACGACTAAATCAAATGAAAATAATATAATAATATATTCTTGGGATGGTTCACTCAGTTTAACTTCTCAGATCTAAATATTTCTTTCCATTGATTCTTTCAGATGTTTATTTTCTTGTGGCGATATTAATAACATTTTTTATTTTCAATTGGTACTATCTTCTTTTCTTCTTTATCAGTACTGCTTAATCTTCATTTTTCATTCACTATCTTTATTCAATTAAAACATAACAAGTATCTGTATCTATAGTTGTTGTCGATTCTCTCACAATCATGATAGGTTATTCGTAGTAAATTCGTTTCTAGTTTTGTCTTATTTTCATCGTCGATTGTCTACATTTGTCTTTTCTTATTCATTTTATAGCACTATGGTTTCTTCTGATTCATGGATGTTGCATCTTTCTTTTGTATTCCAATAATAAGTTCATACTTATATTTTATAAGAGGTGCTTATTTTGTTTAGAATTTTGAAATTTATTCAAATTTGTTTATTCACTTGGTTCAAAATAACATTATCAAAATGTACTGTAAGTTGTCCTTAGTATTTATTTGAATTTTGACATTTATTCAATTCATTTATTGGGTTCATAATACATTTTTAAGGTTAACTTGGTTGTATGTTCCCTTAATCTTTTTTGTTTCCACGTCACTAATGACATAGGTATTATTGTTATTGTTTTTTACAACAACTTATGGTCCGTTATACAGTAATAATAGTTTTTTTGCTATTCCTTCCTAAGAACTTGGCAATTCGCGGTTTTTTAACAATACTTTGTCTCCAATCTTGTACTGGATCATTTTCTGCTGAATTATTTTGTATTTTTTCCTTCTTTTCTCCACTTGTTCATTCAGTTTGCTGTGGAATCTCAAGTTGTCGAACTGGTAAGCTGGGTTGTTTGGGAAGTTGATTATTTCACTAATTTCTCGGGGTGATAGTCTTTCGTGCATTATAGTATATGGAGTATCTTGTATTGATTCATGGTAAGCTAAGTTGATAAAGCTTTCTGTTTGTGTAATGTAGTCACTCCACTTCTGGTGTTTATCGAAACAATATGTCCTGAGGATTCGGCCGACCTACCTCAGTACTCTTTCCGCCGGGTTGCTATTTGGGTGATAGACATATGTTTTATATGTCTTGACACCTAGATCTAACAAAGTCTCCTTCCATACCCTTCCTCGAAACTGAGTTCCGTGATCTGTAATAATTGACCTTGGAGCTCCTAATTCTGGTATGTATTGTTGGATTACTATTTGCAGAATCTTTTTTGAGTTGCCCGATTAATGGGGTATAGTTTTGTAAATTTGGAGTAATGGTCGAACATGATTATAATAAATTTATATTGTTTTCTCCCTCCACTACGAGGTAACGGTCCACACACATCTAAAAATACTCTCTCTAATTTACCAGTTGATGTAATTGGCTGCATTATTCCTTCTGTTTTTTCATTATTGCATTTTGCCCATTGACAGATGTGGCACTGCCGAATACATTCTCTAACTCTCCTGTTGATATTCTTGATGTAAGTTTGTTCCTCAAGTGCTTTCATTACTTTTAATGCACCCATATGCCCATATCGACTATGGTAGTCCAGTATTAATTCTGTTTCTAATGCTTTAGGTATCACTATCATCCATGATCCTTGGTTATTATTTGGTTTGTAAAATAATATGTCTTCATGTAGACAATAATATGCAGTAATATTTTCATCCTGTTGGATCAGTCTTTGCCTAAAATTGTTGATTTTTGTATCCTCTGTTTGTTGTTGTGAAATTGATTTCATGATGTTTTCCAAATCTGATTTGTTTTTTATGATATTATATACCTTGACGATTGATTCCTTTTCCCCTTCAAAAGTTTGCTGTTCTATGTTAATCCGGGACAATATATCTGCAGCAATATTCTGTTTTCCTGGAACATACTCCCAATTTATATGGTATTCCTGTAGTGCGAGTATCCACCTTGCCAATCTTCCATGGTTAATCTTGCAATTTTTTAGGAAAGATATTGACTTATGATCGCTTCTCACAGTTATCGGGTATCCAAGGATATAGGTTCTGAATTTTCGACAAGCGAATACAACGCTTAATAACTCCTTTTCCGTTACACTATAATTGCGTTCACATCCATTAAGTATTCTGCTTGCAAAACTCATTATCTGATGGTTTCCCTCACTATCTTCTTGATATAATACAGATCCTAAACTTATATCCCTGGCATCGCAGTTCATGAAGAACGGTTGGTCGAAATTAGGATGTTTTAATATAATTGAATTCAAGAAATTATGCTTGATCATTTGGAGTAAGTTGTCTTGTTCCTGTCCCCATGACCATTTGTTCTTAGAGGATAGTTGTGGAGAAAACTTTGCTGTCATTTCAGAATAATTTCTCTGAAACTTCCTATAGTAATTGCAAAGTCCTAGAAATGATTGAAGTTGCTTTTTATTTTTAGGACTTGGGAACTTCTGGATTGCTTCTATCTTTTCACTGGATGGTGTTATTCCTTGTCTTGATAAGTTAAAACCCAGGAATTGGACTTAACTGGCGATAAGTTTGGATTTTTGAAGCTTTAGGGTAACGTTATTGTCTGATAATTTTTGTAATACTTGCCCTACTCTGTCACAATGGTCTTCCCAATTCACTGAAGTAATCAACAAGTCATCAACATAGACTGTGGTAAATGGAATAGTATCTGGACCCAACACCTGGTCCATACACCTTACGAATACAGCTACTGAGTTTACCAGTCCAAATGGTAGTCGCTTGAAATGGTAGTTCCTCCCTTCGAAAATAAAGGCGACGTACTTTCGACTATTTGGGTGTAACTCCACCTGCCAATACCCACAAACAGTATCCCAGGTGCTGATAAATTGTATGCCATTAAATTTTTTCAATATCTCCTCAATCTCTCCGGGAGATGTTCTGTCATTAACTATGATCTTATTGATCTCTCTAGCATCCAACAGAGTCGTACTTTGCCATCTTTCTTGGGAACGGCTATTAACGGACTAGTATATGGAGAACAGCTATACTCAATAATATCTTCTGCTATCATTTTGTCTAGTTCAGTCCTCACTGCTTCTTTTAATGCATAAGCAACGGGATATGATTTCTTATTAAAATTTACAGGCTCCTTGACTTGTAGTGTAAATTGATAATTTTTTACTTTGCCAGGTATATCAGAGAAAACATAGCGGTATTTATTATATATTGATATTAACTTTTCTATTTGTTGTGTAGTTAAATTACATTCATTTTGTTCTGACCGAAATTATCGAATCTCTTCTAATTTTTCCAACCATAAACTGTCTTCACTCCCAAAGTATTCCCTTCTTATATTCCATGAATCATCTTGAATATTATTGAATTTTCTTATACTATTGCATGAAGGTACATTTTTATTTTCTACCAATTTTGCTGTCCATTCTATATTATCCATTTTTAACGACACTATGGCCTGTCTCATGTCAATTATTGCTGAGTATTTTCTCAAAATATCACAGCCTATTAGTAGATTAAATGGTAGATTACTAGCTATTAGAAAACTTATAGGTATAGCTACATTTCCGCTGGTCACTGTTAATGATACCTGTTTTCTTATTGACTTGTTTTGCCTTCCGGTGGCTCCGATTGAAATTATATTCTGGATTGGTAGAGTTGGTAAGATGATCTTACTACATTTTTGAATTTTGTGGTATTCGTTGTTATCGATTAACGACACGTTTGCGCCCGTATCTATCATGAATCTTGTGTCTAGTCCATTCACTTGGGCGATAATATAGGCGATCTCATTATTCGAACTCCTGTGCGTTATCGTATCTTCGTTTAGCAATTCTTCTCTTGCATTTTTTAAGAAGTGATTGTGCACTATCGTTATTGTATTGTCAGTCGTTTTGTCTCGTCCTAGTAAGTACCCAAATTGTCGGTTCAGTGACGGGACCTGCTGGTTTTTCACTGCCGCGGTCCGTTTAAATCAGAGCTGATCTCCTCAGTCCTGTTGTCTGGTTGACCGGGTCTGTCTTTATTTTGTAACTCTTGTACCTCAATGGCGTTATTATCGAACGTCACTGAGTTTCTGTTATTCCTGTCATCGTCGCAGCTCCTACTTCGTCTATGTTCATCCCGGTAGTGCTGGTTATTCTCCTCCTGAAAACTTCTCCCACGGTTCCCATTATAATTCGTTCGTCCCTGATACGAACGTCTTCCCACATCTCTATCGTCAGTGCTTACATAATTCACATGTCTTCGATATGTTTGGTTTTGGTTGTTATAATTGCCATTATTATTCTGTCTGTATCGGTTATCGTAATTATTGTTATAACCTCGGTTGTTCTGGTAATGGTTGTCTCTATCATTGGCACGCTGGTATCCATTATTATTATTCGTAGGAAAGCTACTTTAATAGTGGTTGTTGTTATTGTTGTTATTATTTGTCGCATTATTTCGTGGATAGTTGTTATTGTTATTGTTGTTTTGGTAACTACGTTGATAGTGGTTACCGTTGTTGTTGTAATTATTATTTGGTCTTTGCCCGTTGTTTTCATATCGAGCGTCGCGGCGACCATTATTTCTATCCGTTTCATCGCTCCTTCGTCTGTACTGGAGGAAGCTCTTCTCCTGTTCCATTTCCGCTAATAATGCCGACATCTCCTCAATGGTTTGTATACGTCCGTTTATTCGGCCTCTCGTAATTTCTCCACCATAGTGATAAGCTAATAGTCTCACTAAACATTCGGTAGGAATTGCAGGCTCTAAATGTCTGGCTATGTTTATCTTACCAAGAAAGTATGCGGTCGGAGTTTGTTTGCCGTGTAGGTCATATCGGCCCAATCCTATGTCACTCCTTATCATATGTTGCGTGGCATCAGACCAATACTTAGATTTAAATTGTTTTTTAAATTCTTGGAAGTTTTGTATAATCGGCCTCATCGCCGTCCACCAATTGTCATAGATTTTCTGAACATTTCGTCCAGCATACTTCTAATTACAAACCATCTGTCTTCTCCGGTTTTTGCTATTTTTTCCTCTACCCGTTCTAGGAATAGCATGGGGTTTCTTCTGTAGTTCTGGAAGTCGATAACTTCACGGTTTTCCTCACATGTGGTATGGGCACCGGTACATTGTCTGTTTTTTAGAGAGTTAATTTCATCTCTATGGGCAGTTGTTTGGTCTTGTACTCGATTAAGACTAGTACCCACGCTTTCTAATCTTTCTCCCATCACTGCTTGGTTGGTTCGTATATTTTCAACTCGTCCATTCGTTCCTTCTCGGACGCTCAGTATCTCTTGGTTCATCCGCTCACACTTTTCCTTGGTCTCGGATTCTACCCTTTTAATTTCAGTCACCGGTTCTTCCAGCTTCTTGTCCCATTCTTCCTGCAATTGCCGGTTATTAATTTCCATCTTGTTATCCACTCTTCTTTTAATGACCCTTTGTGTTCATCCAATTTTTTCATGGTTTCCTGGTAATTTCCCTTCAATTCTTCCCTCAATGCTCTATTATTTTCGTCCATTTTCTCCTCCATTTTCCTGCTATTCTCC